>VWZW01013750.1:2220979-2560000 GCA_013397115.1 Edolisoma coerulescens | reverse complement strand
TTTTTTTTTTTTTTTTTTTTCATATTGGTAAAGTACTGAAGAGCATGAACTTGAGGCTGCTTGATTAGCTCTTTATAATACTGAAAATGCTTTATTGTGAGCAAAATTAAGCTTATGTCTGTATGATTTTGCCATTGCAGAGAACCTTCATTTCTTTGACTATAGTTCTGTCTCGCTGTAATCTACCCTATTGTTATAATGTCCTTCTCAGGTTAAGCTCTCTCACACAAAATTTGCCGTTTAATGCACAGCTTTATCAGCATCTCTGATTCTTTTTAAAGGTCTCTAAAGGTATGGCTGTGTTGTCCTAATATCTTTTCCCACGCAGAATATCTTTAGATTTTAAATCTCTTTAGGCATTAAACTTGTACATCCTCAGAAAAATCTCTTGGGTTATTTTTGGCCACAAAGTGACCATGAAAGAAATATTTTTTCCTGTTACAATGGAATATGCAATAATGCATTATTTATATTTCTAGCGGGTCAAGCCAGAAACCATGAATTGCATTTTTTTAAAAAAAAAGATGCATTAGTCTTCTCCCCAGAGGTGTCCCTCCTGATAGGTGGTGAAAAATGTTTCACTTCTATTATTTGATCTGCTTCTCAACACTTCTACTTAAGGGAAGGGATCTGTGTTGTCCTTCTATCAGTGTACTTCACGTATGTTGTTTTATGAAATCTAGAGAAATTAACATAACTCCCCTAGGACCTTCTTATCAGAAAGCTATTCTGTAGGAGTAAAGGGAACAACACTTGAAAGTAATGCTCCTTGTAAAATACATTTAAGGATCAGTTTGTGGCTCAGCAGATGAGTTGATCAAGTAACTTCCTGTTTTAGGTATTAAAGCAGAGTTCAAGAAGTAGTTTGAAAGTTGAGCATACTAGGGTGGCAAAGGTGCATTTTCTAGTTTAAAGCAGTGGATGAAGGAAAAAAACATCACTTGATGATATAGAACGGGTATTTTTCCTTCAGCATTAAATAGGAAATGATAATATATGAAGAGCCATAAATGTAAAAAAAAAAAAAGAAAATAAAATAAAAAGGAAAAAGTTAGCATTTAATCTGATTGCAGAAGGGGAAAGGGATGAAAAAAAAGGTGGAAAATGTGTCTCTAATGATCAGAAACCAGACCTAGATCTGGACTTTATCATTTTAAGAGGTAAAAGAAAGGCTGCTGGAGGAAACATTGATGCACTAATCAAGACTAGGGCTGACTATATAGTTTCTTAAACAAATGGTTTAGTTTTGAAAAGATATTATTTCAGGTTCACTAAATATGTTTATGAATTTGTGTAGAATTTAGCATATACCTCCAGCTGAAAAACAGTGAATTGTTCTTTCTTGCGACTTTAAATAGGGCTGTCAAAGCCATAAGGGGGAATTGTATAATCAGGAAAAGAAATCTTTCCCCCACCCTCTATGTTCAGTTACCTGAATGGAAGAAAAAAAAAAAAGCACCACAAAGTTGGAATGTTTTGATTTTAAATTGGATGAGGTATTTAATATAACCTGAAACTATTTTATATTAACTCATAATTTCATCCAAAAAATTGCCTGCTGTACACTCTCTGTAAGCAAGGGTTTTTTCTCCTGGTTTTTCAGCTCAGTTAACTGTGATAGGGGACTTTGAAGAGAAGATTTGCTATAAGACTGAAAAGTATGTCTTACAGAGAAAATGCTTAATATTAAAATTATTCGATATTCCTTTTATGGGATGACTGTGACAGAGGTTAATGCTCAAGCTGGTGACTACTTTTCGGTCCTAAATGAGAAAAGTAATCCCAACATTGTCCAGAAGCTCACGAGAGCAAAAACGTTTTTCCCATCTCTCTGAAAATGTGTTTATTACCTTCCCAGATCTGGACCTTAAATTCTTATTCTTTCCCTGGAACAATGCTAGAATACATTTGAGTTTGATATACCCTATGTCCCAGTGAAGCAGTGCTCCTGTTTGTTTTTTGTGTAAATGCATACATATGCTTTTTCTTCTGTCTGCCACATAGTGAGCATATTCCATTGGAAGTCTTTTATAAGGAGTTGTCAAATTCTGGTTTTCTTGCCAACAGATTGTTACTAGGTTGAAACAGATTCAGAGTAAATTAAAACAGTAAATTTAACTTCTGTTTGAGGTCTCAAACATAAATTTCAGATGTGTTTTTAAAAACTAAGGTTATTAATTATGATTATCAAATAATTAGTTAAGATAATTAATAATTAATATAATTGTTTAAGGCTATTAAAAATTAAGATCCAAGAGTAGAAAAATGTATTATTGGATATCAGCCAGTGAAACTGCACAAGATCATGGCTCGGATATCTTCGCCTTACTGCAGAGTCTGCACAGCCTTTTTCTCCACAGAACTTTGTCCTTCAGTAGTTTTATGTCATGGAGTGCAGAGTTGGGTATAGGCAGACAAGTCAGATTCTGAGCGGTTCAGCAGTTTTCAACTGAATTCTAACCAGGAAAACGCTTATTTTGCTCAGTCTTTTGGCTGAATTTGACAGACAGTAGAAAGAATAAAAACAAATACTCTTAGCTTCTCTATAATGATAGAAGGAGCTTTATGTGTGAAAATGACCAGGGTGTAAGCATTAGAATATGAACTTAATTGATATCTGCATTATATTCATATATTGGAAAAGATATATGAATTCAATTTCATATATTTGATATACTAATACATATTCATATAAATGAACATAGGAATTCATATTCACAAGCACATAAGAATGTATGTATTTCACAGGGTTGAATTCTAGGGCCAGTTCTGTTAAATACATTTATCAGCAATCTGGATGAAGGAGTTGAAAGCACCATTAGCAATTTGCTGATGACACCAGATTGTGAGGTTCTATTTACTCTCTTGAGGGACAAAATGCCTTGCGGAGGAATATAGTTAGATTGGAGCACGGGACAGTGATTATTGGGATGAAATTTATTATGTCCAAATGCAGGATTCTACACCTGGGACAGTGTGACGTGGAGCACAGGTAGAAATCGTGAGGTGAGTGGCTGGAGAGCAGCCCTGCAGGAAAGGATCTGGGGGTGCTGGTTGGCAGTGAGCCCTGTCAGCCCAGCGGGCAAACCCCATCCTGGGGTGCATCAGACACAGCATGACCAGCCAGTCAGGGGTGACCATCCATCCCACTGTAATCAGCAGTGGTGTGGCCTCGTCACAGACACTGCATGCAGTCCTGGGCCCCACAACTAAAGAAGGTTGGGAAGGTCCTTGAATACATCTAGAGGAGGGCAACAAAGCTGGTGAAAGGCGCAGAAGGAATATCCTGTGAGGAGCAGCTGAGGACTTTGGGATTGTCTAGTTTGGAGAGTCAGAGGCTGAGGCATGACCTCATTGGTCCCTACAGATTCCTGTGGGGGGGAAGGTACTGATTCCTCCTCCTTGGGATTCAGGGAGAGGACACATGGGAATGGTACAAAGAGGTGCTCAGGGAGGTTCAGAATGGACACGAGGAAGGATTCCTTTCCTAGCAGAGCGGTCAAACACCGGAACAGTATTTCTAGAGAGGCCGTCAGTGCCCCAAGCCGGTACAGTCCTGTCCTATTCTATTCATGCTGGTTTTTATGCCTTTTAATTTATTTTTTTAAAATAAAATACTAAGTCCAGAAGCACCGTGTTCCACAGCAGATACCTCTACAAGTTAGACCTTCAGGACTGAAATGAGTGGTTGCCAGGATTTTAGTTTCTTGGCTGTGTGATGTGTTAGATGTCAAGTTGTAAGTCACTTTATCGAGTTTCTCAGCAAAGAAATCAGCAGGGTTTTTAAAGCATTTGCCATGATTGAACTTGAGTGGCTTTGAGCAGAAGAAAATAGCAAGCAGATTGCAGAAATATTAGGATAACCTGAAATATTTTGATTGGACTGTTTGTAATACAGTACCATTGGGATCTCAACAATCTACAGTGCAGAAAACATCTTGGATTTACTTTGGATGTAGTTGGATCAACTAAATAAATGTTTTCTCGGTATACAAACTTTATAACCATTCTATATATATTGTGAAATTACACAACCCCCCATTTGTTTCACTGTGGATTTTATACAAGACTATATAAAAGATGCATATAATATAATGAGAATATGTTCCTCCAAGTCTAGAGCCCTGAGGAGGATGACTGCTCTGAAGTACTCTGCTTGATGACTGAATTCAAAGCTTTTTGTGATCATGAGAATCCATTGGTTTGTTTTATAAAACACTTGAAGGTTCATATATTTGGAAAGATGAATCATGCCAGCAGTGTGAATAAATAAATTTTCATTTTGTCAGCTCTTTGGAAATATGGTTGCTATAGTGCCTTGATTTTATTTGAGTCCTTCTTGAGTATTGAATATAATGTCTTTGGACACGTAATCTATGTATTGCTTTTGCACTACAGTTTGTGCCATCTTCATCATGCAGTTTACCAGTAACTTGATTGAAAAATGATTCATAGTTGAGTCACAGACATGTACATACATAATTACTTGCAATTCTCTTTCTTAACAAGTTTTTGTTAATCATTCTACTTAAAAAGGAATTGGAATAAAAGTTCCTATTGTCCTTCTCTCCCAAGCTAGGAGCCAATGAAAAATGCTGACAAAACTGTATTCAAGTTAGTTTTCAAAGAATCTGACACAAATCCTCTGAGCCACTTAAAAATCAGTAGGGTTTTTTTGTTACAGCATGACAAAAAGCTACCTAAAATAAAAGTATGTGATTCAGCTGAGGCTCCACATTTAGGAATTTAGGAAGGATAAAACGTGATATACAGTGATTTTCTGTTTTTCTTCTGTTGTTCCATAGATCACACTTCCAATCAAGGCAGAAAAGCTTTCAGCTAAAGCTGTAAGTTAAGAAATTGAGAGCAACCTCCCTTATATCTTTCGATGAACGGAGAGGAGAAGGTCTCTCATTCTTCTAGCAGTAATGTGAATTTATTCCTCTATTTCCTTTGCTCTTAGTACAGCTGTCTAGTATGAAATGTTACATTTCAGGTGAAATAAGTAATCTGAGCTGAAACACTTTTTTTCTCACTGAAATAAAAATTGGAAGGACTTTTGTTTTAAATTGATGTGAACTGAAGCTTTAGTATTTTCATCAGAAAACGTAAAAAGCCCCATGTTTTCTGGTCAAATTTTTATATACCAGCAAACACAATTAAGGGTGAGTTTTTTCCTTATTTAGGTAAATTCTTGGACTAAGATAGTATTATTATATTGCTAAATAAATATATAGCAGTCCACTAGATTCTAAATGGCCAGTGCTTCCTCTCTTGTTCTGGTATTTTCTTCTTCCTGGAGCACCCTATCCATTTGAAGGGTTGTTGAATGAGTCTTCTCCCTCATCCTTCACTTTTTGATTTTCTTTTCTCTTATTATTAGTGTTGTGCTTGACTTCCTCCTTTTGTTATGCCACAGATTTCTGTCATAAGATAGAAAAGAAAACCAACAAGGCTTTGATTGGAGAAATCACTCTAGGCTATTCAGCCATGATATTTCTTGGTCTGAGTTCAGATGCACTGCTGTAAAATTATAATTAATGTTTCTGAAATGTTTGCTCCAAATAGGTTTTACAAGTAAAAGGGATACAATGAATCTTACTTTTTTGTTGTTCCACCACCATGCCCCCCCTTCCTGAAACAAAGTCTTATTTGTTTCCAAAGTAGAAATACTGATGTATTTTAGATAACTTTTCTATGTAGGGCCTTTGAAGATACTCTTTGTAAAATTCCTACTAACACATCACTTGTTATAACTTCTTGGGTGAGAACAGGAGAAAGTCGACAATGCTGGAAATCTTGTGAGCTTGCAAGTCCATTTGCAAGGGATACTCTTTTATTTTCAGTCTAATAAAGTATCGTTGAACAGTATGATGAAAATTCTAAAAGAAAATTTAAAAAAATCACCAAGGTGTTTATAATAAAAATAATTATGATCATTTAAATGCAGGTTAATGAATTTGAAAGACACACGTAGATGTGAGTCTGTGTCTTTCCCTGACAACACTGTCAGTGATCAACTGATATACTTTCTACAGAAAATAAATTCTAAGTGCAATGAAACAGACAGAAATACAAAGTTCAACTTGTCATCTAAATGCACTTTTGAAAAACAGTTCTTTAGGTTCTAATGTTTTGTTTTTAATCAGAATCAGTCTCTTTGTTGACAAGGTACTTTCTAACAATTAAAAAAAAAAAAGGAAAAAAAAAGAAAATAAAAAAAGAAAAAGGCAGCAGTTAAGAATGGTGTATTCCATACAGGCTAACAGATTCTTGCAGCAAGGTCTCTAACACCAGGCTTCATTATCACTACTTGATCATACAGTGCTTGTTGTATCCTGCCAGGTGCTCTGGCAATGTTCACGTCAGGATGAATGACTGAATATTAAAAACATTTTCCTCTCTCATCTCTCAGACACAAAACATTTTAAACTATTATTTCTTTTTTTAGTAAGAGAGATACTCTGTGTATATCTGAAGTACATATCTATATTTAATCTCTGTGTGTATCTACATACTTATGTACATATATCTACAAATTAGATCCATACCTTATTTAGAAGAGTTAGGAAAGTCTTACGCAGTTTTTATGTGTTTTTACAGATAGAAATCCATGCAATAAATTTGCTGTTCTCCTAATGTTTGTATCTTATGGAGATAGATTTTTGTCTCTTTTCTGCAGACTGTCAGAAAATCTCGTTTTAAAACCCAGTGTTTCTTTCCTGAATGTGTTTTTCACACCAATTAGTCAAGTGAATGTTGTTGTCAGAAAATATTTTAGTTTATTCCAGTGAAATTGAGGAAAGATGCAAAAAATTTGTGATCCAGTATATGAACTGGAGCTGAGATCTATACCTGCATACCGACTGGAGGTTCTGATCTTTTCTTTATCCTCTTAAAAATGAAAGACCATTTATTTGCCTCAAAGTTTAAAAGAAAAATTGACCTCCTAGGACTAACTGCTTTTCTTGTAGGACTTGTTCTGTGGGTCATCGCTGATCCACAAGAAAACAATGAAGAAACAGTCCTCAGGCCGCTAAAGACAAAGTAGATCTCCCTCTGGTGTACTGAAATTTGAATTTTACAAGAGAAATGATGGCAGAAAGAAGCTAAATCAAGTCCAAAATGTTTCAAACATTTAATCATGTACTTTTATCCCAGATGATTTCCCATTTCTGAGTGTCCTCTTTCTTTCTTGTCTGTGTTTTGAGATCATCATTTCATAATGATTCAGGACACAAAGAAACGCCAAAGCTTGATCATAATTCTTCTTGATTTCTTGCTTTCTGGATGGCTGAGAAGTGTAACTGATACTCGTGAAAGAAAGTGTGGAAAAATTTCTTTCATCCATTAGATTTTCTTTTCCTACACTGGGGGAAGGTGTCTGCGTTTTTTGTGTATGGGACTGCCCCTTTTCTTCCTGCTCCTTTGGCACTGGACAAGTAGCCAGCTGCTTTTAGCTACTTAGTGTTGGACATTGTGCTAACTGCAGTTTTGGATGGGGAGATTCTTCCTGCACAGACAGATCAACTTGTGCACTTGGATTTGTTCCTCACCTTTTCTCTGCAGCTCAGGGACCTGGTGGACAGATTATGTTCCTGTGCCAATTTTCTTCCATTTTTGGAGCTCCTTTCAAGGCTTTGTTCAGTTGGCTGTTTAATACCCTGGTAAGTCTGAACCAAAAGTGAACTGACAGGTGGCATTTGCTGGAGGGTGTCAGAAAGAATCTTGTATTGTAAGTAGATAACTCTTCCATCCTTTGGCCATTAGCCAGGGAAAGCACTGTGCTCACAGGTGTGGAACAGGTATTTGTCTAAACTCTGTGTTAACCCCAGGTTAACCTCGTTGGACTCAATGATGTAGAGGTCTCCTCCAACATAAGCACTGCTATGATGATCATTAGCATTGTGTTAGCACATGCAATAGAGATGGAGGTTGATGGCAACCTGTGGTGTACTGTAGCATGCCAAGTACACTGCCAAGTAGTATGGATTGCAAAAGAAGGGTGAGCTGGGTGGGATGAATTGCAGTCAGACAGCTTCTATTTCAGTCACTGATGAAGTTGTGCTTTCCTGTGTAAAAGTCAAATGAACCACATGAAGATTTGACACATGGTGTTGAGGCAGAGACTTAATGCACTCGTGCACTGGCAGAATGAAGACAATCCATGTGGAGCATAATAGTGGTTATTCTTTCATCTGAAGTTTTGTCTTACTTTCTGTGTTTCCTATCTCCCTATGCATCTGCCTGATTTAAAGAAAATTCTTTGCCTCTCATTTTCTTTTGGTAGCTACTGCATTAAAGACCTCTTGTCCTAGGTCGTGTTGGTTGACAAATTCAGTGTGTACGTACCTTCTGCTGTGAAGGTGTTTTACTGATGCCTTATTTGAAGAAATTTGGGCTTTCAAGTTGAAGAAAGTTTCCACTGTTTGGTGTCGCTAGACCATATGACAATAAGACAAAAATGAGGGCTTGAATAGTAACTGCAATACCTGTATATTTCTTTTTCTTCTTGTAATATCGTTTCATCCTTCACAAAGTTTAGCCATTATAAAGTAACTGTCTTTTCCAAATCGTTTTCCCACTGCGATGTTCTGTCTTGTTGGATGTTTTTTGCTTACATGAGCTTGTTTTATAAGCATGGATAGACAAAATGGAATCTATCATAAATTATAGCAGTTACCAGTGAGAATAAATCAAAACTTGAAAAATATTCAGTGTGCTCTTGGGAACAATTAGGATGTGATTCACTGTTGAAACCTGTGGAAAACAAAGTATCATGACTGCACTGGTGACTAAATCTTTTTTCTGTACGAGTTTGAAACACAAATATTCTGTTTAACATTTCTATCCCGTTTTACCTTTTATAGAGGGACAAATACTTTTCCTCTTAAAAAGAAAGACAAGCAAAAAACCACATTCTGACTCACTGGAAATAGATGTCATATGTTAAAATCAAGTTATTCATCTATTGATGACTACCTTGTATTGTGTCCAGGGAAGACATTTTTAACTTGCTCTCTTCCCTCCTGTGCTTGGCTCTTACTCCCATTTGGACTGGAAAGTCTTATAGCCTTAAAGTCTCAATACATTTTCTAACCCCTAAAGGCAAAAGGTCAGATCTGGGCTGATACTTATGAATCTACCTCTCTTGGGATCATTGGAATTAAAACAGTTTGGAATTATGCAGGATTTGGCATAAAGGATATGACACACGCAGTGCTGAGGCTGTAAAACGAAACACTCTCAGGACTATGATAGGACTGAACTAAAAGGCTTTGACACTGCTGGAATGATATGGGAAGTCTTGCTCTAAATTAAGGGATGTGCTTAAGTATGGTCCTGAATACAAAACCTTTTATTGAATAGTGAGGTCTGTATTCTTTTTTTTGTTGTTGTTTTTTGAGTTGGACATGAGGAAAATATCGCTAGTTGCAGTTTAGAATGGTGCATATGCATGTTCTTTGTGCTGGAGCAGGCATTCTCAGGAAACAAATGAAATGAGCTAGAATATAGTGATATGGCTCTGACATATAAAAAACGGGATAAAAAACAGAGTAGGAAAGAGACATGAGATTTTTCCTTCACACTATTAGCATTCGTACTGGTACTTTGGGATTCATATTTTTGCCATTGTGTCTACCTCAGTCAGGGCTTGTACTGAATTATCCATAGATATTAATTTATTTCAGCTCTGTTTTTAATAAAGTTCCATGATTTTTCTATAAAAGTCTAAAGTAAAATTAAATAAGTATTCCAATCTTAAAAAATATTAATAATTTAGAACAATTACTATATTCCAGAAGTTTACTTTCCTATTTTGCTGATACTGCTTCAGAGAAACTTTCACAATTAGGAGTGCGGAAATGATGGTAGATGCCAAATTTAAACACAAAATGTCAAAAGAATAGTTCTTTCTATAGGAGCCCCAGTGTTTTCCTGGCTCATATGGCTAAATTCATTTTAGATGTTGTCATAGTAACTACTATATGTAAATGTGTATATTTGCTATAATCTTATGATGTACTGGTGGTGTGAAGGTACATGTGGTGTGAATGTCAATACTTTGTTTAAAGTCTACATGTATTTATCATGCCATATTCGGGGTTTATGCATGTGTCCTAACCTTTACACACATGTACACGTCCCATATTTTATGTACATATTTAGTAACGAAAAAACATGAAACTTTCTTCCTGTAACATGTAATAAGGACTATTGTGATTATATTTCCAAGTTAAGAAAAACACTTGTGTGCACTGGTTACTGTGACAATCTCTTAAAAATACCCATACAGTTTTAAAAGAGGACAAAACAAAACCAAAAAAAAAATTGTAGGGTATGATTGAAATTTTAACAAAAACGTCATGCTTTAAATAAGGAACTGTTTGCATTATAATGGCATCAAAATTATATGTAGTTGACATGGAGTAATCATGAGACACTGATAAGCATAATGTGGAGTTCTGCTTGCAAGAAGTCAGGCAGGGTCATGAGGAGAAGGGGAGCAGGTTGTTTGGTGAAGATGAAGGAGCATGAATGTTTGGGGAAGATGAATGAGCCCAGTGCTGTGGGGTCTAGTGCAGTTTGTGAGAGAAGAGGGGGGAAAAAAATACAACTGGTCCTGTCCCACCTGTCTTCCTGTTCTTTAACTGAACTCAGTTTTCTGAGTCCAAATCTTGGAAAGAATAGACAATGCCAGTTTTCACATTTGTTTACTGACAAAAGAGCCACAAAAGTTATCAAAGTATTTGGTCTGAAAGCCATGACTGATCCATGTTTAAGCAAAGGGCAGAGCCTTGCTCTGGAAGTCAGCGTATTTTTGCATCGAGCTGAGAGTGAGACACCTTTGGAATGCTTTTCAGCCATTAGAAAGACTAATTTCCGAAAGGTATGAGACAGTGGGTGGAGTTGAATGAATGACCCAAGAATTCAGGATAGCTCACATTAATCAAACTGATTTTCTGTTTGTCAAAATTGCTGTTGTGTAACAATGTGATCACAGATCCGGGGAAAATAATTTCCTCTGTAGCTGCTGAGATCACTGTTAGGCTTTCTTATAAGTCCTATCTCACCTATAAACACACATCAGGTGAAAATACAAAATATATTAGGAAGACTTTCTAGAGAAATCACTGACTATATATTTGAAGGTGCACTCATTGGGGCCCATTAGGAAGTGACAAAAAATGAGTTCTGACAGAATGTAAAGACAGTAATTTTATTCATAGTGACAAGAGATCCCAGCAGCCATGCTAACATGTTGCAAAAGTCTTGGCCATAGCTTTAGCTTGGTTTTTGAGGTGTGTGCAGTGGCATATCTTCTGACAGCAGCTGTGCTAAAGGGCTGGACTTCTGCTTATGGCTAGAGAATGACATTTAAGATGAGGCGGTTTCCTAGAAGAACTGGGTGTTCTGTTTGCCAAAATTATTTTCTAAAGTCACATTACTCTTGATATTCAGGAGTGCTACATTTCCACCATAATTTAGAGTTAAATTATTTTCTTCCTTTTGTGATTGAAAATACTTTAAATGAGATTATTTTCATTATAATCCACAACACATAAAGGTTTTTTTCTTATCATCAAATTGCCACACAATTACTGTAGCTGTACTGATTGGGAGGTGGAACACATGCCATTTACTTTTTAAGGTGTGTAACTAAAAAAAGCCCCAACCCCTCAGCCAATTGACAGAAGGGGGAAAAGGGTTGAGAGAGTGAATTAAATGCCTTATTTATTTTTAAAAAGAGTGAAATTTCCAATTTCTCATCAAGGTGTGCTAAATATCTGATAAGTGTTTAATATTTCTTTAAGCTAATGTGCTTTTTGGCTGCTTTATGGAGGATATCACATGCCTCTTTTTTTTTTTGCTGTGGTTCTTCATTTAAAAAGTGGTGTTAAAATCTTACTAAAATTTATGGCCCAGGTTTAGAAAATAAGGGGGAAGTGTAGAAGGAAAATAGAACAAGAAGAAAACTACAGATGAGAAATCCTTGACAATTTTTTGTTCAGAGAAGGCTTTAGACATGACATGATTATCTGGCAAGGCTGAGATAATAGCTTTGAAATATTCCAGCCACTGATATACAAAACTTAAAGTAAGGCCTTATTGCAATCATTTCAGCTTTAATATCTCAGAATTGCAAATTATTTTGCATGCAGTGCTTTTGAGGGGAAAATTAATAATACAAATGCATTTCTGGTAAACAAGCCAGATCAGGAGTCACAATCAGCATAGTTAGGAGAATATTCCATGAGAAAAAAAAAAAGCTCACAGAGATATGGAAAATCTGCAGATTAGATTGCACCAAAAAAAAGTGCTTAAAGCCACTTAGTGACAGGGCCTAATGTTTCACTCATGAATGCTGACAGCTTCAGAATTTATGGCAGTATAGTATTACGATGGTCATGTTGACAATTTTATTATAAAGGCAAAACTAAGTATTTTCGCTGAAATTATTGCAGTCCTTTTTACTGTTGTTTTGTGGTGGGTGAAAAATGATATTTATTGCAACTAAAATGACAGGTTTAATCATATACAAAAATCAATAGCTAATATATGCAGCAGTTTATGTCTTTCAAATGGTAGGAAATTATTTCCTTCAAAAATAGGGTTGATTTACAGTCTTCTTTGAAATATTTTTAAAGATTATATTGGTGTTGAAGCCTTGCACAACCTCAAATCATACAGTCCATTTGAGTAATGAAAGGCAAAGGAGGTTCCCCTGTGCGATCACAAAAAGAAATGCATGGTGTCATTCCTTAAAAAAAACCCAATGTGTACCAAGATGCTGATAATTTAAATCCTTAACAAGCCCATACTCAGAAATGAAGTAGAATATCTGTCACGTGGGACAAAAAAGGATCTTTTTTTTTTGTCAGATGAATTGCATCTTAATGCAAAAATCAAAATCATATGATGTATTTTCTCAGAAGAACTTCACATATTTTCCTACTTAAACTGCCTGCTTTTTTTAGGGCCCCTGGTGTAATTTACTTGACTTTTCTCTTTGGTATTATACTAGATGTATTTCCTTATCTCTTTTATTCTTACTCTTTGTGTGGAGTAACAAAAAAAATTTGGTACTGTTTAAAGAAGACAATTTCTTTTGCTGTTGTAAAGAATTAGTTAGTCTTTTCAAATGGGCCATATAGTTTTTTTAACTTTTTCTTCCAATGAAAATTTATTATAATTTAAGCATTAGCTAAACTAAAATATTTCAGCTGCAGAACTGAGTGTTCCGTGAACTTCTCTGTTCTGCTGTCCACCACCTTAAATGAATGAGGAAGTAGTGCAAAACAGCCCATTAGGATGATATTATTTATAGCACAGTAATTGTGAATCTATGTATAAATGCTCTTTTGCAAATAATTGAGTCATCCTTACAGCTGCAAGTAAGTACAACTGTGCCAATAGCCCACTCAAATTCAAGGAAGTCTTTTTCAAAATTTAGCCTCCTCTTTTAAATAGTTTGTGCAAAGGCTGATAATTCAAACTGGAAGGAGGCAGCTGACATTTATATACCAATAAATGTTTTTAAAATAGTCACAGGTTAGAGAAATAAATATCTTCGTGCAACATAAATGACACTTGAGGATTTAATTGTAACCACAGTGGTAAAAATTAGGGATGTTAAAGTCTGACTTGTGCAGTGAAGCACATCGGAGCATTTTATAATTATATTTACTGTGATTTTGGTATACTTAGATGTACTTGCCATAGTCCTTGCCTAAACTCAGTGCTGTCACTTACAGAGAGTTGGAATCTTACATTCTAAAATGTTCAATGATTTTTTACAACTCCATGGACTCTAATAAATGGGCCACTATTCCTTTCTAAACTTTGATTTGATATTTGTCCATATCCACCCTGGACACCTGTGCATAAGGCACTAAAGAAGAAGAAAGTGAATTTTCATAAAATAAATTATATTTACATTTTCATAATTACGCAAATTTGTTTTGCACTGAATATTTTACATTTTTAATTGAAAGTTGTAATAATATGACATTATTGGTGTTTTAATAATTTTTATCTGTATCATAATTTGTGGTCATCAAAGTCCTCCACGCTATACCTGCTGGCCTAGATAGAGTAGTTAATATACTACTAGATAGAGTAATTAATATGCTAAATTCAGTCTACCCAGTGAAACTATTTGTTAGTTGGTTTCTTGTTACTTGGCATGACACACTGCTTTGGAAAGGAGACTCAGGTACTTATGCTGTATTTTTTTAAGTAAGTAGATTATTTTTTCATGGTGGAAGTTGATAAATCTCAGCTTGCTTTCTACGCTTAAGTCACAAATATTTGTTAAATATAAACATACACCACAAATACACAAACAGATCTAATTTAGTATCAAAACAAAATACAGCTGCAGTGAGATAGAAATACTAATTGGGCTAAAAGTTACAAAGGCCCTGTTGAAAGAAAACATCAGAATAATCAGCAAATGCGTGGAGTATTATTGTTTGCAAATGATAGCATCCACAGTGGTCTAGCACTGCACAGTGTGAAAAAAGTATTCACCTTATTACAAAGACATTGCACATCAAAAAGGGGATACAGGAGATAAAGACTCTAAATCTTGTGCCCTCTAGGTCTTCAGGTCCACGGCTTTTATTGTCTCCTGAGACATTGCAGTAATGCTTGGTCCGTCAAGTGGGATCTGGAGGAAGGGAGTTTGGAGAGATCTGGGAGACAAACGCTTTTGCAATAAGTATCCTGGGACAAATTAAGAGTCCTGCACCAAATACATTGCATCCTAGGCTTGTTTAAATAAAGAAAGCACTGGTGCATTTGAGGCACAAGTTAAATAGGAAATTATGACATAACTTCATTAAAGATATATTGAAATTTTCTCCTTCGATACTCCTGTACAGTGATTTGAGCCTAAATCATCTCTCCTACAGAGCTGCACAGTGAGAATCTACGTGCGTCTTGGAAACCTCTTTTTCCTTCCTAAACATTCACTGTACTTACTTGCATGTTTACTATGTATACTTTGAGACTATTCTACTATCTGGTTTCTAACTCTAAAGATTCTAAATTCTGGCCTTTGTTTCTGTCCCTACATGCATTCCTTATTATCTTTTAATTTAATATTTTAACCTTTCATTTCCAGTTACAAATATTAACACCCTTTCCTTCAGCTGCTGCATGTCTTCCTCTATTTTAATCAAGAACCTGATTTCCTGGTCTTACTCCTGTTCATGCTCTTCATCTTCATTATGGAGGTTTTTTAACAATTAGATATGCTTATTGTGTATCTGTTCTCGTCTGTTATGTGCCTATTCATTTGCATAAGTTCTACTCACCTTGGATGCCTCTATCCATTTTAGACTTACATCTGCATCTAATTGCAAAAGGTGCTTCATCTTGAAGTGTAATCTCAGAGTTACAACATTTACTCTGATCCTCCTCCATCTTTTTCCTTGACACCATCTGGAGTTCTGAAATAAGTTGACTACCAGGGAGATGTCTAAATTTAACAGCCTATTGGAGACAGGCAGGGCTTGTTTATAAGAAGTTTTTTTTTTCAAAGGATGAGAGTTGAATAGTTGTAAGCCATCAAAATGAGCATGTATCTTTGTTACTCTGCTATACAGTCACAGTTAGTTTTGTTCTTCCCACTCCTGTGCTATCAAACTTCTCTCTGTCCCTGTCTTGTTGACGTTTTGTCTCAAATTATAGAATATAATTTGTCTCTGTTCAGGACAGAGACTGACTTTATTTAGAGACTCACTCCCAAGAGACTCACAGCCTTGATTAAAGGCACTGGACAGTACAGCAGTATAAATAGTAATTGCAGTTAAAGTGAAGGTCCTGAAACAGCTTCTTAGAGGGAAGAATCTACTCCCTAGCCGAGTCTTTTGTACTTTTCCTTTCTGCCACATTACAGATTGAGTCCTGCAAGGGTATGAGCTTTCTGCAGCCTGTTGAACTCCTGACAGCACCTAGCAGAACTTCTCACCACAATAGAGAAGAGAGGAGCCTTGTTTTTATTTTTGTTTTCAGATAAACCTGCAAGGCCTGAAAATCATATTCTAGTAGACTTGTCATGTTGAAATAGGAGTGATTTTTACATAGGAGGTGCCAGAATATTTGTAGCACTGATGCAGGAGGGAAGAACAATGGTCACATTTTTAAAAAAAATAAAAATCCAAGGGAGTAATTTTAAAATGGCATATTTGCAGAGAAAATTGCAGGATAGTGCAGAGTGATAGATTACAGTGCATCTTGTTAATGCTTCAGTACTTAACCTCTACGAATCATTTTGAATTTGAAATGAAAATGAAAAGATAAAAGTTTGAAGATAATTTCATCAGATACCTCAAAGGTCATTTGTGATGTTGTAACTAAACCAGCAAATGCTTTTTCTGGTATCAGTGGCAGCAAAAACACGTTCCTGTTTGAGGAGTTTGACAGATTTCATCATAAGAAGTGACAAGAGTTGAGCCAGAAAAGGGAGAGACGCTCATTGTTATTTAAGCAATAATAGTGAAGGCAATGTAGTGCAGCTAAAAGAAAGAAAGCACTTTAATTTACAATAAATTTGCAATGCTGACTTCATGTCATGTTTTTGCCTGCTCGGTAGAGAATATTAGACTCATATTTGAAGGAAAAAAATCCTACGTATGGTTGTTTCTTAAATTTTCTTTTGGATAGAATAGTTTTAAAATCTAATAATGTTGTTCTAACACAGTTTCAGGATTTTCATTTTGTCTGAATAGGATTTGCGTAATCATGGCAACATAAAAAGAGAGAAAATATAAATTCACACCTTTTATAAATCAGCACATCTGGTGGAAGAGATAAAAATACAAGATGGCCTAATGTTTCCATTAGTTTTTCAAGTGCTAGAATGCTGCTAGTGTTTCTGGCAAAATTCATAGTTTATGTTTATCGATCAAGTCCTAAGAGTACCTTTTCTCCAGAATACACGCACTTTTCCATTTACATTACAAACATAAAAGTAGAGTTTACATGCTGTGAACTCTAGTTCAGATTGAATGTGGCTGGAGTATGCAGTGGGATGAATTAGACAGACTGCCATTAACCTTGTGGACCAGATGAGGTTATGAAACTGTACCGATGACCATGGATAATATAATAGAAAAGACCTCTGATGTAATTCTATCTATTGTCATTGCCAGAACACAAGGTCACCTCCTCTACCATATCCCTCTGCCTTAAAATAAAGAAAATTTATTTCAGCTGTTTACTTGGGGAAAAGAAGACTTTTTCTTGTGCTCTTTGGGTTTTTTTTGCATTTGGTCTGAATGTTACTTGTGTTCCTGTATTATGTGCTATCATATTTTCTGCCTTGTACATTGGGAACTTACCTACCTGCAGTGATGAAAAGAAAAAGTGTTTCATGCTTTTAGAGATATAAATAAAGGTATCCCTGGCGAAGCCTCCATGTACTGTGTAGTTAGGGTATGCATTACACAGAGCTTTGCCTTGGTTTGACAACGTCACAGAACGTAATTTTTCATGAGTATCAGAAAACCTCACATAAAAGTGACTGACCAGTCTAAATGTTTTTTGCTATATATGCAGCATAAGCACTGCTGTGCAATTCATATGCTAGTGCTGCCTTACTTTCACAGGATCAGAATCTTTAAGGTTTGAAAAGACCTCTGAGATCATCAAGTGTAGCCATTAACCCAGCACTCCAAGTCCACCTAGAGGTGGACTGAACCATGTCCCTACGTGCCACATGGTGTTTTTTGAAGTTCCAGGGATGGCGACTCAACCGCTTCCCTGGGCGGCTTTTTCCAGTGCTTGACAACCTGTTCAGTGAAGAAATTTTCCTAACATCCAGTCGAAACCTGGCACAACGTGAGATCATTCCCTCTTGTCCTAGCCCTTGTTACTTCAGGGAAGGGACTAAGCCCCATCTTGCTACACCCTCCTTTCAGGCAATTGTTCAGAGCAATGAGGTCCCCCCGAGCCTCCTTTTCTCCAGGCTAAACCTCCCTCAGCCTCTCCTTATAAAGCTTGTGCTCCACACCCTTCACCAGCTCCACTGCCCTTCTTCAGACACATTCCAGCACCTCAAAGTCTTTCTCATACTGAGGGGCCCAAAACTGAGCACAAATCTTCCCTCCTTTTGTGTAGTTACCACAGCAAGTAGTTAAGATTTTGCCACGAAAGGTTTTAAGACTGCAAGTTTTTCTCAATTCTCCTTCGAAGTGTTAATAAATATAATCCTGACAAACAGGTTTTATTTTGTCTAAGGGTTTTTGACTGCACCAGCAGGGCTCTTTAATATCTGAAACTATTTTAACTATGATAGCCCCTGGCCCTGTATGCCAAATGGAGTCTAAGCACACATACATACTCTTCTTTTCCAAACTAATAAAGCTCAAAATTATTACTAAGAGTCTATTCCTTATTTAATATGATCTGCAGGACATCTAGCAAAAATTGTTTGAGAGATCTGAAACAAGTCTTCTATTTCTGTGCAATGTCAGACTGTCTTTACTAAATCACATTTTCACTAGTAAACTAGATGAAGCTGAAGACATAGACAAAAGTGTGTAAAGGCTGTGTTGCATCTTGCAGACGCTCTGAAAAAGTGGTGTTTTAAGCATAGATAGCCAGCATGATGAGTAGTTCCTTTTTTGAGAAACTTAAAATATGACAAATTATAACTGCAGCTGGTGCAAGTGAAGCTGTTAAATTGATTTCCTGTAAAAAGATTGTACAAACAACTTTTTTTTCCCCCATTTTAAACCTCAATAAGTACTTGACTATTTCAAGTGAGTTAAAGATGTAAGTATTTAAATGGCATAACTGCCAGTTTGACTTTCAGACACTTGACTCTTCCATAATGAACAGCATTATTCTGGACAGTCCCTAAGGCAAGCAGAACCGCCTGAGACTTGGATGAAAAACACAAATTCTATTTCATAGACAAAAATTAGAATGTACATGTTGGACTCCAGATTAGAATTAAATTAGAGTCCAAAATACATTCCATAGAAAATTAATGAGTATTCCAGCTCTGCTTTAGCCCTAATATTTCAGCTGGAGAAGAAATTACACAAATAACTGAAATTTTCTAGCATTTGATTCTTCTCTACATGTAGGTCAAAACCTTCTGTCTTCATTTTCAGTGTCTGGTAACATATGAGATGGTTATTAAATATTATTGATGATTTCCCTTCAGACCTGCTAAAGCTTTCAAATTAAGACATCTGTATCAACCTATCTATGTACTGATCTGTTATAATATGCTGCTGGGTCCATCTTTCTTTTTTTATAAGATGACATGTATTTAGTTTGAGCTGCAATTTCTAGGTTTGCGTTCATAATCAGAAAACTTTGAATTTAATCTCAAACCTTTTCTCCTCATCTTATGCGGCTTCTTGTCAGTATCTCATCTGGACTAAGTGCTCACCATGAGTGTAAGCAGACATATTTTTTGCTGCTAGGATGGATGTATCTGTGTGTTGTGATATTA
This sequence comes from Edolisoma coerulescens, assembly GCA_013397115.1. Lineage (NCBI taxonomy): Eukaryota > Metazoa > Chordata > Aves > Passeriformes > Campephagidae > Edolisoma > Edolisoma coerulescens. The sequence continues at coordinate 2,540,523 of VWZW01013750.1, read as the reverse complement.
AGCTCCAAAGTTCTTGCACATTTGTCAGTGTTTGTGGCTCTGAGGTATAATAGATTGTGCTTGTTCTTAGTTCTGAAAGGAGAATATCTCATAAAACCAGGAATATGTTTTTCATTCTTTTTATCTTAAAAGTAGTATGATTTATAATGCTCTTTCAGTTTGGATGTTCTCCCTTATGGTTGCCATGCATTTGGAAACAGTTACTACGGGACTCTAGGTTGCCATGGTGTTTCCTGTAAACAGTGCTCAAAATGCTTATGGCTTGATATGAAAATGCTCACGTTCACATATTTCCAACTGTTAATGTTGCTTGTCACTGGATATACCAGGAACCAGCTGTAAAATCCCCCAGAGATTTGGAGTTGTTAATCTCTGTGTTTTGTCAGTTTGTTCTCTTGTAGGTGTCAACACCAGCATTAATATTCAGGGTTTCCTATCCATCTCTTCCGTCATTTTATCAAACCACCTGTCTAATAGTTTTAATGTAAGTTTAGGATAATGCCAAATTAAACATGCTATATAAATATGTGATGTTATTTATGCTTCAGTAAAATATTTGCGCTTGAGAGAGTTTGAGATTTTTGTCAAATTCGTGTAACTGCCCAATACCAAAATAATATTGCTTTTAAGTTCTGGTCGGTATCCATGGTCGTGACAAAAACTGACAGAATGGCGTTAGAGATGTTCTCTCTCCTACAGGGAAATAACAAGTAAATTGGTACCACACAGTCTTGTATATTCTGCTAAAAATTCAATCAAGTCAACATAGTTGGACAGTTGGTTTGGGCCAGTTAGGTAGCTGATTTGTAGGGTAAAGAAAATGAAGGAAAAGATATAACAGTCTTTCTGTTTAAGTCATTTTCAAATTCTACATACACTTTGGACCCGAAAGATACCTCAGATGTTTTAAAAACGTTTCTCTATAGACTCTTTTAATTGTTATTTTGTTTTTGTTATTAAGAGAATCAGCATTCGAATGGGTTGTGTTCTGTTCTCTCATGTGCACTAGAGATTATTGTGCAGGCACCATGGTGGTTATCTGGTGGTTATCCTTTGTAACTGAGAGTCTGAACTTAGAGTTCTTCTAATGGAGTCTTCTAATATTTGAGCATGAAAGTCCTCTCTTTATGTTTTGTTTTGGTTTTTTTCCCTGTTATTTATCCCTTTTTTCATATTCTAAAGCTTTGAGAATTTTGAAGAATAAGAAAGTTTGTATGGAACCATGGATAAGAACTTTAAAATTCTGAACCACAGGTCCAATCAGAGCCTTAGGAATATGTTTGTGAAATTTGCATAGTGGAGGAAAATTACATATTCACAGAGCAGTTACTGAAAAATATCGCAGAGTGATTGTGCAGATCCTTGCTCTTTGATTGGCTAATGATAGGTTTTAGGCAATCGCACTAAAGGGAATAGCACATTATGCAGTTATTTAAAAATTAACTTGTGCAAATCAGACATGTATAGTCAATCAGAAGGCAAGGAAGTAGATACAGTTTGAGGAAAGAAATAGTCAAATTATTTCAGTAAACTAACAGCCCTTGTGATTGGAAGTGATTGATGTGTCTTTTGTGACAGTTTGTGAAACTTAAAAAAAAAAAAATCATCGTCCAAGAATGAGGGAGCATCAAGAATATCAGTGGAAATGTTAGGCCAAAATATGCATAAGAGTTTTTGGGATTTAGTAAAAGCTGTGCCATCTTTACCAGCTCCATCTACATGGCCACTTTAACAAAAGAACAGGTTTTAGTTTTGCTGTTAATTTAGAGTATAAGATGTAAACTGAAAGGCCTGGAAACTACACTTTTTGATGGGATGTTCTCACGGTGAAGAAACCATTTCCCTTTGTCTGTCTATTTCTTTGCCCTTGAATTTATTTTTCCTGAAATTTTAACTGGGACAAAAAGTCCAAATAGCAACCTGAACTTGGCAATGTACAAATATTTCAAAGATTACTTTGATATTGCTACTTTTGTTCAGTGGTTTTATGTGTGTGGGGGGGTATGATCAAAGAAATGGGGTGTCCTAACAGCTGCTCTACAATAGTTTCGAGTTGCTAAAAACTGTGAGGACTTGATTCATTGTCTAGTTTATTGCTAGAAAGCAGGCTGGTTTTCTCAAGAGTCTTATAGATGAAAAAACATTGATTAGTAAGTGCATTCCAATAAATGTGTGGCAAATATGTAATCTGATGGTTAATACCCACTCGGGAATTGACTCAAAACTGTTTTTATTCATATTGTGTTTTTCACATGAAAGGGGATTAAAATGGCGAAAGGATGTAATTTGTTATTTCCTTTAAATCTTCATTAGAGAACGAACGTTGATTTTTCACCAGACCTTTCTGTCTCATTTTCTTATTAAAACTCTTCCTTAATTTTTATAAATAATACTGACTATAAAATACTGACCAGTGCATACAAAAGTATTTATTTAATTTGTCCCCTGTGAGATTCATCTTGGAAAGACAGTCTTCCAGCTCTAATGGCTGGTAAATTATTTGCATTTTTAAAACAGGAGAGGCTTGCTTTTTAAGTCCCATTAACTTCTTATTTATTGGTGCTAGCTGTGAAGGGATATTTGTGTTACTTTGGATAAATAGTCTCAAAGGGAATAGCACCTTTGCTCATTTAATACTCTCCACCTATTTGAATCAGTTGAACATCTGGCCGTCTCTGGCTTTCCGTTTGATGATTGTGTTTAACTTTTTGTTCTTGAGCTATAGCTCTTACTAGAAAATTCAGCCCATCTCTGAATATCTAAATGATGGGTGAATAATGGAGATCTACTGGTAGGTAGACTAGAGACAGTGGATCTCACCATGTTATTAAATGCATTATTCCAAGCAAGGTTTGCACTTTTTAAAAATGTAGCTGCTGGACCCCTAATATCCTTTCAGAGTTTTGTGTGGGACAAGACTTCTTCAATGGTTAGACTTCTGACTGAAATCTGATTCCAGTTTTAAATATAATGGTAAGGGAAAGTTGTGTTCCTCCTTAGTGATACAGAGAGTCTATGCACTAACTCTATAACTGTTCTGAAAGTTCAAAGATCTAAAAAGTACATCTAAGCATGTGGCATCACCTGCTGACAAGAATAATGAATTTTCCATATATGGATTTAAGTCAAATAAGTTCTGCATGTTTATATTAAAATAACATTCACAGATGTGCAAACAAAAGTTACACACAATGGCAAATTGCCCATAAGCCATTATCTTCACTATGCTACAAACATCTTCCTAAATATTGTGGTTTAACCCCAGGGGGCGACTAAGCACTACACAGCTGCTTGCTCACTCCTCTGCAGTAGGGTGGAGACAGAATCAGAATATCAGGGAGAAGACTCATGAGTTGGGATAAAGACAGTTTTATGGGTAAAGCAAAAGCTGCACACATAAGCAAAGCAAAGCAAAACAAGGAATTCCTTCACCACTTCCCATGGGCAGGCCAATGTTCAGCCATCTCCGGGAGAGGAGGGCTCCATCGCATGTAGTGGCTACTTGGAAGACAAAAGCAATTACTCTGAATGTCCCTCCCTTCCTCCTTCTTCCCCAGCTTATATACAATGAGCGTGATCCCCTATGGTATGGAATTTCCCTTGAGTCAGTTGAGGGCAGCTGTCCCAGCTGTGTCCCCTCCCAGTTTCTTGTGCACACCCAGCCCACCTGCTGATGCGGTGGTGTGAGGAGCAGAAAAGGCCTTAATGCCATCTGTGCAATCCCTACTTACAGTAATGAACATAATAATAATGGAAAGCACTTAAGCTATTTCTACTATTTTCTGTTTTCATCCCTTCTATTTTTCTTCCCCCCAGGGTCCTTTTGGGTTCTTTCCCAAACAGCAGAACAGTTGGAGTTTAGCTTAATGTTCACAGAAGGATAGAAATCTTCCTACTGAGAAGAGCTGGGGGAAGTAGTTCAGCCACTAAGCTCATGATGCTTTAGGTTTACAAGAATGAGTCCTTCTTGGAGTGTCACTGAGCTACTTTTGGGAAGCTAGCAGCCAGAATGAATTAGCTACAGGAAGATTGCACAGAAAAGCCATAGGAATTAGTTTATTCTTTCATCAGGCTATCTTCAGGACAGGGTTAAGAGACAAATAATTCATAGCTGGTTTTTTTAAGCCCTAGTAAAAAAACCCTCTTATTTTTCTTTCAAACCCTATTCCATCAGATGGAATAGTCTTAGAAGGACTCCCCACTCCCACTTGTATGTCTCATATTGTTAATTACACTACGGAAGAATAAGGTCTAAAACTTCCTTCATTTCTTAATTCAAACTGCATCCAAATTAAGTCCAGTGCAGTGGCATGAATTGATGACAGAATTTGTATTTTTAAATATTCTTTATCTGCATTTTGGGTTGATGTTTTATTCACTTACAAACATTTGTGGTACAATATGTTGTATGTTTAATTATATTTAGCATAACAGAATAGCATGATTGACTTACTTTCTATATTCCCTTCAACATTTTTATTATCGGTCGTCACCAGGGAATACGTGTTCTGTAGATAGATTGTCCATCACAAGGAGTTATGTGGAAAGTAACAGAAAGGGAATTGTGCTATTCTAGCACCAAGGAGATATGGTCACAAGTGACTTGCTTTGAAGGGCTTAAGTGACTGGTATAGCTTAGAGTAAATTGCTATTTTAACAGTGCAAAGGTGCTGGAATCTGCTCCCTAGCACGTTCTGCTGTCGTGCAGCATAGTTCAACTTCCTTTGCAATAAGGTCTGCCACTCACGCTCTGCTATGAAGACATTAAATAATGACTGAAACTTAATTACTATTTGACTGGCACTCAATTGGCTCTAATTTATGATGGAAGGGTTTCCTATTTGTAGTCCATCAGTTGTCATCATAAAATATTCTTGCACTACTTGGCATTTTGACCACTATTTGGGTTAGTATTAATGCTGTTTCTTGCCACAGTATTCCTGTGGGCCAGGCTGGTAGTTCTTTTTTTCCTCTTTGCTAGCAACTAGGTAGTTCTGTTGCCCTTGTGTATTGGAGAAACTCATTCCTCTCTAAGTTTTTTTTGTAAATAACATAATTGACTAAAAAGGAAAGATTCAGGAATGACATCAAAACTTTGCCAGATGAGACCTATTGTCTCATCTTGCAAAGTTTTTAGCACAGAGAGACCAGTACTAAATTAGAAAAATATCCATGCATGACCCAGTTTCTGCTCCTGCTCTTTCTCTAAATATTCATAAAACCATGGAGAGACATGATTTTGTGGTAAGACAGTGTGGCAAGTAAAGGCACAGGCCTGTTCTATAGGCACATCAAAGAACGAACAGAAATGGAAATCGTGAATAGTGTCATGATTATTTGCGCAGACAAATACAATTGCTATCAACAGAAAATACTACATGAATACCTGGGGGTCAGGCACAGCAGGAGATAGGTGCAGGAACAGGAAGTGTCTGACATAACACTGAGAAGCATTTTCAGTGTATTTTATGCTAAGCTGGGAGGAAAAAATGGACTACTCTTGTCAATGTCATCTTTGGTTCAGATCACATCATGTTGGAATACAATCAAAATATATGTACTTTTGAGAAAAAATTAAAGTCAGTGATGAGACTAGAACTCATTATTAACAAGTTAAGACTTGTTAATAATACATAGGCTGTATTGCATTCATTTTCATAGTTATTCATACTTTGTTTTTGAGTAAACAAAGCCTTTATTTCAATAAGTAAAGTCCTGTTAAAAAGGAAGTTCTCAAGCATTGCAGGTAAATGTTTAAGCTTTTATAAAAAGTTGTCATTGCATAGTTCAAAAGAACGTAAGATGCTCAATATTTCTATACACTGAATCAACAGTGAATACAAGGTATTGGGAAAAATAATAAAAAAAATACGGATTCACCATCATTCTTCTTGCTAATTTCCTAAAGTAGTCATTAAAATCCAGTGTTTGCCTACTTATTGTCAAGTTCTCCCCCTACTGTTTGTGATGGCTTTAGAAGAAAATCCTCCATATTTTGTCATTTAAAACTCCTTTATATGTAAGTTTAACTACAACAAAGGCAAGGAGAGTCGTTTTCTTCAAATGTGCCATATTAGCTGTCAACTGCAGATCATAGTAAAGCTTGAGAAAAAAATCCCGCCATTTACCATGTGGTTTATAGATGCTAAATATGCATTTTAATGTAAAAGGGAAGAAAAGAGAGCTCTCCTGTTCTTCAGTGACACCAAACCCAGGGGCTGCAGCCAAACACCTCGAACACAACATGAAAAGCTTTGGATTAACTGTATTTAGATGCACTGGTTTGATGGAACAGCAGCTTGCTTGAATTAATGTCCTGTGACAAGCCCTCCCTTGCAAACCTTTAGAAGCAAACTGTTTCTTTGTCTACGTTTTAAGCTTGGCCACAGCCTCTGGTAGATTCTGCGTTGTTTCTCACATACTGTTTTTTGGACAAAGTCGAATCATCATCTACGAAGGACTAACTACCCCAAGGGTTTAAACCCAATTGCTAGTGGTTTATTCAGCTTTGACACTTCTCAGTGTGATCCTTACTGCCTTTTGTAAAACAAGCAGACAAGGGAAAGGCTCCAGAGACTTTATTCTGTTCATTCTGTAATAGTTTTCTTGCCACGGGAGGCTTAAGAAGATTTGTACTGCCTGCTTTCTTTTCATTAGCAGTGAGTGCAATGCTGTTGGGTAAGTTAATGTGTGAGGCTATAAAAGGAAAAGCGCAGGAATTTGAAAAAAGGTGGTTTTCTTTCATTAATATATTTTTAATGTCATTTTTCTTGATTTATTCTGTATGGGATGCAGAGAAAAACAAAGTAACGTTTGACAGTTGAGATATTTTCAGTTGTTCTCAGCCAGACAGAGAATTAGAATCTAGCTGTTTCTTGAATACAATACTATGCTTCACTGATTTTTGGCAGCAGCATGTTAAAATTCTTGTTATTAGACTGACAAAGAAACCTGATTGAATTTTCAACACAATCATACTTGTTGTCATGAAATGTAATAATATTTAATGATATCCTTGTATATCTGTATGCAACAAAATGCATCAATCCAGGAGCCTTACTTTGACCACTGTATTGCACTAACCTTCTGTACTTAAATTGCCATTAAATGATTTACTCTGTATTTCATTCTGAACGTTTACTTTAAAGAAAATTGAGCACGTTTGTTGAGAAAACCCCAAGTTTGGCAAGTGGATTTATACTTTCTTTAGTATACCCTAGCTATTTGCATCAGATTAAATTTGACTCTCAGCATTTTGATAGTTTTTTGTGTTGTGACAGTAAATGTGTAAACATTGTTATGGATACATAGAATAGTGTTTTTTAAAAAATAAGACTATACCATCATTACTGTTATAATTTTTCAGAAAACTCTGGGCTCATAATATTTGCTATAAACACTACAGAATAAATAGTAAATATCAATTAGCCTTAGAGGTAGCCTTTTTGCAGTTTCGATTTGTATCTGGTGGATTGATGGATGGTAACTCATGCAGGACATACATGTTTTCACATGTGATGAATGAACATGATGATAAATGTTAACAGTCATTAAATGATTACTGTATGCTAGGTCTCTGAACTTTCTAATCATTGCTGCTCATCATCAGTAAATATCATCTACTTTAAATTTTTTGTTATCTTATCTGTTATGCATGTTTCTGGTCTTTTCCTTTGTCCCCAAACCTATACTTAAACTTCTCTTCTGGGATATAAGGAATACAATAATGACTTAGAAAAAACACTGGTAACTCAGCTGAAACAGTTCTGTAGAATTTTTTTTTTTTTTTAAATTATTTTAGGGGTAGGCACAACCACAGTTTTCTCCTTGGTAGACCAGTAGTTCAAGATTTCTAAAGCAATTCTTAGTGAAATGTACACAGATAGCGTGTGAGTTTTTTAAATGCCACGTTTTACTGCTTTTTTTTCCCCCGACTGTGACTAGTATACTCTTTGACATTCTGAAATATTCAAGCAGAGATAACTGTTGATAGATGTAACTCAGCACTATTTCATATTTATAGAATCACATTAACTCCAGCCACACTTGTCAACAACTCTGCTCTTTTGATTCCCAAGATCTGTAGCTTGAAGCATTATCAGTATGTGATATAATTAATGAAGAAAATGCTTAGACTCTGTTTTATTTTTATTTGCATGCCCATTACTACGTATTACCAGACACAGTTGTTCAGCCCTCAGATAACTGCAGTCACTGCTTGATGGTTTAATTGTGTTCTATTTCTGTAGTTTTTATAAGGCAGAGGAGGCTACCATAGATCATAGCCTAAAAATGGCCCTTGCTCAGTAGAAGTTGTATAGTTTTGTCTTTTCCCATAGTTGACCATGCTGGTAATTTGTTTTTGCTGCCTACAATAGCTTAATGATTTCAAAAGGAGAGCATCTTGCCAAATCTGAAAGTCTGGTTGGTGGTGGTACAGGAGCAGTCACAGTTGTTCAAACTCTACCAGATAGCTCCAAGACCTTGTTCCCTGGCATTATAATCAGAACATCTCTGTATAGCATATGTGAGCAAACATATATACAGGCAACACATGAACGCATTTTAAAAAGTTTAATGTGAGTAATCTGTTGCCGTCCTTATGGAACAGGCATTGGGGCTCTTACAGCCATTGGCTTTCTTTTTCCAGTCCCTTGTCTTGCGTGCATAGATCTATCTTCATTAAAACTTTTATCCCATGGTAAGCATGAGATAAAATCCTCACATCACTGAAGTCCATATCGACATTTAGCACTTGAATAGAGTCAATTTATCACAGTATTAGCTTTATGCAATACACCACCTACAGTGAGGAAATCAGAGGAAGAAGGGAAAAATTTCTACAGTGATCCAAGCTTGATGTTTTGAAGTCATACCCTGCCGTAGTGGGCAGTGATGCAGAGGTGCTTATACTAGAAAGGTATTCAGCGTAATTCTGATTCATTTCACCTTACTCTACATTTCAAATATTTTGGAAACTATTTATCTTAAAAAATGCAATGAGGCACCTTGAGAATGCCATTCGTAAACTAATAAATATGATAGGTGTATTTCTGCTGCTGTGAGCAATAATGTGGGCCTTTCTTTTTTCCTTTTAAAGGCCCTTGCTGCATAAATTTTTTATAAGACATTTTATATTGATAGGAAAACAGTCTTTTGCATGGCCTTTCAGCAGAATATAACTTATAATTATTTTTTTGTAAGAGACCATTTTAACTGTCTCCAAGGACTCTGATCAGCATTCTTCACTCAAACACCCATTGAGTTCAATAGGCATTTTCATGATTAAAAGAACCAGTAAGGAATGTTGAATAGACCTAGCTTATTCAAATGCAAGCAAATCTATTATATTTTCATAGGGGAATTAACAACCTAGATATTACACACAGAAGACGCCTAAGCTTTTATGTGGTATCTGGGTGCCAAAAAGATGGCATCTACAATTTTAGAGCTATTTGTTATTTTGTCAGTGTGGCTCCAGGCTACATTGCACTGGATAAAACCTTTATTTTACATAACAAATAATGAACTATTGCTGCTTCACTGTCTCTCTTCACTCGATTAAAAGAGATTAAATTTGCTTAACATCACTTTACATTAATTTCTGATTCTACACATGCTACTGAATCCTACTCTTGATTTTTGAAATATGTGTATAGGATTTTTCTTCTCCCTATAACACAGTCCTCAGTTGCACAATGAACTAAGAGCTACTCATCAAATGGTACCACATCTTTTAAGGGAAAGAATAATCAAGAAATTGACAAGCAGCTTGGGAAAGAATTCCTAAGATTCGACTCCAACATGAACATGCCAATACTCAGATTTCAAACTTGCTTCTATCAAGAACTGTCTACCCATCTGTTGGATACTCTTGCAAGAGCTGCCTTTCATGACTTGCACAACTCAATTAGGGAACTGTTTTTTAAGGAAGAGAAGATGATAAATTGCTTTGTTAATGAGGAGTCTGTGTGGGTTGCTGCAAGGTAGGTAGGGTGCTGAAGAGGAATGCTAGTTAAGGGTACGGTATGTTTCCATTGTTCAAAAACATACAGTTTCCCAGGTTAAGAAAATTTGAAAACCAGAGTTTTAATGATTGTGACATGGTTCATTGCCTTTGGAAGTAATGGAAATACCAAATATATGGAAGGAACTTGCTGTGTAAAGAAAAATTTCATCAAGGAATAAATTTTCCAGACTATGTGAGAGAGATTTAGTGGAAACCTCTATAATTAAAGGCATTACATCTGTGGTACTTGTTGAGTTGTACAGTATTGTATTAAAGAGAATGGAGCTCTTTCATATGTATTAATTTACTTTGGGTTATTCTGCCCCTTGTGATTAGAAGAGAATACTGCAAAAAGCAAAATTACTCTAGCATATTATTGAGATGCTAACTTGACCTTTGAAAATAAGAAAGTTCTTTATACAACTCCTTTTTATGTAGTTTCAGCTCTCCCCAGTAATGGCATAATCAGCTCCCAATCTGCACTGAGGTTTCTGTTTTGGAGCTCCTCCTGGCCTACTCTTAGCAGTAGTGTAAGATAGAGAAGGTTTATTGCTTTTATGAACAGGCCCCTGCTTTCCGTAGAGAAGGTTTATTGCTTTTATGAACAAGCCTCTGCTTTCCAGGATTTATTTTTAACTCCAGCTGGAGACTACTCTTTCTACATATATTCTGCTTATCTTTTTCTGTTTCTCTGTCCTTAATTTTTGATGCTTCTTCAAGCATTTATTCTCCAGCCAGTTGTTCCTGTCTTCTTTTCATTCCTCTGGTGCTGCATTTTAGAGCAGTTGCTGTTGCACATTCTCCTCGTGCACTGCCGTGCACTGTGGGTAGCATAAATACCTCAGAGACATAGTTCATAGGCTTAACATTTGCAATCAGGCTCTTCTCTTATTTACTTTACCACATGACAGAAACAGTGCAAATACAAATGGGAATGCAAAGGAGTAATATGTGTTTCAAACAAAAGGGAGTGCTAATCAGCACCAAAATCAAAGCTGAAGTGTATCTCTCATGAACTTGAGTCCTTTACATGAGATGAAAACACAACAGTTATGTGTGTGTATCTATATATCTATATATCTATATCTGTCTCTATATCTGTAGCTATATCATCTATCTATCTCATGTAAAGAATATATATGTCTCATAGGTTTTAGGTATATACAATTGCTCTCTAAGAGTAACTGTTCTCATATGAATAAAGTTCTGTAGAGAACTTCGCTTTGTAGAAAACCATTACAGTTACGTCTGACAGGTCTTGATAGTTGGTTTCATGGGACCTGTTGAGAACTTTAATTCAAAGCACTATTATGTTGAGCTGTATTACAGCTCTAGCTGCATTCCCAGATCAACAGACAGTTCTCTCACAGGCTTACTTGAAACATTTTAGCAAGGTGTTTATCTGTGATAAGTCATTATTGCTTCTGATTTGGGAGGTCCTTGGTGACCAGCCAGAGAATCTTTATCTCAGTCATTTGTCCTATTCAAGTGTCTTTCACAACAGCTCTCTTGAATTCAGCAGATTTATATTGTTCAGGCTTGATAAGGAGCTCATTGATCAGTTTTCTCTCTATGAAGAGAGAATACAGGAGAAAAATACAATCTATGCTACTTTTACTTGTGCTGACTGAGAGTAATGCCATATGATACACCCATTTTCTTGTGGAGTTTCCATAGACTAGACCTGAATGGGTACATTTTATGGTCCATTTGGCATGCTTTATGTATCTGTTCATACTAGAACTGATACCTTTTATCAAAGGTATCACTGATACTTTTTTATCAAAGTCCATCTTTTATGTCACTATGTAGAGTTTTATTTTATGGTTTTTCCAAAGCGGAGAACTGGAATGATATCCATTAACACAAAAGACACTTCAGTGTCCCTGTCATTAGACTGACTTGGTTCAGCACCTGTTGCATGATACAGCTGTATAAATCTTTAACTTCCATGAAGTACCCTTTGAATCAATAACAATAATTGAAAAGAGGATTAATGTGCTGGAATCACTTGAGAATGCTTCTGTTCATGGGGTTGGCAAGTGTCTATGAACAGTCAAGCAGTTAATAAACATCTGTGTTAATTCATGTCTTTAATAAACATTTACCTGGTTTTAATAGTCTCTCTTCATTGACTTTTCGACACAGAAAAAATTAACTTTTTCACCTGTGTCATGAGATAGCACAAATTTGTTGTATTATATTATTGTGGGTGGACCTTTTAAAAGCTAGGTAACTCATCTGAAGAAGTCTGTAAGATGTGGGAAATATAAAAATTACTAGCATTCCTATGGCTCAGCTCAGTTACTGCTGGGCTTTTATAAATGGGGGTGTGTATGTTCTTACTCAGACTGTACACTAAAATTTAGCATCTTAAATAACGTTCATAAATTTGGGAAAGGATTTTTTGTATCTGCCTTCTTAAACACCTGTCTTCCTATACAGTAAAATAGGTTTGTAGTAGTTAGCTTTGGAGTTCCAGGTCAGTGTCAAGGAACTGAATCCTCTTACAGTTTACTTCTTGGCTTTAAACGTGACCTGTGCTAGGAAAGAATTACTCGGTTTCTATCAATTTCACTGCCCAAGGTCCTTGGGGCTACAGAGGATAAGGATGATAGATTGAAGGGAAGGCTGTTACTTTCTCACAGTTCTGAGATAGATAAAGTTCAAAAATATCTTGCAGCTGTAACAAAGGAGAAGAATTTCTTTGCATGTTCTGAAATTTCTCCCAAGTATTGCTTTGAAGTATAAATTAGTCTCCTGAAAACAATTATATGAGAACTTCCTTGGCTGGAAGAAGAGAAGGATGACCTTTGTATGTACATATATATATATGAACAAGTGGTAGGCTTTCTGGGGGTGGGAATGAATGGCAGCTAGAGAATCTGCTCTGAAGAAAACTAAGCCTGCAGCTAGCTTGCCATCAGGACAAGTTTCTGGCACTGTTATGACTCTTGAATTAATCTAGTTTTATTTGCTGTTAGGTATATTAATTAGCATTCATTTTTAGTTTAATCAAGCCATTTTCTTCTTGATATATCAGAGATACGTTTACTATATAGACGTCTTGTTGTTATAGTCTCCTAGCAACAGAAACTTTTCTTAAGCTGACATTTACAATCTCAAGAGTTGTGTCCAAATTACTTTGAATAGCCTTAATTTTCCACAGAGTTTCTGAAATTTAATCAATCTCATCTTTTATTTTCTAACAAAGGCATGTGATTAAGTTATTTTCTGAGCCTTGATTAGAGTATCATCCCAAATGTATTTCAGATCATGGCACAAAAAAAGTATCTCAACCATTCTGCCTGCATCTTGAATTGGATACTTTACCAAGAGATATTGTTTCTCAAGCATCCTCAGAATTAGTGATCTTGAAGAGAACTTCAGTTATTCTTTTAACTCGCACAGAGCTTCTGCAGTTACTGTTAATCAAAGCCATTGATCATTGTTAACAGAATTTGTACCAGCTGGTCTCACTGCCTGACATTTGCAAGTGGCAATGGAAGGAAAGCAGAAATACCTGTTTGCAAACTTCTGAATACTTTCTGTGGTCATAAGGGTGCTCTGTAAAACATGTAAGTAGAGAAATTAAGGGGCCAAATTAGGGACCAGAAAAGAAAAGACACAAAGTATTTGTTTATGCAAACCCAATGCATATCAGTGGAGAATGGTGACAGTAATAGATCCATTACACGGAGTGCATCAAGGGGTCCACTGAATACTCTGCAGACGTTGCCAGGTTTTATGCTCTGTGACTGGCTCCCACAAAGCTGCCTGAGATTACAAACAGTCCTGAAACAGTTAGCATCATCATTAATGTGTGTGCATTAATGTGTATACATGTACAGTATGTACAACAGAGTTGTCCTGAACCATAAGGTCATGGTTTTGTGTGCTGTGGTCATGTCCAAACCTGACTGTCATGCAGGAGCAAGTTTACAGCATCAGTTTTTCAAGGGTATCCGATTTTTGGATACTCTGAACAAATGTGTATTTTCCAAATATTCTAGGATCAGTATTTCAGGGAGAGCTTAAGTATAAGAAAATTTAGATGCATGCTAACCCTTGGACAGGAGATCCTCATAGTGATCTCTGAGGTCACCTCAATTCATTGTGACCAATAAAGAAGCCATTGAATGGCTTAACGTGTGTGTTGGTTGCTTGTTTCTGTCTGCCTCTAATGGTCTTTATGCAGTCATAAACCTTCCATTATTTCTGCAAGATTTCTCTTGTGCTTGTGTCTGGCACTGCACACAAGGAGTATGTACTCCCAAAGTGCAGATCCATTAGTTCCTATCTATCAATTTATACACATATATAAACCTGTATTTAACGTAGTACTGGATATGGAGGGCTTGTACTGCCAATAGGTACATAAGTTTTCATGCATTTTGATTACCGTGGTGTAGACACAAGTGAACTTTGTTCCCCATCTCTTGTTAAATTTCTCACTGCTCATAAAAAAAAAAAAAAGAAAAAAAAAAAAGATTCAATTCGTGGCACTTCAAAATTTTGTCAGTAAGCAGTTGCTGGCAGTAAATTATTTGTTTTCTCCTCCTGGATTTGTACAAATCATGCAGGTATTTTCAGGAAAGCGGATGTAACGTGTGGAGTAATATGACAGTGTGAGGTTTTTTTCTAAACATTCTACGTGGTTGATCTCTGGTTTTTCCTCACTTTTCGATTCAAGTGCCATATGGTGTACTGCTTCCCTGGGATTCTGACACCACTTGGACTGCCTGGTCCTGGTTATAATCCATGCAGCTCAGTTTCTTTTAAGACATACTACAATCGTGGTAACAGTCTGTTTCTTAGATTATGCACTGCATAAATATAAATATCACTATTTTATATATGAAGATGCAGTATGTTCTGTGTGTAATAGGATTCTGGTAATTCTCTGTGGCTCTGTAGAATCAAAATGTTTTAAAGTAAATTAGGAGCCAGCTACCTGTGAAGATATGAATTTTTGAGGGAGCTGGCTCTGGGAGACCAAACACACACTAGCTTGGGGAAACCCCTCACAAGCCTTGCAGTAGGCCACTATGGAAGCATGGAAAGAAATTAAGTAGTTTTTAAAGAAGCCAGGTGGATTTCCAGCTAATGCAGATTATTTTTAGGCTTGTTTTTGCAAAATAGTTTCATTTTAACAAATTGTAATTTACTGATCTCGAAAGATTTCTGTTTTGGCATCCCTTGACTTGGTCACTCATTGTCTTTGTACAGGCTGATATCTTCTGCTGGTGTCTGTTTGGGATAGGTTTAGAATCACACAGGGATGAAATGCGTTTACTGACATGTGGGAAAATCTGCAGTCTATGTGTGCTTAAGTCCTGCATTTTATTACCTTCTTGGAAGAAAAGAAGTAGAAATGTGTTGTTGCAGACCTTATTCCTCCATGGGTAAGTGTAAGAAGGAACAGAGATGAGTGAAGTTCACACTCCTGTAGAGATGAGAAGCTCCAAGTTCTTGGCACATTCTTCTGTAGTTCCAAAATTCTGTGATGCTGAAACCAGAAAGCCCTGTTTAATAAATGTGTTTAATAAGGAAATGGCTGCTACAGGTTCAAGTAAATGAAATATTACAGCAGATTGATCCATGAACCAACTCCCTCAGGCCTGCTCCTTACTCACGGCCGTTCATTCCTCATAATTTCCTGCAGTACCTCATCTCTTGACAATTTCTTTCTCTCTGACCAAATGATTACTTCACAGCCTTAGGTTCCACCCCTGTGCTTATGTAGGTCCTCTCAGGACAAACTGAATCCCGGATAACTGTTTCAAATGTGGACAGGAGACTTCCAGATCATACCTATAGTACTTCAGAGAGCCACTCCATGCTTCTGAGGTCAAATTCTTTGCCTATTCTGTCTGTGGTACCGTTATATTTTTAAGCCGTGTGACCAAGATGTCAGTGTCCTCAAGACATTCCCAGTTATCGTCAGACCTCCACTTGACATTTGCCTCTTCAAAAGTCCTTGGCATAAGCAGGATGCACGTATACCAACACAAAACTTCCCTCCATAATTGTCCAGATGCTTCTAACATTTAGAATTTATTAAATCATCATCTCTGGGATTGATAGGTTTGTTTTTTGTGTTAATTATAGAGAATCCTGCAATACTAAACTGACCATTCTTCATATGGAAAAATGATCTTTATAATACAAAGCTTTAAGATCCATGCCTGTTGAAGTATGAAAAAAGACACCAGTGGTGCTTTTATAAATTCAGGAAAAAATAATACCTTAATACCTAGGTATTAAGACTTATATTTAAATACATGTTGTTCCATTTTGCTAAAATGGAAAATAAATTAGATATTGGTTTCTAATCCTGATAAGTGTTTTCTTTTATTCTTTCTTTCTGAAAGTATGCTGTATATATTAGGAGTTGTCCTAAGACTAGGAATTCACAAAGGACTCTCACATTATCATCTGTGTGAGGAATAATAATGCAGCCCTTGCAATGATTAGTAATTACCTTATTGAAAGATAACCTTTTTCATGGAAATGAACCACTGACAAATTTATCTGATAAAATCAGCCCTCAATTCCTGAAATACATGGCTATTTCTTTATGCTTGACTTCTGTGTTTTCCATGATACTTTATTTCCTTTTGAAGCCATATAAAAAAAGAGAAAAATCCCCACCCTTATTTGACATTTTTTTGAGAAGCCTAACTGTTTTTCTTATGAATACTGCTTTAAAATATGTTCTTCTGTCTCTTTTTGAACCTGCATAGTGATACTACAGCTTAGCAGGTTAGGTGATGTTTTGGGCATACGTTTCTATCTTCCTGTTGCTCAGTTCCAAGCAGAACACTGTGCTCCATGTACCTGATTTGTTATTACATGAGAAACTGGCTGTGAGATGGAGCTGGCAATCTGAGCTTGCCTTTAGAAGTTGTGGGATTCGGTCAAATATCCATGATTAGCAACTGACTTTCTTTTTTAAGTGCTTGATCTAATTGCTGTTTATAGGTGATATAGATTACAGATAACAATGAACTCTTAGATGATTATTTAATGATTGTTGATCTTTGTACTGATGATGGACCATACAAAAAAAGGATTTAAGGCAGGGAAGTTTAATACTTCCAATAATAGCTAAAACCATCATTTCAGCTAATTTAAAACAGATTTTATGGTTGCAAATAGTATTTGTGATGTTGCTTTTTATATCAAAGTTGGTTATAACTAACCAGTTTTGCATGATGTGTTCAGCTTTAAGAGCTCTAGCTTAAACCAATCCTCCTAAACATTGAATGCTAGTGTTTTAAGAACTCTATCTTAAAGTTAAAAATCAGGACTCCGCCTCTTCCAGTATTTAAAAATTAAGGTTTGAATCCAGCAAAGCTTAGGTACAACACCTTGCCATTTCTCAAGCTTGTCCAAGTCCCTCTGGATGTCATTCTGTCCTCTAGGTGTCCCAACCACACCACTCAGCTTGGTGTCATCTGGAAGTTTGTTGAGGGTGCACTTGATCCCTTTATCTATGTCATTACTGAAGATATTGAACTGTTCCCAATAAGGACCCATGAGGGACACTGCTTGTTGCTGGTGTCCATTGGGACTCGGAGCTGTTGACCACTACCCTAAGGATGTGACTATGTAACCAACTCCTTATCCATCTAACAGTCTACCCATTGAATCCGTTTTTCTCCAGTTTAAAGAGAAGGATGTTGTGGGAGACCATGCCAAAGACTTTTACTTAAGCTGTTAGAAGACTTTTTACTTGGGCTGAGAGAACAGTTGATGAATTCAGTAAGGCAGAATGTGGTATTGACTTACACTCCTCACAGTGTGCTTGTTAGGCATATTTTTATGCCTTAGGAAGTAAATTCCCATCCAAACACCAGAGTGTGACAAGTTTTGATTTATCCAGGCATGGCACAGTCAGGGAAGTTGTAAAATATCCTATGAAATATACCTTCTTCATCACGGAATTGTTGACTGCATTCTGAAAATGATAAAACTGTGCAAAGCAGTGATGTATTTTATTCATTGAGAACATGACATTAGCAGGTGCTGTTGATGGAAAATAGCATCCCAGATATTCTCCTTTTCACAGTACCATAATTGGTTATTAGTGTGCCAAAATGTCACCTGGAACAGCTGTTAATTTTTTTTTCTTTGTTTGATATCAGTGACTGATTCTTGTTTCACTTTTTGAGTTGATCTGTTTATGTGACCTTTTATATTAGGATCATGCCTTTCAGCTTGTTAAGATTATCCTATTGCTTGATTCAAGAAAAAAAAAAGATAATAAAATATAAAGCTTAAAAATACCAAGGAATTGTCATAATTACAGTTTTAGAAGTTTAGGAAAATCCTCCCAAGAAACAGTGAAATTTGTGGGTTTTTTTAGTCTTTTTCTTTTAAAATCTGTGGTTTCTTGTCTTGACTAGAAAAGCACTGCTCAAGCTTACTGTAAAGAGAGCCATGCTTTCAAGTCTTCAATTTCTCTGGAACATGGCATGAAGTGTGGACATTTCCCTGTATCTTTTTATAAATGCATGTCAAATAAATCACTTTGTCACTTCCTCTACTATAAAAATATCCTTGTAATTCATAAAGAAGATCCTGTTGGTAGATCTGTGATAGTCCTGTGTTTGTACAATTCTTGTATCTCTGAATTTCCCATATTACAAGAAATTAATTCACATAAAACTCCCAGTCGAATGTATGAAACTATACATATTTCTGGAAGAAGAAAAACTGTTTTTAATTTAGAGGAGGTTTTGATTGAAAAAAATAGATTCTCAGAATGAAATTTCTTTATTTTGTTTTGTAAAATAGGATTTTATTGGTGTCTTAGCACTCCCAGTACCTACCTCTGTAGAAACATTCTTCATGAAAGTATCAGAGAAAAAGGCCATTTTATGTACTAGCACATTGCATTTTCTTTGCATAGGAAAAAAAAAGCCTTGTGATTCCATATTTTTATTTCATATTTAAAAAATGTGGTTAATATTTATGTTGTTATTAATGACAGGTATATACTTTGCCAATAAAATATGTTTACTCCTGTGATAACATCAAAAACCTAAATAGCATTTCAAATTTGAAGGCATTTGATTTGCCCTGCATTTTGTATTCTGCTGATTAAGCAGCAGACCTACAATTATCTGACAGAGGCTGCCTTCTTGACATTTTCCAGCTTATTTTTTAAGCTCAAGTAGAGCTGTGTATTTTGCATAAGATATAAATAATCATGTAAACTAGTTGCATCACTGGAGTATTTTTATTTCAAATTCAAATAAATTGAGGGGTGCATACATGATCTTAAAATAGATTTTGCAAATCTCATCTAATGTCTGTCTTAATCTGATTTTAATTGTTTTTGAATCTCTTTCCCTCGCCTTCCCTATCAAGGCAAAATCTATTTAAATTTAGATATACAAAAATATGTGAGCCACTTAGAATATATCTGCAGAAATTTTAAGTATTGACATAAGGTATGATAGTTAATCCATACTTTCTTTCCTTCCCTTAAACATAAGTACTGCATCTTCACTCCCATGTTATGTTCAGCATTAGGCAGAAGTATTTGGAACAGCTCTGCTAGGGCAAAGCAAGGGGACTCTTCCAAACAGTTAATTATTTGTACAAGTGTTGAAAGGTTTGGTGCCCTTGTTGGTTAGAATTTCTGGTACAGTTTTCCCTGAAAACACCAAGTATACTCTAAAATTACTTACAGTCCTTCGTAAGGGTTAATGTTAACTGCTACTGAATAAACCTTTTTCCTAAGATTCTGGTGCAGGATCTTAGGAACTGCTCTCAGTTTTCTTACTGGACCAAAATACAGATTTACTGAAGTGTCAGGTACCATAAATGTATATCATTTTTAATTCAGCTCAGGCCAAAGCATTTGATGTGTAATATAGTGCCATGGGTTGTGCATGCACAGAAATTGCACAGACAAGTATTTGTCTCTCTTCTTCAGCTGTCAGCCGAGATACATCATCATATATCATTATCACTTCTAGCAATGACATTGAAACCTCTTCAGCAGTAGTGTGCTTACTGTGCACATATAATATATAGTAGCTACCTCCCTGTGGAGAGTTTCAAAGGTATAGACACCTTATTTAAGGATTAAAATAAGTTAATTCTTTCTTACATCGTGAAAAAGCAACACTTGTATTGGTGCTTAAGGTGTACTCTCCTTGTTGTGAGAATACAAATGTGTCCTCATACTGCACTGAGAGGAAAAGGTATCCTTTGCCTGTAATATCCTTTAGAAAAGGTTATGCTAAATTAGCAACAGAAGAAACATGTACCCAGGGCATTTAAATTCTCAGATTATGACAATTTCATATCTCGTAACCTGTGGAAAAGAAAAACATTTTCCAAATTGCACACTTCTTACTTTTCTGAAAGAGTGGCAGATTTAAGTACTTTGCCAGATTTTGAGGGCTATTTGGATGCTCAAAGATCCACCTTCGGGCTACGAAGGACACCCAGCTGCTTTGAAAGGTACAGAAGGAGTTGCTTTTCAGTTGATGCCAGACTTATCTCCTTTTGTTAATTACACAAAGCATTTCTTTGTATTTTGGAGCACCTATTAAAATGCATTTTTGAAATTTTTGCTTTGCATCTCCCCATATGAAAGCATTGTGTGACCTGCTAATATGTTTGAAAATCTGCTGCCTGTTGCAGTCACTGGACTGTCAGGAAAATTGTATTCCATTTGCTGAAGATGCTTAAGTGTACTCCAGCACACTCCAGTTTAATGTTCTCTGCCCTTGAGCTCTTTGTGCATATGGAGGTTTGAATGAATTTCAGGATTTTTGAAATGATCAGTGCTAATTGTTGATACTACAGGAAGGAGAGTTTTGTAGAGCAGGTGAAGCTGTCACTGGAGGTATGAGCTATTCAGTGCCCATTGGTTAATTGTTCCCAGTTATTGCCAGGTGCAGAGAGTTGTGGGATTTGGTTTAGAGATAATTTGGTTGCTTGTGCAACGGATACCCAAATTAGAGCATCAGACTGATTTCCTTTGGATAACTGAGCAATAGTTAAACAGCAAAGAATTTGCAATGGTAACAGTTTGTCCAACAGACTACTGTAATAGTAATTTAAACAAAATTATATGTAAAAAATTAATAATAAAATGCATGTATGTTAATTGTAGCTCTTCAAATATTTATAAATAGCTGTAATCTTAAATTGTTTTTTCCATATATAAAATAAAATGGGTTTTAATCTGTAAACATTTTAGACACCAGAAGTTTTATAATTTCTAGTAAAATATGTGCTTATTTTTCCATAATGCCCTTTTTAATCCATATAAAGGATTCTAATGACTACAAGATGAGCTGAAGAAGAGAGAATGAAAAGTGGGCCTCATTGGAGTAAAATGTAGTTCCCTAGGTCTTTCCTTTGTCTTTGTGTTTGTTCAATCAAAGAATAAAAATCAGTACCAGTAAATTAGCTTTGCAAGTATAGTTGGAAATAAAAGCATAAAGATGGTAAAAAAGAAATTTTTGACTTTTAAGATAGCATTGAAATTACATATGTTTTATGTGCCTACATGTGAGTAGAGTAAGTCTTAGAATATAATATACTTAAAATCCAATTTCTCAAGGATTTTGTCAAACCTTTAATTGACCCTCTGAAAACCCAGAAGGATGAAACCTCTTCCCTGCTAGGATGGCAGATTTTCACAGCTGCATTAAATAATACAAAGTAATTGTGTAAGCTCAGAAAAAATATAGAAGTCAATTATTTCAATTTTACTTCCTAAAATTATTTTTCTGATGTGCTAATGCTCAGACTAACAGACTGATATAAAACCTATTCTTCATCTGTTCATGTTTGTGGCGGACAGTGTGCCACATCTTTCCAAACAAAAGAGGGAAAAAAATCTTTACAGAACTAAAGGAAGTGAAAAGCACCAGGATATATCTTATGCATAATAAGCTGAAGATTTAGATATTTCATTTGTTTTGACAATTGAAAATTCATGAAATTGCCTCAGAGACTGAGCAAATCTTGAAAATTTAAGAGAAAAGCACTTTATTTGATAGAGAGTTGAAACAGAATCACTAAAAATTGAGAGCAAAGAAATTGCTGAAGCTATTTTTAAAAGTAACATTTATTTGTTAGTTTGTCTTCCCATAAATCTATTTCAGATCCAAGGAAGGTGGGAAAGGAAAATTAATATAAATTTTGAAAAAGGAAGCTGAACTGCTCCATCTTTTCATTAAAACAATTTGAAATCCAAGCTCTGCAAAGACAAAGATCAGTTAGGATAGTTTATCAGGTGACAACTCAAGCAGGCATTGGGAACTCACACTTCCAAAACAAAAGCAGTTAATCAGCTCTTGTGTGGAGATCTCTGCCATTAGTTGGCTATTGATTTAAAAATTTGATTGATTAAAATAATTTTATTAAAATAAATAATTTTAATTATAAATCCAAATTTGATTCAGCTAAGATTTTTGTAGAAAACACTGTCCTTGGAAGTGTTTTCTGTATTATTTAACAGATATAAAGGCCAAAGATAAAAGTTCAGCTGAAGGACATCCATGTGTCCATTTTTGAAAACAAAATTCTACGTTTTGTGTGGATATCCTTGGCTTTTGCCTAAATGAAGTATTTAAGCAGTATAAAAGGGGAAGTAAAACTAAGATGAAATGTGTTAGTGGTTGGTATATTAGTCATAATGGCCGACTTTGAAAATAATTTTAATGATTTTACTTGTTGTGAATAAATACAGCAGAGTAAACTTGTAAATAACAATCTAGTACCAACAATATCCAGCTGATCTCAGAATGCTAAGTAATGCTGCAAAGCAGCTGTAATGCAAGGAAATAAATCAAGAATAGGATCAGAAGATTTATATAATTTTCTATGAGTATCCTTGCTTATGGAGTGTATACCTAACCTTAGTGTTATTTTGCCAGAGCTACCTTGTGTTTCACTGGATCCTAAAGCTTAGAGATGGAAAGTGTACTCATTTTAAGCTGTGAGAATTTCAGGACAGATGGATGAACAGAGAGCATCACTGACTTGCATTCTTTGAATACCATCTGGTTAGCAAATACTAGTAGGACAGAAGTAACATATGTTGTTTGGCTGGCCCCGTGTCTTGTCAGGAAACACAGTAGACTGGCATGGTCCAGGGATGCGTACATTCAGTGTTCCAGAAACAGTGAAGATATTCAGAGGTGTAAGAAATTCTCACTGAGAGTGGAGGCAGCTACAGGAATATTTAACAGCCCTATCGAAATCCCAAGCAGATGTTGATCTTTGAAGCCCATATGTATGGGACATGGAGAGTACAACTTTTGAATTCATCTTGCTAAGACTGAGTGCATCCAGATTCTTGTTTAACTAACTGAAGGTCTGTTATTTTTCTGGCCTGTATTTGAAAGTGGGAAGAAGACTGTCTGAATTGGTAGAAGAAAAAAACATAGGTTAGACTGTGTAAGGAAAACTTTGTTCTAGGGTACTGTTGCTCTCCACATCAGGGAGTGTTACAAACTGGAGCTGAAAATAAAAACAAATATGTAATATGTGTCCCTGTGGGAAAGAGACAGATAAAGTTGGTGCTCCTATTGCCTGGTTCATTCCTGATTTTTCCTTGTCCTCTTAAACCTTTTTCCAAGAGTCAAATCAGCATAGACATGTTGCTGCCCAGCAGCACAGACATGGCTCACTGCCCTTGCTCAGTGGCACAAAGGGGAGTGAAATTGCCCCCTCTCTGACACTCACTGCTAAATTCATGCCCAAAGGTGAACAAGTCTAAGCAAGGGTGTAGAACATGAATACACGTTTTAAGAGTCTCACTAACCAGCGAGAGACTGACATGAACCTTTGCTGGGCACACTGGATTACAAAGGAAAATGTGTGTGGTCAGCTCAAGCCAGCTATTTCAAAAGAGTGAGATTTGATTAAGGCTGGGCTGTGACCCAGCTAGATGGGGCCAGAGATGGTCTGGACAGTTTTGCCATTAATTTAAGTGGGAGCACAGTCTTCTGCCAGCCTATAATCTTTATCATTTATATGTTGTGATTTCATTATTAAAGCAAGCTGTTTGCTGAAGATCAGAGGCAGGATTTTTATCGATTATTATAGAGCTAGTACTTTATCTTGGCTTCTCATATATATATAAGCTTGTTTATTAGCTGTCAAGCAGCCATGCACTCAAGTATATAAATACCATTAGGAAAAAATGCATTTAACTTTAAAAAATCTAAATTCACTTCCTATGTAAAAATAAATTTGCTTTGAAAGTTGTTAGTATTCAGCGGATTAATCTGTTTCATTTTTGTCAGACTTCCACTTTACTACTTTTTTAGCAAGATAAAATATCCATTGAAAGTACAATCATAATGAAATGGCACAATATAAATAGATGACTTTCATCATAATGCACTGTTTTTAGAAATGTTCATAATTTAAACAATTATGTTTCTTGACTTCTTGCCAATTAAGTTTAGTCATCTAGGGGCTGTGAATTTTAATGAGAAAGCTGAATGGTCTTTTGCAGATAAAATCTGTTGGCAGGAACACAATCAAACAAGGAAAGGTATAATCTTTTCTTTTCCCCTTATTTCTCTAAATATCATAAAAAAGATAAGAGAAAAAAATTAGGTGGCAGGAGAAACAAAATAACTGTGCAGAAAGTGCTTTTTAGCTTTTATGTAGATTGAATATATTTGAAAAATCTTTGCTTACTACCCCTTGAAATCAGCATGAAAGGTTTGAAAGATGCAAGAGATGTTAAACATACCCATGAGAAAATTAAAATGAGTAACAAACCTTAGCCAATAGCTGTTACACTGTGATTATTCAGACAGTTCTAATGAACCTCTTCAGAAAAATTTTGAATCCAAAATCATAAAGAAAAAAAATAAGTAGGAGTGACATTAGATACTTCAGATGGTAAACTGTGGTCCATGCATCTAACTTTCAATGGACAAAGCAGAATCCCCTGGGGATTAGAATTAGATTAGCTAAATGCCTAACAGCTGTCTCACAGGCATGAGACTAGATAAAGCAACCAAGCTGTAAATCTGTGCAAACTGCATGAAAGGCTACATAATGCAAATTGATTAGTTTAGGACTTGCATTAATGTGGTTGTGAATAAAAATAACCCACCAACAAATCCTCTCCTAATTTTAACAGCTACTGAAGAAAAAAACTTAACAGACGGATCATTATGAGGTATGAGTCTACAATGAATTTACATTGTTATCAAAGAAAAAAACGAAATTACTAATCCCCGTGAAGAAAGAGTTCTAATCTCTGTGCAGAAAGGCAAATATTTGAGGTTTTAACTTGGATTAATAGGTGGCTTTCATGGAATACCAATGACCTTTGCATTTTTTTAAAATGAAAACTATGAACACATATTGATTTGCATTCAAGGATGAAATATTTGATGTGGTACACTTCTCAGTAGATAGATCATACATTATTGAAATGTAACCTATGGTAACTTTTAGTTAGTAACTGATTTGTTTTCTGTAGTTTTATATAGCTATACATTATAACATTTGAAAGTAAGAATGGTAGGAATATTGACCTAATTTCTTAAACCTGAAGAATCTGTTTCATAATATTTCTTGTCTACTCAAAATTGTGCATCTTTTATTCAGTTGGATTTATCACAGAAAAATAAATGCCGTGTAATGAGTACTTTATTTGTGAGACGTTTGTGAGCTGTAAAATTTTATGTCTTAAGTAGTCAAGAGAGAATAACCATTAGATGATTAAAATACAGTAAGATCAGTGACCTCTATTCTCTCTTTGAATGCTCTCCCTTCATATCATCTGACTCTTTATGTATGGACTGCTACATTAATATTAATACAGATTTTTCAGTTTTACAGTTCCATATACTGAAAGAAAGAAGTTTCATCAGGTTATCGGTCTCTTGGTTTCAGTGAGACTAAAAGAAACCTTCTTGTATGAAGCACTGAGTTCTCAAAGGTTTGGGAGCCAAGTAGGACGCCTCTGTGATGTTTTTGAATGCAAACAGATAGAAAGTTGTTCTGCTTATTTTTAGAGTCCAACAGAAGTCATAGAGACATAGTTTGCATAAAAGTAAAGCCCGAGGTAATAAGTGAGATATACTGAATCAGGTGCTAATGGGGCAACACATTTTCTGGCTAGGTAGATGGAGCATATGCAGAATAAATTCATGTACAGGGTTTCTCTACACTGTCCCCTAAGTGCCCACAGCCAGAGCATGTGGTTACCTCTCTGTCCCACATGTGCCAAGAATTCACTATCTGAGAGCTTCTCTGCTTCTGTCCCTGAGAGACCTGATAGTATAATATGTTTTATGTCTTTTTAATTCAGGGCACTATTGCAATAAAGCACCTGTAATTCCAATTCTAAAGCCAATCTGCTATGTATGTGATACTTAAATGCTCATTTGACTCAAATCAGATTTCCCTCAGTGATAACTGTAATTGCTGGTCTACAGAGAGTGCTAGTCTCTCTGTTCCAGCAGGCACTGTATTAATACAATATTTCAGTTGCTCCCGTGTGAAGAAAGAAGTATAAAATTGTATTTCAATTTTCAAAATTTCTTTTAGTGTTTCTGTGATAGATGAAGAAGTTGGTAATTTTGGATTATAATTCATGAGTGAAAAAAGTTGCATCCTCCGTAATCTTTATTGTGGATGACAGTTAACATGACTGTACACCAAATCTTATGTGAACTTGTTGGTTTGGTTATTTGTGCGCTGTACTGCTTCTGAGGAAAAAATGTAGTCTTCTGCTTCTTAAGGGAGTGCTTAAGCCATCAGGATGCTAGGTAACAAATGGGTATTTGAGTTTGTTTGCTGTATTTTGGGGAGTAACTAAAGCAATTCAAGAATTCAGTAGAAATTGCTGAATCCATTGTTCATGGTGGTAAAACTGAATTTTGGCACAGAGTTCATACAGTTCTGTATTCATTGCCAAAAAAAAAAACCAACCCAAAAAGCCCCCAAACCCCAAGAAAACGCCCCTGAAACACAAAACCAAATGAGAGCCTCAAAGAAGACAAAGCCAAAATAATGGAAAATGTATGAAAATGAAATAATATGTTTTGTTCTAAAGTATAGATTGTGCATTTGTTACTTCAGCACATACAACAAATAATGTTAACGGCCACAAAGCGCTGTAGCCTTTTGCAATTTTACATTACTCGACTCACTGATTTCCTGTAGCAGTGAATTACACAGGTAGATATATCTCATAGACTATTCTTTCCCTCTCTTTCCTGTGAGCCAGTGATTTTCTTCTCTGGTCACAGAAGCTTGCTGTATATCATCACTGCTTTTTTCCTGGTTGACCCTTCCGATCAAGCTTTAGGAAAGTAATAGGAAACTACAGGAAACATAATCCCATTGCAGCTCTCCATGTCCTGAGTCCATAAAGCATGAAGCATTCAGGCCATGTTACAAAGAAATTGAAAGTGGACTTACAGGAAGTTATTTCCTAAATACAAGGCCTCTTTACACCAGTCCTTCTTTCAAGGGCATGCTAATGGAGTCCCAGCAGCAGACTGAGATTTATAAGTGATGGGTGGTATCTCACCTCTAGCAAAGGAAACTAAAGAAAAAAAAGGAAAAGTCTAATGCTACCTCCAAGTATTTCACAGGTGAATGAATGCATTTGTGCTCTTATTAAATCTCTCAATGTGCTGAAGTTTAATGTGACTTGGTATTGGGAAACCAGTCAAGGTGGGAAGACAGGAGCAAAATATAGACATGCATATTCACCGCTTTTTAAAGTTCTTATTTGCTTAACCGAATACTATAGAAAAAAGAGTGTTTTAATGATGAGCATTGTGCTATAGTGAAAAAATGTGATAAATGGCAAATGAGAAAGCAGAGTTTGTCCTCTGCGGAAGGTGAGGGAAGACATTAACAAATAAAGAAAGTATGGTGTTTTTTTTTACTGGAGGACGTATGTTTGAAGCCATTCCTCCCTTTCTGGTCTTCCTTTCTTTTTATTCTTTGTACAATCTGTGCCTGTCTTATACCTTCTTGTTGTTTTCACAGCATGCGGGATATTTTACATACATCATATACAAATTTTTTGTTCTCTCTGTACTGTCCTAAAACCAGGTTTAGGCAGCAATCAAGCTTTCATTCTTTCAGTGATCCATACTCGACCATTTGTGATTTGTGGTTTGAGGGCTTCAATATCCTGTGCCTTTATTCTCTAAGTTTCTGCCTGGTACTTGTTGTCTCAAGGAATGTTGCTGCATTTTAACCTCCTATGCCTTGTCTGTGATATGCAGGAGAAACACAACTGTGTCTCTCCAGTTAGTTCCTGTATCATTTTTTTTTTTCCAAGGCTTGCAGAAGCTTCCATGTGCTTGCTGTTCTTTGGAGAGGTGGAAAAAAAACTTACACTCCTCACAGAGTTTCTGAGGAACTTCCTCTTTCTGCTTGATTGTGCATCACTCAGCTGGTAACTTGGAGCTCTCTGTTAAAAACATTTTGAAATCTGACTTTGTATGGGAAGGGATTATTCAGCCATTATATTGCTGCTGTTGCTGCGTGGCATCGGGTCTGCGATTGCAGCAGAGTTTGGGAGAATGGTCCAACAAACGCCAGCTCTCATATCTGTCTCCTATCAGTGATATTTGAGCACTGACTTCAAAGGCTGATGAGGTACTTACTGGACATACCCCACTGAGCAGAAGCCAAGAAGGAGTCTTAGGGAGAGAGAGCAACATAAAAGGATTTCCTGGTAGTTTCTTGATACATTCATTCTATACCTATTGACATTATGTTCTCTTCCCTCTTAGCAAATAGCTTAATTGTTTGAAACAATCCAACAAAACAAGTCTGAACTGAGGTGACGTTATTCTGCAAGGAATGCTGGAATGCTTGAGTTTATGATTCTTGAGATTTTAGATTAGCTCTACTCATATCTTGCTTTACTGGCCTTTAGTTTCTTCTCTTCTACAGATACTACATCATGCCAAGATGCCCTTGATTTTTTTTTTTCCCCCCCAGAATTTTACTTCATAGCCAAAGAACAGACTATAAAATTAAAGGAATTTGTATCCTCAAGCTTCCCATTTCCTTGTGCAAAAAGTACCACTTCAGCATTGAGATTCTCTTGCAGGAGAGAAGTCCCTGGAGAGCCAACCTAATTGTGAGAGGTCAGCATTACTTTTCATGACTTAATGACCTCACTTATTTGGGAGTCTTACTGTGAGTTTTAATGACGATCTGTTCCAGTCTTTTTTATTTACAATCACAGAACACTTTGGGTTAGAAGGGACCATTGAAATTCATCTAGTCCAGCCCTCAGTAATGAGGATCAAAATCTA
Source organism: Edolisoma coerulescens (assembly GCA_013397115.1). Classification (NCBI taxonomy): domain Eukaryota; kingdom Metazoa; phylum Chordata; class Aves; order Passeriformes; family Campephagidae; genus Edolisoma; species Edolisoma coerulescens. Next base: position 2,511,213 of record VWZW01013750.1, on the reverse strand, counting down.
GTAGTTCTGAGCTGAGTTTATCCTCAAGCAAAAAATAGCTCCATTAAAGCAAGCTAAACAAATTGTTTAAAATTTACGATACATTAAGTGATTTACTCCCTTGTGGCTTAACTCCTCTGTGGTTCCTAGCAGTCAGACATTCACCAAGTTGGCTTATTTCAGTCATTTTCTTTGCTAGGCATGCAACATTGTGTAGTGTAGAGAGAACAGTGAACATTATAAAATAAAATGGAAATTGAAATGTAGGCATGATGCAGTAAAGCTCATAAATACAAGTATTTAATAGTGAGCAAATCAGAAGGTACGTGTAGCCAAAGGTAGCAGCTTTACTGTAAGCTGCATTGTCTCTGGAATTACACAAAGCCAAGAACACTCATGTAAATTAAACACAGTGTCTCGAATTGATACTGCTCTAAGAATAAAAGTGTGTTGGGCATTCTGGGATCGGCAGGAACAGAGCAAATCTGGGCCAAAAATGGAAGATATGTCTCCCTTTTCACTAAAGAATTAATTTTATCTGTTTGTAATGCACCTTTTTGAGATGCTCATCATACCCTGTATAATATGACACTACATAGAATTTTTTTTGAAAATGCAAATGTTAAAATATAAGGTTCATAAATTTCCCAAATGATGCATTTTTGTCTTACGAAAGTGTAGCTTGACAAACAGCTAAGTTTTTTGAGGGAATAGTTTCTTTTGAAACTGAAATGTTGAAAAGTTTTGTTTGGAACATGTAAGTTTTTCATGGCATTGAATATAGTGATTAAAGATGCTGTATATATCTGATACTACTGAAAAGAATAAAAAAGTGTAAATAGAACCCCCATCCTAGAAGGGCTTTGAACTCTCAGCCTGCAATGTGTATAGCTGTTACTTTGTTTATTAGGCTATACAATTAAACACATAAACAAGTGTGAAGGTTTTTGAATGTTAATTTTGCCACTGGAGGGAGCCCATATTCCATACATGCTGTATGGAAAAAAAATGATTTTTATGAAAAAAAAAAGGATTGTAATTTTAAAAGGAAAAAAAAAAAAAGATGCTTCTACAATATAACACGTTTTTCCTGGTGTTGACTTTGCATGTATGCAAAATTTCTGTTATACTTACTATACTGTTCATTTTTATTACTTCCATGTAACAACAAAATTAATAGTCAAAAGTCAGGAAAGCAGTTGCTTGCTTTGAATATAAATTTTTCCAAAAAAGAGACAGTTTGGAAGAAAGCTAATTACTGCTTTAGTGTTAACACTGGAGTATTGAGGAAGTGCACAACTAGACCACAAGATCAATGTAGCTCTAGAGCTGGCAGAGCCTTCAACTTGTTTTTGAAGTCTTTGAATATCATTAAGTTTCATTTTTCATAAAAACAATTATCTTTTAATCTAAGTGGACTTGCTAGTATGATTTTTATCTTTTGAGACCTCTGACTTTTTAAGTATGATCTTGAGTTAATCTGTTCTAAAGCACGGTTCAAATGTCTAGGAAAGTTACCAACGTAGTGCTGTTTGTCATCATCTTATAATAACCAGTCGACAGGCAAGAAGCTATTAAAGCTTTCCTCTCCCTTGAGGGTTGTTTGATTTGTCATTCTCCGTTTTTGCAGGCTGTGTACTCAAACCAATTTGTGATAACATGACCAGAAAGCTAAATTCAGTAAAGAGTTCATGCTGATATTGTTATTCCATACAAGAGGCCCAGCAGGGAGAGATAGTGCTATAATTCAGATAACATGATGAAATGAGATCTTGTATCACAAAGGCTTTGGTGGATGAAGAAACATAAGCATTTCCTCTTTTTATATAAATTAGAAGATGTGGGGTCATGCTGAAGTTGCATCTGCTATTTTTGTTTAACTTTTTTAAAGAAAATTCAGCTGAACTGAGGCTTAGGGAGATGGTTGCATCACAACATCTCTCTCAACACATATTTTAAGAATTCAGATTTACTTCATCAGTTTTTAGTTCAAATATTTGAAGTAGGTCAAAAGAAAAACATTCAATGAGCTATATTTATCACAGGAGATACTTTAAAAGTAAATTGCATAAGCCTGAAAGAGTTTTGCGTTTCCATAATTAAATTGATATTGATTTGTTGAATATTTTAAAGAATCATTTTTTGAGAACGTGGGACAGGTTAGAATGTCCTTGCTTTTAGCAGTGAGATCATAAACAGTAGCAATAGTTTATAGTCGTAAAGTTAATTTCCTGCCTTCCTATTTTGCAGCATCTTAGTTGATAAATTTTGTATTTTCAATTAATTATGTAGCTTTTCTCATCTTGATATTTGAAATGGAATGTTCCTCTTATTTGTTCTTATTTTTATGTGTTATTATTTTTTTCTTTTGTTCTTATTTTTATGTAAATGCAAAGTGGTCTTGCTAGAATTAGGGTCTGTGGCTTTGCACATGTGTGTTCCACATTGGTAACTAAATTTAGCTTGCATATTATACTTTTCTGAATGTGCTTCAAGAAAACCTGTATTAACATGAAAGAAAATGTAGCAAAGTAAATGCAGTAAAATGAAGGTATTGAAGTGTATCAAAGAGATTAAAGAGGAATTATTATCCTGTCAAACCACATTGAATTGAGGTCGTAGATATGTTTTAGATATTATCATTCTGTAGTGTCAAATCTGAGATTTTTCTTGAAAACTTTGTTCTGACAAGTCACAAGCAAATAATTTCATTCATTCTTGATAGTTTGTTCCAAAAAATATGCACTGGGATGAATACCTTCAAATTTTAATGAAGAAAATTGGCAAAATAGGAGATAAAGAAAAATAAATTGTATCTTAATGAAAAACAAATTAAGTTAGTATAAGTATTGACATGGAGAGTTTCTGAATGTTTCATTGTTCTCAAGGTAAACAATGGCTTTAGACTGTTCCTTTTCTGTTTGCACAGTTTGAAGTATTGCTGCTTAGAATGTGCTCTTAAACACAAAGGAATTCCATTTTCAAACAGCTTTTCGACCTCTTCTTTCTATCAGGAATATTCATCCTCAGGAGAGCTCTTCAATGAAATTTAAAGTGAAGTAAATGTTGTGTTTGGCTTCTGTAGAGTTCTTTTGATGCAGGCATTTCAAGCAGTTCAATTAAAGAGGGTTTTTTTCATTAGGACCAGGTAGAGGAACTGAGTTGTAAAGCTGAAGAAAGCCCAAATCAAAAATAGTAGTTCCAGAACCCTGATTCAGCTTAATTCATTAGCCTGCATGTCTTGGTCACCATCTCTGCATCCTAACATATTGTGGAAAATCACAAGATAAACTTGCTTAAGGCTTCTATGTCTTTATATCTCTAAAACCTCATTTCTTTTATTAAATCATGTTACTTCATCTCAGTAGTGCTTTTGGCCTTCTTTCCTTGGTGGAGGTATAGAAAATCAGTACTTGCAGTGTTTTCTCTATATTGTTTGTATCCTTACTTTACAAGTATTTTATCATAATACCAGTTCCAAATTGAAAAGGAGATGAGATCTGAAAACGCAGATGGTGTACAAGGAATGATAATTTTTCAGACAGGAAATACAGCAGAGGCCTCTGTGACCTTGACCCCAAACTAGATATTCCAGGAGATTTTCCTGATTGAACTAATGAGCACTTTTTTCCTCCAGAAATTCGATGTGAACATTTTTTTCTCTATTTTCTAGAAAAGCTCAGTGTAGAGCAAGGAAAAGAATTACCCATGCCAATTCAAAAGAAAGCTCACATCAAATCACTATTTCTAATGCTTGCAGTGTTTAAAAAATTAAATCCTTGCTCAACTCATGTGGTGCCAAATTGATCTTTCATCTTCTGAGCAGAAAGAGGAGAAAAGCTGAAAGAAAGAAAACAAAACAGATTGAAGAAACTTTTCATTGCAGAAGAACATGAAAAGGGAGTACTCTAGGGACTATATTACCCAAATACCATGAAATCACAGTAAATACATGTTAATTAGCTGAGTAACCTAAAAAGAAATATTCTATCCAAATTTATGTCCTATCCCCCCAAAAATTCGCTTACCTATTTTTCTTTACAGTTGATTCATCTTTGAGAAATTGTGATCATATTGCAAAGGACTGAGCATTTTATCAGATTTTTATCTACCAACTTCTGGTGCTTTCTTCTCGGCCCTGGAATTTTTTTCTATTACCAAACATTATTTGAAGATAAAGGAAAGATATCCATCCCTTGTGCTCATTATAGTTCTGTGTTACATTTTTTTTTCTATTGTCTCTAGTTTGCAAGTATAGTTATAGCTTTCAAAAAATCCAGATGCCAGTCATTTATAATTTGAAATACGGGATTTATAGTTTTTTGTAGCTCCAAATGTTGTTAAATAGATTAGCTTTTTTAAAAAAATTACAAAGCCACACAGATTTCCTTATTAAAACTAAGAATTTATGCATATATCATAACAATCCGTTCATTCACACTTCAGCACTTCAGATTAAACAAGGTTGAGCTTGGCTGCACAAGAGGAGAGGGAGGAATGCATTTTCACAATTCCCCCACTATTTTTGCTGAAGTGACTTTATGAACCCTGTACATCTGCAAGGTCTAAGCGTCTCCATTGCCAAGGTATGAGATGTTTCTTTTTTGTTTCTCAGAAGATGTTGTGCCCGACACAAGATAACAAGTGCACATGAAAGCTCTTGATACCTTGTGAGTTGCACCACTTTGCATGGGACATAAAATTCAGATTTGAGCCCAGTATGTTTTTGAGACCTTTTTTAAACACTTAGAAGAGCTAGTTACAGAAAAGTATAAATTAATTATCCTAATTTAAACATAATACTTTTTTTTTTTTTAAATTTCTTAGGCCCTGTACTAAGGGATGTGCTGTGGCAAGTAGATCTCAAAGATAAATTTGAAAGAGAGGAGAATGCAGTGGTTTTTTTGGGATTACATCTAAATGGCCTGAGATTTTTAGTGGACTATGTAAATGGCAGGAAATTTTCTTGAAATTATGAAATAAGATTCTTTGGTTTTGTTGCTGGCTATATTAGTGACTCATAAAAAGGCAGGTCATAACCTCTTTGTGTCTGATTTTTGTAAAATTGTTACAAGTATCTGTCTCATTCACAGATTAAGCTAAATTAGTATTTGGAAATATATGGAAGTGTTTTAACCGAACTATTTCTAAAAATAGAAAGCATTAAAATAAATTATGTGAAAATGTTGCTGCTTAAAATAGTATTGAGAATGTGTTGATATGTTTTTTTAAATTTCAAGAGAGGGCAAAAGTAAACAAACTAAAAGTCATGTACCAAAAAGAACAAAATGGAAACACAAATTGTGCAGCCATCTGCAGGAGATATTTTAATGACTACCACTGAACTATTTTAATAGATTTTGAGCCCTTTAGAGAACCAGCTGTTATTTACAAGCTGGCCCTATTAAGTGATGAGAAATGGCTGAGTGCTTGGTATCTAGATGATTAAACAAAACAAAGTCGATGTTGCTTAGAGGTTTGGAAAGCTTTATATGGGCTTTGTGACAATGAAGAAAGTATTGCATTAAGGAAATTATTATGGTTTTCTATTTTAAAGAAAGAAAACAAATTAAAGTGTGAAATTAAGGTGTTAGATATCTAACTTCATGGAAATAAGCCTTCTTGAAAACAGCAATAAGATAATAGAAACTTTTAAGCACATGGATCTTTAAATGGACTGAGGTATAAATGACAGCTTGGCTTGCTTGTTAGCAGACTAAGAGAGCCTTTCCCTTCCTTTACAAATTATCTGCTTATCCATTTCTTTGGCACTGCAATGCAGATACTTTTTAATATAATAATAACAACAAAAAAAATCTGTTTCCTCAGGTCTTCACAAAGACCACTATAGAGACACCGAAGCAGAAAGGGTTTTAGTTTTCACTGAATAGCCCTGCCTCTCAGTGGCTGGGGCCACCATCTCATCCTTTCCCCCCCAGAGGGGAGTTTTGCATCTTGCTGTAATCTGTGCCCTTTACAGAAGTGATGCAGAAGGATAGAGGCAGAAGTCAGTCCGGCCTTATGTCCACAGACTCACTCAAAATACAATTTTCCCCTCAACAGCACTTAGCTAGGTTTTTGGAATAATTAATTAGAGAGTAGGATATGTTTTGTGGCTAAAAAATGTTGGTATTGCTAATTTAGGGTGCATGATTTAATTATGTGGTTGCCCTAAAGCATTTATCGTATTATACCAGGATAACGAGAATTTGGTTGGTCATTACACAGAGTGTTGCAAATAGTGTAAGAACTCTGCTATGGACAGAAATAGTTTGACCTTCCTTTTGCTTATCTACTTCAGCTAGGTATTGTATAATAGCATCAGGTTTTGTGCAGTCCCGTGGTGAACTGGATCAGGGAACAGGTTTGGTAGAGAACGAACAGATCTTTTCTAGTTTCAGGGTTTATAAATTTTCCATTCCATCTGGGCAAGAGATGTGATGAATGTGAGCACCAGAGCAAGGGAGGCAGTAGGGCTTAGTACTGAGAGAGGGCATTAGGAAATGGGGATGTAAGATTGCCTCATTTTACAGAAATGCAGTTTTTTGTTAAATTAACGTGATTGCTTTGCACAGAACCAGAGCAGAGAGGGCAAGTACAGAAAGTTAAAGAAAGCACACAGAGTTTCTACATGGAAAAAACCTGTTAGTTTTTGTTTGTTTGGTAGCTTTTTTCCCCTAGTGTTTATTTAAAAGAACTGAAGCAGGTAATGGTACGGTGGGTTTACTTTCACTGTAAAAATGGTCCATTTATAGCAACATTGAAAAAAGCTTCACCGAAACTGAAACAATATAAAAATAGGCACATCTGAGCTTTTTTCAGTGCGAACAGTTCAAACTGCCTTACTTTAAAGAATCATATGATTTATTCTGCTGGAAGCACCCATATAATTTTTCTGTAGTTTCTTTATATTTCCAGGGTGTCCACATGATTAAACTTTGGTGGCTTTCCTCAGAATAAGGTCCTTTTCGCAAAATTCCCCATTACTCCTTCAACTCTTTGCTATTAAAAACACAAAGTAAGAAGCTGAAGTGTTTACAGCCAGCAGTATAGTAACTGTGAGGTCCTTTGGCACCCACTGTAGGCAGGAGGTCATAATTCTTATGCTCCTCTGTGGGGTGGTTTTGGTCCTGAGGTAGTTTAACCAACAGTAACAACAATAAGAAGTCTTCAAGAAAAGCCCTACTGTGTCATAGCCATGACTCTTGACGTGTCAGGAGAATACATTTGCTGATGCATTTGGTCTATCCAAGTAGAAGCACAATGAAGAAACATTACAAATGTGAGAATTAAGAATGAAACCACAAAATATGTCATTTTTTAAAGTGCGAAAGAAATGTGTTTGCATTAAGAAGCATCAGAGGATTTAAAAGTAATTCAATATCTTTTCCCATAGCCCAGTCTTTTTGTTATGTCATTAAGCAGTAAATCATGGGATTTTTTGCAGGAAAGACATCTTATACTTTCAAATCAGTGACATAAATCTAACCATATGGATTAGGAAGTCATCCTTATCTACTTACAGTCTAATCTGCTGATGATACGTAATGTGTTCTGTTGGCATTTCTTTAATATTGTGGGAGATGAAGAACTCATCAGTCATTTCCAGATTACCTTCAATAAGGTTTTCAGAATGCACTTTTAATGAGGCTAATTTTTAATATAAAAATTGTGTACAATTTCCTGACATGGGTGATGAAAGTCAAATGAAAAAACCCAAATGCAACTGTTGTAACAAGGGTCTACTTGCTATCTATTATTCCTGTCTTATTCCTCATGCCTAGCCCTTAGTCTTCACATATCAGAAAAATCTAGGTCTGGAATTTCTGCAGATCTACAAAAGCATGCACATCTAAATAGTGAAGAATTATTGATAATGAATTCAAATAACAAATATACACAAATATTCATATTAACATATTTGAAAAATATGACTGCTTAAATGTCTTGAACGTGTGAATTCTTGGCAATAAATGCTGTTAATATTTTCCTAATTTTTGGTCTTGTACAATTTTCTTTTTCAATTCTTTTAAAGTGGTTAATACATTACATGTTGTGTGATGTCCCTTGATGTTCCTGGTGCAGTTGGTTTTTCACTGACTTGTGCATCTTAAACTTTTGAATCATACCACTGCCATTCAGGCCTTTTTTAATAGTGTGAATCGATAGCACAATATATTTGGGGGATTAATCCTTTATTATGGCTCTGAACAGTATGAAGACAGACTAGATAAAGGACCTGAAGAGGAGGAGATTGGGTTCCTTTCTGTAATTCTTCTCAGTCATCCTCTTTGTAGGTAAAGTATGTTGAGATTGTCAAATCGTGTTTTACCTGATGATTTCCATGAAGATCAGGATTATAGACTGAGCATGACAGGGAATGGTTTATTAGGTTTGGTATTTTTTAGCACTTTGTGGGATTGTGAAAGTTACTTATATAAAAAAAAATTGGAAAAAATAGATCATTTTTTCTTATATATAGATGGACTTAAAAAAATTAAAACAGTACTGCATTACAGTAGTGGCTGCTGAAGGATTTTTCAATGCAGAAAGTAAAATCTGAGATCTCTATCTATAACCAATAATTCCTGTATAAAGACTGTATAACATTAACTCTTTTCTGTGATGGTGTTGTGACTGACTAGTCAAGATTCTTGAGTATTAAATAAGAATAAAAAGCAGGCCCCTTCCCTTTCAACTTAGTACTATGTTAATCCATGCTTTTCATTGTAAAACAGCTGTGGAGGCAGCAGCAGCTGCAAAGGTAGCAGAGAGCTAGCAATGTAAACACAAAGACAGCAATAAAGAGATCCCTTGTGTTTTCTCATGAGAATACATTCTGTCACTTGGATTACTCTACATTCAGTCTGTAATAATTTATGAAAATTAACTATTCTGTGTCAAAAGGCCTGTATTCATTCAAGTGATAGGTCTTGGCAGCCAGCAAAATGTGGGGGTTTTTTAACTGTATCTGTGATGCATTTTTTTTAATCAGCTGAGGAGCAAATTATCCCATCAGATGACTGTCTTGTTAGTGTCACATTCATGAGCCAAATGAGAATGTTTTGACATGTTTTAAAACTGATATATTTGTATGTAAAAGGAAAGAAAGTGAAAAAAATCTCCCAGAAAGAATGAAAACCTGGCACCCCAATTTTCAGAGTATATTACTATATTGATGGCATATCTAAATGCAGGTGGGAGTGATAGTATAAATGACTGCACAGAGGCTAATTAGTTTCTTGCTTAGTTTTTACTAAGGGAGGCAAACAAGAGCTGGAGCTTTTTGACATTTTGAGATTAGTTTTTGTCCTGTGTTTTGAAGAGTATGATGGTTACCTTGCTATCTGCAATATAACATTGTTTATTATGTAATTATATTTACTTTCCCCCAAGTAAATAAATAAAAAAATCAATGTAGTAGCTGATTGGAAATATCCAATCTACAAATCACTGAAGAGTTCTCTCTTATGTTTTTTTTGTGTTGCTTTGGAGAGAAAGAAAGAGGCTCAAACATACTTACGTCAATAAAACCTGCATCCTAGCCATATCACTTTAACTTCTCTTATTTGTGCTTTTCCATCCCCTGTTTGTTTACACTCACAAAAATAAATAAGTGCTGGCAGAATATAGAAGTGTGCTAAGAATTAGTTTCATTATTAACAATAAGCACATCTATGAATAGCTGTCCTAGCTATGATAGCCAGATATGGAACCTGTATGGTCTTACTGGAAGCTACTTTCCGGCATTATGGGCATTTTAATTTCTTGTATTTGTGTGTCTGATGCAATGAAAGAACCTCAGAAATTCAGGTAACCTCGGACAGTGTCAGAAGTCTGTTTTCCAGGCTGGCCTGCGGGACTGAGAGTGCAGATTTAGAATGGACATGGGGATCACCTAGCTTAATCCCTTGTGTTCAGACTGAAGAAAGTATAATGAGACCATCTGCTTCAGGAGCTCACTGTGCTGTTATTAAGTGCCTATGGCTGAGTAGATTCCAAAGTAGTACTTTGCCATGTTTCATTTTTTAATTACCATAATCATTAGAAAAATATTCCTGGTATTAACCCTAGGTCTTTTTGCCAGACATAAATGATGATTCTTGTCCTGCTTCCGTAGACTGACGTGTGGAAATGGCTCTGACATGAAGAAAGTCCTGACGACATTTCTCTTAAGATTTTTTGATGAGGAGATAAATGGCCGTGTCTTTCCAAAATCATTTGAGTGTTTGCAAATTCTAAAAATCTTAATTCCTTGAACTTTTCTCACGAGATCTACTATAGATCCCTTTATTAGATAAAGAAGTCCATCAGTAACCAAAGTTGACTGATTTCATTCCAGTTGTCGTGAATTCCATGCCCATTAATAAATCCAAAAATCAGGTTTGCCTTTTTTGGAACAGTTTTGCATTACTGATTTACATTCATATACTGCTCACTGTGAAACTGCATACAGTAACTATTAAGTTTTTTTCCATTTGGTGCTTGTGCATTTGTCTTCTCCAGATTAACTGCTGTCCTCAGACAAACTTTTGCTGAATGGTTTGTTGATTTCAGGGCATGCCTTCAACTTGACAAAACCATTTGGAATTTTGATCTTATTCTCCTATTACCTATTCTACAGGAGAAGTTGCAGTTTCTCCTATTTTGGAGCTGCTGACATTGTGAATATATTTTTTTTCTTGTTCCCCTGGTGAGGTTTCCCAGTGAGAGCTGTTTCAAGGCACCTTTTTATAAGACTGCTGGACACTGGTAATTAACCTTTTTGGTATAATTTCATTTTTCATCTTTTGCCTTTACCTCATGTAAATGTCCTCTCTACTTAATTTCCTTAGCTTGAAATTGCTTCTGGTGGGGGTTACTGAAGCCTTGCTGAAGTTTCTGATCAAATGCCACAGCACTCATTCAGCTGTTAGCTCTTAGAGGCAGAGAAGGTTGTTATCCCAAATTAATGCTGATAAAAGTCAGTCAGTACCACTGTCTCTGCCTCCCTTGTATGTATCGTATGTAATCTTTAGCACATCTTGCTGATGCAGTTGTCAGGCATTCTGCTGTCAGGGCAGTGCTAAAAGGTATTTTCACTGAATTAACATCTCGCGGATCAAAGCTTTAATATTAGCAGAGGTTCTTCATAATGGGCTGCAAACACTTTATACCATTAGTAGGACATCTTGAGCTCCCTCAGGATTTGCCTTTGGGTTATGAATCACATCTCACTTTCAGACAGAGTTTTTTCTTTGGTGATCAGAGTGATGGCTAACGTGCTCATGTCCTGCAATTTGCTTCTGGCATCGGTATTATTATTTATTGCGGAAGAACTCTTATGGATTCATTGTAAACCCAGAGAACTAACTTTAAGAGCACTCTACATGCAGCTTTTATTATTTTTGTTGTCTGAGGAAGGAGCAATGACATTTAATTAGCACTTTAGGGAAAGTTGTTGACTTGAACCATTACAATAGTTTTATCATATTAGCATCCAAAAAACATTTATTAAAGTTTTGAAGTGTAACCAGTGTTCCTTTCCATGGCACAATAAAGGGACCAGACTTATGATATATAAAGTTGCATGTACTGGGGGTCAAAAGGCAGAAAAAAATAATGCTGAAAAATGCCAAATTGCATCATTTGGGAGTTTTATTTAATTCAAGTTGTGGAAAGACAAAAAGTTTGAACACCATCTTAGAAAACATGTCAGAAGGTTGTTGGTAATCATAGGGGAATAGGATTAAGATTTACTTACTATATTGTCTTCAGGTTCCTTTGACCAGGGAAGTGCAATAAAAGATGTGTTCACTCAGTATTGAAAGAAATATATTTATTGGTCTTGGTCTGTTGCGTAATAAGTTCTTCAGCTTTTACAATATTGAGGTATACACGTTACATACAGGGCAAATATTAGAGCTGGATTTTTTGCTTGTTTTGCTTTTTCTTTCCTTCTCCCTTGGCCTGTAAATATATTTTCCCCAATATTTACTAGTTGAGGGAAAAGCTACACTGTTGTACTTTCTTTGAAATTGCATCAAAATGGTTTCAGCAGCTCTCTTGTTTCCCTGCCAGCTGGAGGCAGGCAGCTGCCAGTTCCCCACCCCTCCAGCTGCCTCTAGAGCTGGGCTGGGTTTAGCAGAGGTGTGGTACCATGGTTGAGAGAGACAACTGATGGGGACGGCTTTGCAAATGCCTTCTGTGGTTTTGGAAAGCTGTGCAAGAACAGTTCGTTCCAAGACTAGCTTTTACACCTGGAAAAATTCTGACTAAAAGAGCATGTCTGGCCATTTCTTGTTCTGTATTCTATTTTTTTGTTTGTTATGAATCTCATTACAAAGCTGGGTGGGACATTCAGAATGCAGGAGGGTATTTAATATTAATTAACAGCAGAAATGGCTCTTCTGCAAACTAACTTGGAGCTTTCTAAATAAGCATTTTGTGTAAACAACCATAAAAGGCAATCAGATCTCCAGCTGGAAGGATTGTTGGCCTGGTGTGGTTATGTGTTCTTTCGCAGAGAACACATATTTTGTTTTTGAGCATTTTTATTCTCAACGATAAGTTCTTTTAAAAAGAATTGTATGCTTGTATTTGATTGTGACTAGAAATGAGGATTCAGGATCAGAAAGGCACTTATGTGACAGTGGTTCAGAAAATGGGAAGGTGGAAGATAAGTGTTGCATTTTGGATGTGGTTTTGGTGGGGATGTCTCATTTTGAAACTGGGGATCAACTAAATGAGTCAGTGAAAGTGTTAGGTGAAGGAGACTAAGGAAGTCAAGGCTGGCATAGATTTTGCTGTTTATGTTTGGATAATGCCATTTGTGTGTGTAAGCTGTTCTTTGTAGTTTTATTGTTGTTATAATATCACTGTCCCTCAGATATATCTTTCTTCCTTCCCATGCTTCCCTGGCTGTGATGCACCAGCTGCATTCTGTTCCTGAGTTGCTATTGAATAAATCTGTGATGTGATTTTTTCAAAATCTCCCTTTTCTACCAGAAAGCTCATTGTCTGGAAAATTCCATACAGTCCACTGTAGCTACCTGTGCTTCCCCAGCTTGTCTCTTCCTTCATCCCCATCTTCCATTCACAGTCCCTCATTCTCCTCATATTTCCAACATTTCCTGATGCAAACATGAAATGTGGAAATAAGCATAGTCTGTAAGGAGTGGAAAAACTCTAATTAGGAAATAAAAACTGGCAGTGGGACATAAGTGAGTAGAAGGTGTGATTGCAGGGAACCTTCTTGCAGCTCTGCTTCTTAGCAGCTTTCACACCAGCATCTTTTTAATATTTCTGTGCTGGTTCATTTGGAGAAATACTGCTGAGATCTGAGTAAGCAGAGGATAAAAAACCATCTGAGGTCAAAAATCACTGGCATAAGAGGTTTAGAGCTAAGAAGGCAGCATCAAATGATGGAAATAATTGGGTAGTTTCTCTTTAGAAAATGAAGCCCTTCTCTGTGTTTAAAATTTGCAAGAGCCCTCTGCCTGAAAATATTTGTCTGGCTGTCTGGAATTTGTAGTCTGTAGTTCATTAGCTATTGAGACTGAGATGAACACTGACATTTTAATGAAATGGCTTTTAAAGGTATATTTTATTTTAATGCATTTCCTAAGCATGAAAGGAAACACCCTAATAAGCAAATATTATAGAAGATCGATCTGTGTTCTGAATATATTGTGTTAAATATTAAACCAAAATTCAATCTTCAAAGTTTGAAAAAGAAATATATAAGCCTCAATGTGACCTTAAATACAACACTGCCATCGGTGCCTTTATGATAAATTGCCAAAAGCAGTAATCTGTCTCTGTAATCAGATATGGCCGTAGTATCTGTGGAGTTACTTTTCTGCTTATGCAGAGGGCTCCATTCAGTTCATCAAAAAAGTGGATTTAAAAGCAAAATGTAATCTGTTAAGATGCAAGACCTGGCAAGTTTTATGTTTCTTCAGTGGTATAAAATCAAAACTGCTTTAGTTGTGGATGGAATTAAACTTTTCCCTGGATGTCTGGGATATTACTTTTTCAAGAGGCACCAAAACCTGGCAAGCAGATGAAAGAGGAAACTGTTTTTAAATATTTTACTTTAAAGTATAGAGGAGGAGTGTGGGGGGGTGATGTGTGTGTGTGTTGATGGGTTAAATGGATGCCTGCATATTGTTAACTATTGTAATTGGTGAGTACTCATCTTTGTCAGTTTTATGGATGTAGCCAGGTTTTTAAGCTTATGATTAAATTATGAAAGGCAAGAGTGGGCATCTGCAGAGGAAACTTCAGAGCTATCTCTGGCCTCAGTCTGGAGAGAAACCTGGGAGACATGGTTGCATCCAAGAATGTTTTCATTTGTCTAAGGAAGAAGCCCAGAGGGGTATCCTGCTAAGTAAATAAACACAGTCATTGGGATGGTAAGGACAGAAGATATGCTATAGAAAGATGCTTCTAAAGGTGAGTCAGGTGGGGCTGGTGAGATTGGAGGTTACCCTGGCAGATCTGCTGTGTGAACAGATGAACAAGAACAAGGGTCAGTTCAAAATCTAAAAATACACATGATTTTAATCATATGGTTCAATTTCCATTGAAGTTGGTAAAGAGACTAATTTTATCTTGATGTCCTTGACTGAGACAAAACCTTTGGCTCAGCTTCCTTAAAATGCATGAGGTATCTGCTACTCCAGATCCCTGATCTGCTTTTCTTTTAATCACTTTTTAAGAAGTAGTAATTTTATTGCTGCTTTGATTTGCTACAGGAACCTAATAACAATTTGATATAGGAAGATTTTGAACAAGTTTATCTCAGATCACACAACACTTTAAAATATGGATTTGTTTTTTCTTAATTCCATGTTGTACAGAAAAAATAAACTAAAATCTTTTAAAAACAGGAGTGCACTTTTGTGTTCAGACTAATACTTAATGTTATTAATTAACTTATGAAGTACAGACTGGCACGAATCCTTGTTTGCCTTTGGTTTTAACACTACTTGTGATGGGTAATAAAATAAGCAAACCTGTATTGCTGTTGAGCATTTACAATGCTTCATTAAAGAAGTGGTTATCATCCTGTTTTGAAATGGCACCATGTTTATTTTAACAATATTGATTAATTAGGTTTCTGTTCAATGATGCATATATAAGGTGGAGGATGTCTGGATGTATACAGCACAAAGTATTTCTTGAGGTGAGGCTTGTGTTGAGTGCAGCAGGTCCCTGCTTGAAAATGTATTTAAATCTCTGTAAGTTCAGAGCCCCATAGAAAAAAAAAATGCAGACAGGAGAGCGTTCATGTTTTGAAAGTGGGGAAATGAGAGAGGCTGGCTTTCTTAGAAGCAGGCATCATTATTTTAGAAAACACCACAACCAAAACCCAAAGCAAGAGAAGTGTGTTAGGGTAGGTGTCTGAGATTGCTTTCAGCTTCTTGTAGCTAATTCTATCTAATTCAAGAATAAGTTACTTGACAATTTCTAACCAAATTTAGAAGGCTGTCTGAATTGGTTCTCATGAACTGAAAGATGTGCCTACCTATTTTGTACATGTTAAAGCCATTTAGGATTTCATGGTGTGTGAAAGCATTTGTAGGACATTGCAGTTAAGAAACCATGACATTCGAAAGCTATTTTGTGGTTGATATGTTTTAAATTGTCAGAACTTATTTTAGAACAGGGCTGTTGAAGGCTGTCTGAAGCTACGTGTGTGCATTACTATTTTTTGCACTGACCCTGGTCATGTTAGAAATAGACTTACCCACAAACAGTGGTAAGTCTTTATATTAAATAGCCTAGTCTATTTCTGTTGCCTTAATCTTGTCCTTATGAGTTTGTATAAATCTGCTTCTTTCATTGTTATGCATCACACAAAAGGCACTAAAAATATCTGTTCAATTTTTTTTAGTGCATACTGAAACACTGATAAAAAGATGAAGTATATTTTGTTTTATGTAACTCCTGCTAGGCTAATATTACTCCTTTTTAATGTCATTTTGTGTCAACACACCCAGCTAAAGCTGTAGGACCTTAAATACCACCCACACAAATAGTCTCTGATTCCTGCGAGGAGTCATATTCCTTAAGTATCTATCCAACAGATGGATCACAATTTCCTTGTATGGCAGAAACAGTTAAAGTAGGATGGAGACACAGGAACATTATGTTACAATGTCGTTTCAATTCATATTACTTGCTATCTTCTTGTAACTTGCATAGCAGCTTGAGACACTGGTGATCTTCCCTTTTTAGTAGCCATAAAAAAATGTTCATACTGTGTTGTGTTTTCCTTTGTTTTAAACCTCTTGTCTGTCTTGGAAATTTCGTATGGAGGATGTTGGTTTCAATAGCCATTCTTAAGTTCAGATAAGAATGGGAAAGGGTCATGTTGCTGGACTGAATCTTTTTTTGGCAGAGAGTTTGTGGAAAAACAGTCATGCAAGCTTCAAATTTAAATGCATACAAGATGCTATGATAATATTGCATGGAAAAATGGAGAAGAGAGTTACTACTCTGTAACTTTGATAGGTGCATGCCTGAATAGATATTATGCCATTTGTATGGAATTTCTGGAGGAAAATTTTGTTGAATTTTTTCGCTGTCAAGATACCATATATGCAGGCTTCCTGGACTAGCTGCATTCATTTCTCCTTTTAGCCAGCAAAACTGCAAAGTCTGGATGTTGATAATGGCTAGAATGGTCTTAAATAGGTTTTTCATGGGAGATGGGAACAAAGCTGATCTGACAAGCATTGCATCATAAGTGAAAAGGAAGTTTTGCTTTCTAACCTGTCTCATGGCTCTGTAATTCTTCTGTTTTCTTGCCAAAAGTCATTTACTGCTCATTTAACTCCAAAGATCTTGGCAAGCTTTTTTTTTTTTTTTTTCCTTTTGCAAATTCCCAATGTTTTGATCATGATCACTGGTGTTCGTATATTGACAATATATTTTCTTGCAGCTGTTTTGGGTATTTTAAATACATTTCAAGTTTAAAAACATGGAGATAGTGCATTTCAGTTAATAATCCCCCACCATGTATTAACTTTGTACTGTTAAAACGGGTTTTAATTAAACTTAAATTAGTCTACAGCCTACCACTGTGGGTCTTGTAAGCTAACATTTGATATACACACTAGTTAAACAGACAGGAGTGAGATCCAGTTAGATACATTATTAGTAATGTCCTCTGATGAAAATGAGAGGAGATCTGAGCTCTTGATCCTTGATTTTATAAAGGAGGGCAGATGAAATACTGGAGCATGCTCACCTTAGGGGGAAGATACAAAAATCAGGAATGAAATGCTAAATGCTGAGTTGCATGGGATCAGAGCTGGGACATGGCCAGCTGGAGAAGCAAAAGAAAGAGGAGCAGAGAAGAAAGCAGGAAAGCTCTGGAATGCAGCCATGAGACAATAAGGATGTGGGCAGAGATTTCAATGGAGAATGATCAAATGATAGGTTAAATATTGCCCCATGTGACTACATTTTAGTGGATATTATGGATTAATGGAGCATGGATAACTGGAGCACGCCAGGGGTGTGGAGTCCCTGCACGGTAATGAGGGATAAAGTACCTCTCTACAGTCATCTGAGAGAGGGGGAACAAACACTACTGAGAGGTTGTACTTCTTTCATCTCAGTATGGCAAAGAAGATGAGAAGATCTGTTTCTTGGGGTTTGGTTGTGGGGGGGTTTTTTGGTGTGTTTTTTTCTGTTTGTTATTTGTTTTCCCTCATTTCTGCAAGCTCTTAAGTCTGTGAAAGCACCTGATCTTCAGTGCAATTACTCCCCATATGGCTGAAGTGAACAATATCCATTTCTTATAGAAACACAGGAATGACCATAATAACTCTGTTGCCTCACTCTCTTCATTTTCAGTAATGCTTGAGACAATATTTCCACCCCATCAGGTTTTTTGGAAATGTCTTTTCAATAGATTTTACCTGGAAATAAGTTTTTTACAAATGTAAAGCAAAACTCCAGGATAAGGCAAATTCTTCTTTGGGAATATAATGTTATCACTCAATATTCCTTGAAGATTAGAGAACTAGGTTGAAAATCTCTTTAATTTATAAATATCTTCATATCATTGGCCCTGGGACACCTTAGAGCTCTGTTCCTAGCAGCAAAACATAATCATCGTGGTTTTTCTTTGCTCCTTGAAAAGGTGCTTGGGGTTGAGATCTGCTGTTCTAATGTTGGGTGGCCACCACTGATGTTTATAATGTGCATTTTACATATTTTCGCCCACCACTATCTCATTTTCTTTCATTATTACTGCCTCAGTTTCCCTTGGGGAAAGGCAGAAGAAGATGCACAGAAATTGAATGACAGTTAATCCAACTGTACCGTCACAAATGGCTTTCTAGGAGAAGTATGTTCGGTTTTCTGTTCTGCAGTTTTATATGGACTTACTCTGCCATCTCTGTAGCTCATGAAGTGTAACTATGCAGTGTCCCACTGTAGTAGCCATGTATAGGACATGGTTTTTGCCTTAAAAAGTTGCCTTGCACTAGAAACAATACACAATTACACACAGCATTAAGGGGCACAACAGGGGAATGAGGGCAAAGAAAAGAATCCGTTTGGAATAACTTCATTTCATAAAATATTTGTTTACGGTACGAATTTTAATAATTAATGTATGGATTAAAACATTTTGCTTATCTTCTTCTTCCAGCAGTAGGGTCAGCACCTACAGCTACACAGAAGGAAGCCAGAAAAGCTTCCAGACGCAAAGCTGACAAGCACAGTGCTTCAGCTGCAACCTCAGCATATGCTGCAGAACTCCATACATTACTGCACTAATGGGAATGTGTTCTGGTTTTTTTCTGGCCAGATCACCGGTGCTGTTTAATCTGTCTTTTTCTTCTGAATGTCATTTTTTCCTTTTGGTATTACAGAATGTGTATGCCAAAACCTTTATGTACCTTTTAATACAATGGGAATTGTTCCTGCTTCTCTTCCTGTTATAGAGCTTGTTTACCTTCAGGAGTCAGATAAGCTGTTTGTGAACTAAAATCTCCTTTCTCTGTAGTATATCCCTTAGTAGCTCTGTTGTCTGTGTTGCTGTTGCAGTATATTCACTCTAAAACTGTGAGCTTTCAAGTGTAGAGACTTGATAGGGCTGCGGTGCTATTTTTATTATTTAAACAAGTATAAATAGAAACTGCAGGTGGGCACTGTTTTCTCTTACAAGTGTTTTTCTTAAGCTCTAGGGTTTTAAAGCTTTGAAATGCACTACTTTTTTTTTCTTCTTCTTCTTTCAGGACAGTAAAATAGGATAAGACTCCTAGATTAACCTTTTTTATAGGATATTGACAGGAGGAATAAAATCCAATGACTAATAAAGCATTGGAAAAGCTCTTCTTATGGATGAATCTTCTAAAATTTTAAATACACACAAAGGAGCGAGCAAATGCTTTGAAAGTATTGAATTTTAAAATTTATATTACCTTTTCCTTCATTATTCACACTGAGTTAAACATAAGATCACGGCATAGTTGCCATAAGTAGACTGCATCAATTTTGTTTATATGACTAAAGATTGAAGTGGCGTGAAAACTGCTTAGAGAAATGCAGAAGGAAGATTATCAGAATAATGTATTTCCCAAGAGAAAAACCTGAAAAATCTTTCTGCTAAAATAGAAAGGTCTGAAGGTAATTGTGGCAATGGGGAGGAATATGATTATCTCATAGGCACCTGCTTCTAAGGAAAGATTTGTTGCGAACTGCAAATACCTTTAAAATTTATTAGTGCACAAACAAAAAAAAGAGAGTACAAGCTCCCTCTTTCCATAAATGTTTAGATAAAAGAGAATTAACGTGTAATGGATACATAGTAAAGCAAAAAATTACAGTTTGTCTTGCTGTGTTGTAACTGAACCATGGTATTGGATTTATACCTGGAATTACTCCACTTTGAGCATCCCAGACTTCAGTAGTAAAAGGGATTAATAAAGAGGAGAGAAATGAGACATTCAGAAACAGATGAGGGACTCATTGCAAAGTATGATTAACCCAGATAAATATAGATTTGGTGGAAATCTGATAAATTATTAAGGTAAAAATATGATAAATCCGAAAGCATATAAATAATTGAGACACAATCTATTTATTCAGTCTGTGGTGAAAGGAAATTATTTCTCTTTGTGAACAACAAGCATGTTTTTGAAAAACTAAATTTAAGTGAACAGTCTTGTGTCGTTATTTGGGTGGATGACTGATGTGTGTGTAGGCTTGTAAGATCAAGCTATTAGTACTGCTGTGCTAATTAAATAAAGACTCATTGACCATATATGTAAGCACACCTGTAGCCTAGATAGGGCCTCTGATGTTCTGTGTGCCCCAGTCAGTAAAAATATTTCTTAGTAAGATTTTCACTGTTACCCTTGTTTTCTCCCCCCAAATCAGAAGTCCCAAAACGGCACAAGGAATGAGAAAATTGCACTTGTAAGAAGCACCACTTAATGCCTGCCAAATTTCTGTTCTGTCCAGTAGGTTTGTGCTAGCTTATATGTAAGTATCTTTTTAGTATGTAGGAATGTTTTCATCTATTTTCATGTCTTAAGAGACAGGAAAAAAAGGGATTGTGCAATGCCAACAATAGAGTATCACCTTTACCCAGAGGCATGACAGACTAAAAAATGTGTATTTCTTGCATCTGGGAGACCAGATCTTGCATCCATTTGCATAAAAATATGCCTGTGCATATGTGACCACTAACACAGTGTACACAAAACACATCTTAACAAAACTTTGATGTGTACAGACAGTATGGATTCTGATAATTTATGCAAAAAATATTCTAGGCAACTGGCTTGCTATGATTCTGTTTAGCGTTTCTGAGGGATTATCTTCACTTTGGTAATGTTGTTTTCTCTTGAGGGATGCTTTTATAGCTTTCAAGCAGACAAACTGAAACGATAATGCTCGTGTTTCAGTTGGGAAACTGCTTGCTGTCAGGCTCTGATGTGGCTTTTACTTGTGCCATAATTACATGAATTCATGACAAGATTGTGAAATCAACAGAAAATTTAAAGATTTTTAGTGTTTGAGGCAGAGAGATGTTTGAATATACCCAGAATGGGAACTATTCAGCTACTTTTGTATTTAGACCATACTAAACCATATTGAAATGCGTCTCTGTGAAAAAACATGTATGCATTTTGCACCTTCCAAAAGTCAAATAAATTCTTGGTTTCAACTTTGATCTCAAAAATAAAGCTTGGGTATTTTTTGTTTTCTGTAGTGTTTCATGTTGGTGTGGTTACTGGTTTCTTTTGAGAGTTTTATCATCATTATGCACAGCGTTAAATATATCATGAACATGACAGTGAAATGTATTTCCTAGCTATGATGGGCTGTAATGTGAGAGGAGAGCTTTTTTTACCTTATTTCAATACATTATAATACATTAGATTTGAAAGACTTCTACAGATTTATTGGTATATAATTTCTGGAAAGAGAAAACTGTCAGCCTACTGAAGCTGAGCAATTTTCAGGTGAACGGAGAAATCAGTGCATGTTTGTAAGGATAATTAGTGGTTGCAGTTGCCACTTGCCCTCAGCAGAGATTTTAAGCACTGGAATAATTTTAAACATGGACTAATTAATCCCTGCCACACTGCTGTGAGGCAGGTAAGAAATGCCATAGTGTACAACCATGGTAGAGGTGATAAACTCAGGCACAAGTGTGCTAAGCGTGTAAGTAAACCAGGATTATCACCCAGTACACCTGAATTCCAGTCAGTTGTGTGCTTGAACACTAACATTCATCTGAACTAGAAGAATTAGCAAAGAGTTTGCATCACAGAAAAGAGGAAAAATTCTCCTTATTATAAGACAATTTCACATTTTTTCCTGTTCAGAATCTTGATATCATCAGGACGTTCTGGGGCTTGGGTCATTCACCTATCTTTTTCATGCATATATATGCATTAAAATACAATTAGAGATAGACATAAAATTGATGTGGCACATGTAGTTTTGTCCATTTAATTTTACAACAATGTGATCCCAGTACCATACAAATTTAAATTTGCTTAATAAGGACTCTCTCCATTAGGCAGTGGTATTTTGAGCTGAAAGAATAATTTTTAAAATTATAATAATAATAAAAAAAGAATCAAATGGTAGTCCTAGTGTTAGATACACTGTATTTGGGGCTTTTATATCTGACTTCATGACACATCAGAACAGTTATGCTTATTATCACCCATTACACATGAAGTACTATCTTTGTGTAAGAGTCTGTCAGGCACAGCTTAAATCTCTGAACACACTTATTTTTCATCAGACAGCTAAATCCAATTTCATCTAGAGACTTTTCCAGTCAAAAAACCCCAATACCTAGAAATTCCCCCAAATTAGCCAAAGAATAAGTGTGTAGCTGTGTTTTATTGTTCAGATCAGCACATAGGTTGCGTGAATAACCTTAGAGGATTAAAGATGATTATATCCTATGGGTAAATATTAACAAGTATAAAGCAAGAGCAGAAGATATTTGATACCCTCTAAGAAAAATTTTGTTAAAAGATAATCTCTTATTTAACAGAGGTATTAGTTAAATAGGTCTTTAGTTTAAACTTTTAACTAAAACTTTTCAGACTTTGAACAGTTTCATGGTTGTTTCAGGATAATATTGTAATATTTCAAAACAAAATTACAAAAAAGAATGCAACTTTTGTTGCAAAAAGTGAGTGTCTAAATGGGAGGTTTGGGATTTCTTCTTTAATATCCTCATATAAAATGTATTAAGATGAAGTTATGAAAGTCACCACCAATTTCTGCTATGGTTTTGAAAAAAAGAAATCCTCTTTCCACCAGGGAAAATGACACTGGATTAAATAAGCTATTGCAACTTGAAATAGAAGGTTTTGTGATATTATTTTTTCTATATACTAAATATAATAGCAATGAATACACCAAGAAGGTAGTGATCCTTAGTCCTGACTAGGGTTTTGATCTTCATAATCAACGAAAAGGATTTAGCTTTCATAGTGATATACTACTTTATTTTTCTCTGAAATTATCAACTTGGATGGCGTTTTTCATGATAAATTTTTGAGCAGTTATGTGGCCACTAATACAATATCTCTCCAAGGATGAATGGACCAGGTTTCCTGAGATCTCTCTCTTCATTATGAAAAATTATAAGGAATCCATAACTTGGAATAAACAAAAACATAGTTTTTCACTATAGAACCTCAAATTAATTCATTCTTAATAGTTGCAAAATTTGTAGGACACAGTGCCTCAGAAACACGGGTTTGCCTCAGAAACACAGTGCAACTGAAACATAGGGGGTTTTTACTCACTTTTTTGTTCATCGCTCTTGGTATATAGACTAGATTCAATACTTTAACAAATACAGAGTGTTCCTACCTATGGCATGTTTAGTGTAATAAAAATCACAGCAGTGTCTGACTTTCTTACATATAATTGAATTATTTTGAAGATATTTTAAGATTTCTACCTCTATACCAATCTATAGTTGTCCTGCTTCTCCTTTTTCAAGTTACCAGCTTGGACTTGTTAAAGTGCAATAACCAGGAACTTTTACTTAGGGTTTTTTTTTTCCCAACTTATGAACAAAACGTCACCATTTTGTATGATAATACAGTGAAAAAAAATAGAAATCTCTGTGACTGATGTGAGTGGTCAACAGCTGCTTGGCAGTAAGAGTATTTTGTGAGCGTGCAAGATTATATAAATACTCATCCACAGTATACTTATATATAAATAATTCTGAACAATGGTCAGGATATCACAGGAAATTGCATTGGTATTTAATGAAGCTTACAGGTGTTTGAGTATTAAAATGCTCTCTAAGACATAAATGACTTAAACAGTGATTTAGTGTCCACAGCCTTATGAACACTTAGTCGTATCCTTCTGTTAAGCTTCCAAGTGATAATTCATTTTAGATAGGGATCATAGCCATGTTAAGGAAAACGTGTGAGTGATAACCAGTGTTGCTTCTTGGCTGGAAAAATAACCATATTACTCTCAGATTTACTTTGGAGAAGAAGCCTATTCCCCCATTACCCAAAGGTGTAGGGAAAAAATTCATACTGGGTTTAGAAAGGACTTTGGATTTTATATACTACCTACTTAAAGTAGTAGTGGTAAAGTCTCTATGGGAAGTACAAGTAACTGGTAAGCTTTGCCCTTAACCAAGTTCACAGTTCTGTCAAGCCAGCTATTTCCCGCTATTGTTAACAAATTTATTCAGTCAGGTTTTGTTTACTCTTTGAATATTAAATTTCAGATAGGGTCTTTTTTCCATTGATTTTATGCATATATACACACATAAAATACCTATATGTTTGTTTAGGGACATATATTTGTAAAAAATTATGGGCCACAAGATGTTACATGCTGCAGTATGTTGACTAAATGTAGTGATGTTTGCAATTTTCAAAATTGTTTTTAGAAAGAGATATGAAGATGCTGTGCTGAAAAATAGAAACGTAATTTAACGTTCCTGTTTGCTTGTGTCATTAAGCTCATTTTTGCAAGCTTGATATTTTAGTTCTTGTTAGTCTGAAGGCCTTGCTATGTGTCCTGCCTAATGGCAGGAGAGTCCAACCTCTCCTGGTTGGACTAAACTGGTCTTCATTTTGAGAAGACCATTTTGTATATTTTGAAGATCTGTAATTTCCTTAGCAGTAAGCTCCATTTCACTGCAGTGGGAAGAGGACTGGGAGCCTGTGCTTTTCAGTCTAGAGAGTATGGACATGGAGAATAAGGGAAAACAAAATCACAGCACTGGAATAAGACCTCACCTGTAGCAATAGCCAGAGTGACACACACTGAGCCCTTCCTAATATATGTATTTTCCTGGGAAATCTTGATAGCAGACCAGTAGAAAAAACCTCCCAAAGCTGTGAAGAAAATCCTTCCTTACTGTAGTGTGCACAGAAGATTTCCTAATCAAGTTGGAAAGGAGCTGGAGAAATTATATCTTGCTAATGTCCAGATTACTGCTCAAACAAGAGACTTCAGCTTTAAATGTTACTTAGCTGTTCAGTTTGCTTTACTTTCCTTAAAGGTCCAGTTAGTTTTTTTTTTCCACACACACAGTATTTACTTCATAATGAAGCAAGCAAGCAAACAAACAGTAAATAAGGTCCTAGCCTTTTATTTAAACAAGGAAAAGGTTATCTTAAAATGTTATTTATTTAACGAATAGTTAATTTAAATGAGCTTTTATATTTTGGAAAGTGCTTTCTCTGTGATCAGTGTTGTATTCAGTATTGCATTCTGCAATTCAGTCAAGATGGAATTGTTTAAAAGATTTCATTTTCTGCACTCTTTGTTTGTTTGTTTTTTTTTTATTCCTCCTGATATGCTCTTCCAGAAAGACACAAAAGCTTTTCTTTGCATATTTTTATGCAGTAACGTAATGGTTGATCTGGACCAGTTTTCTGCACAGTAAAGAAAAAAGAGCCCCAAACTCTGGCATTAATTTCAGAAATATTAAATAGTGATATATTAAACTATTTGTGAATGATGACATTCCTGCTGTTCATTACTGTATTTTTTAAAACATGTCTTTTAAAAAAACACAGACCCCTCCCAATATTTCATTATTTTTTCTTTGAAATGATACAAACTTGTCTGTGTCATCAGGTTTGATCTAAGGGGACTTAAATTTGCTTGGTAATTATTTTATTTATCTGTGATACTGATCTATAGTTAGTTAAATAAAATTCATCTGTTACTGAGGAGCTTTTATGCTAAAGATCTATTTGGTGCAGATCCTCTAAAACTAAATGTGGATATTTTTATCACTAGCTTAGAGGGAACAGAGTTTCTTTGAAGCTTGAAAGCAGAAATCCCAGAATGACAGAAATGTCTTTAGAGGGAGGAGGGGAAGAGAGGAAATACCTTCATAAAATCTGAAAGCACATTCCTGTTCTCTGATAGTAGATGCCATAGCACAATGTTTGCCAGATTTTAGCTAAGCTGATAAACACAGTGGAATATGAAAAAAAAAGTTAGCAACTCAAGCAAATACTGACTATCAATGATTTAACCAGCACATTTGTAAATAAACTATTTTACAGGTCTGAGCAAAATTCAAACAAGAACAAACTGAATATTTTGGCTAAGTGATGTAATGGCAGATCAACATAGCTGACCTGAAGGTCATTTTAACATTGAATAACTAGTACTTACCACTCAGAAGGGCCAGACATTTAATCTGTGACAAGAACGGTGCAGATTTTGTGTGAGAAAGTGATGACAGAACTGATTTCCATCATTTTGTCCAAGAAAATGTATTGAAAATAAATTTGACTTTTTTACTTGGTAAATTACACAGATTAACGGATGAAGTCTGTATTATCACAGAGAGGAAAAGAATCCTCTAGAGAGATGTCACAGGATTTAAGAACAGGTAAAAAAAGATATCAATGTATGCATATGCATATATCTATATCTATAAAGATAACATCAGTACAAACGTACACACTATTAAATGAGATTTTCTGCGCCTGGTTCCTAACTAGTAATTGGCTAATCAGAAAGAGTCTAAGCTTCCAGTTCAGTAAAGATTACCTGGATGACAATTACCTTTCTTTTCTTGTTTTGAACAATTTGTTTTAAATAAAAAAAAAGTGTGGGGTTTTTTTTCCCCATGAAATTTTCCAGCACTTCTTAATTTAGCTAGTTTATATCTGTATGTCATTAACAAGTCAGGATATAGGAGTAATTAGGAAAAAGAATAAACACTTTGAAAGATAAAGACTAAGCGAACACTTAGGTGCTGTGAAGATCATATTTAGTGCAGAATACCTAACAAATTCCTAGTTTTATTTAAACCAGTTTTCTAATCCCCTGCTAGGCCAATTCCTACACAATATGGTCGTAGGACATGGGTTCTATTTTTGGGTCTGCAGTCATATTTTAAATGAATCATATTATTCCCCTGTCTCATTTTCCATATTTCTAAATAGGGATAATAAGATTTATCTGCCTTGGCAATACATTAAAGACAGCATAAAGCTCCAAATTACTAATTCTTATTAACACGCACACATGCACACCTAAACAATGGAGATCACACTCTGCTAGTGAGCTTGAAGTAAGAGTCTGGCCGAGTGTTCCAGAACTAAGATCTTAATCTTTGAGGAAAAAAAAATTAAAAGCATGGATTTGCACATCTTTGTGATATATTTGAGAGAGAGTAAATAATTTATTTTGAGGTTGCATTTTTCTGACGCACTGAGGAAACAGAACAGAAAGGGTAGCAGCACAGTCATGGAAACCCTCACTTGGGAAAGCTGACCTTTTAAGCAGCTGTGTCATGGGATGAGTCCAATGGGGAAGACCCAGAAGTGTTTCAAACTCTTGGGTCCTGCTGTAGGCAGCAGCAGCTGCCTTCTGACCCCTCATTTACTCTAACATGGACACAGATGAGTGTCCCCTCCACGTGTCCAGTTCCCATGAGAAGGGAACACAACCCCTTTACCCAAAGAGATGCTGCAGGTGTGGGCCCAACCTCAGCAGTCCATGAGCACAAGACTTTACACGTGCCAGCAGTTTTAACAGACGGCCTAGAAAAGTTGCAGTTGGGCTACAGTAATTTCCCGTGTTTATCTTAGTGATGAGTATAACAACTAACAGGGGCAGTGTAATGCTGTAATATGATTATTGACAAAGAAGTATTTGCAATAGTAAGCAGAATAAAGTTTTAGACTTATTTTGTATTTTTTTTAATCATAAAAGCTTACAGAAGTGAGATAGAGGGATTGCTTTGAATAGCATGTGTTTCTGTAGTGTTTTGTAACTCAACCATTTCTGTATTGTTCAAGTACATGGGAACTGGAAAATGAAGAGGAGGAAAGCCATTAATCAGCTTGCTAATGTGTTTTCCTTATCAGGCTGAAAGAAGTGCTAAGAACAAGTAGGTAGCATACATTATGAAAAACAGATGGAGTGTCAGATACGGCTTTGTGAGCTAAATCTGTGCAGTGGGAAAAATTTTACATTACCCTTAATATAAAATTCCCAACTCTATAAATAACATGATATGAAAATACTCGTGTGTGTATGGAGACCTGGTATACACTTCTGAATCTAATGCGTGTTTCCCAGGTGACATTAGGCAGGTAACTTGAATCTTCTGTATCATCAGTGCATATATAGCTCGGCAGTAACCTATAATCTCACTTCTCAGCCAGTTCATTACCCATATAAAAAATACAGTATTCCATCATCCTTTGATGTGCCTTGTCATCTACCTCCAAACAGTTGCTACTGCTTGCTATAAGAACCCAGGTAATTTTTGAAGCAGTCCTGAATGTTAGCACTGTGGTGTCTAGTATGAGGAACCCATTCCTTCTGTGTTTTAACCACTACCTAGTCTTGTGTGGTGTCTTTAAAAACTGCTGTAACAGAAATAATAATTATTTTTGTAAACTTGCCCTTTTTATTGCAGTTCCTAACGTGACCATTTTTCAGGTCAATTTAATGTTAATAGCTACTTAATATTGTTTGATAGTTTTGGGAAAGGATTTTGCATTCTTGTTATCTTTAGCCTTAATTTGGAGTGCAGTAAATCCGAAGTGCAAGAAAGGCATTCTGTCTCAATATAGTAACATAGCTGGGATTTAACTTTTATAACTGACTTTCCACTTCATGATTTGCACTGATGTTCAAAAAATGCCATTTGATAATGAATGGAGTTCATCAGACAGACCATCCTCAACTAAAATTGCACTTTTTTATGCCATGAATCATTAGGTATTGAAATAGCTAATGACTGCACAATAGAATGACAAGTTCACTCCAGGTTTGATGTACAGTTCTCTTAAGTCTATTTGCATAAGCTGATTTTCAATAAAAGGAAACAACAGTTTTCCACAGGGGACTGAAAAGTCTGATTACTGTGGCAACTTTAGGCCATGTAGCTAGACAACCTGCTTTAGATCATATATAGGTGTTATTTGCTTCATATGCATTTTGCAACCCACTGTTTGGAAAGAAGCCATCTGTGGATTCGGAGCTTTCTGTTGTGATACTACATGTAGAGTCTTCTGGTTCACCACTGGAATATTGTTATTGACTGTGCAAACTGATCTCCTTGGGCCAGAAAATTCATCTTTATACATCAGTACGAGAGTTGATCTCTAGAGAATTCCACTGTAATAGTAAGTGAATTAAAACAAAGTGCATACTGACAAACTCAGTGTGCAAAATGCAGAAATAGAGCCAGAGAATTTATTATTATCATTGCATAGAGCTGCTTCTGAAACAGTCATATAGATGGACACAATTCCATGGATTGTGAGGCCATCATAATTGATCATGATGAACCCATTATGATGGGTCTTCCACGATACCCATCTAACATGTAGAATAGGTACACTCATGTATCTTGTTTATCTGAAAAATATGTAAGTTAGAGGGAAATTCTATTAAATAGTAATAATAAAAAAAAATGTTTAGTAATGACTGCCCAAATAAGATTCAGTTCTTTCACATGTAATAAATTAAAAAGAGAGCTGGCTTGAATAAATTTGATTCAGCACTTATATTGAATTCCTAAGAGTTCATTAACTTGTTTCGAAGAAAATGTATACATGAACATACCAAAGGTCTGCAAAGAAAACCCAAGTCATTGTCACTTTGCTGGAAACAGTAATTGTGTTAATAATTGCTTTGAACCTGTATAATCATTTTAACTGTAGTGCTGTGGGAAAATTTTTTAGTCACCAATGCTGATGCAGAAAGAGATACTACTTATTTTTTACTGGAGCTAACCTTTGCTGTTTTGTTACAAAACTGAACACAGTGATGATATGAAATTCTTTGCAAATGTGAGTGTCCTTGAGCCAAATATTTAAACTGCCCAGAGCATTAGACATGCTTATTTAAGTACCCAACTATTTCATTAAAACCCTGAAGTGATATTTTCAAATTATTTCCAATCTGCAGCTAATTTCCAGGTGATATCTTGTGAAGAGTTAGTGAAATAGTAGAATTGATTACTGGATAGTATAATGGAAGTCAGAATATGTAATGAATCTTATTCTTAACCTTACCTGTGCCCTATATCTACTAGGAACACTTGACAGGGCTGCAGGGGAGAAAGCAGTTAAATGTACTTATACCTCTTCTACCTTGACCCCTTGTACAGTTCAGAGTATGCTCAGGAGTGCCTTAAACATTGTCTGTGTCTGGTTCTTCGCTGCTTGGCCCCTGACATGCAGGAGAAACGTGAGTGAGTCATCATCTGCTGGGTGCCATTGTGGGAATGGGTGGGAGAAAGAGCTCTGCCAGTCTTTCATGCCCGAGGAATTTTTTTTTTGCTGCTGCCAAAGCTATTGATGTTACGGTTGGTGCCTTCAGCTAGAGGAGAGTAACTGTAGGCGTGAGGGAAAACTTGGTCCCATGTCCAAGCAAACAATTAGTTATAATCTCCACTCTTGAGTACAAGCCAGGAGAAGATGTGAAGACATGCAGCAAGCGAGTCTCAGAGCTTATCCTGAGAAAGCACATGGCAGTAAGCTTCCAGGTTCCCACTGATATTAACAGCTGAGCTATAAAAATGACTTTCAGTTTAAATCCAGGCTCCCCTATTGATTTCCAGCTTGATTTTTGCATTAATGTTCTATCTTTCTCTTATCAGCTTCATGCAGCTCTAGTTGGTTTGGCACTTTGTGATGTTCTTGACATTGTTCAGAGAGATGTTAAGTTAAAGCTGAACAGCTTCCTTGACCTGAAGTTTAAACAACAATTTGACAGTCCTGGAATTTTATTTAAGACCCAGAAACATGTCTTTAAAAGTACATGAAAATCATCCCTTATCAAGCATTTCAGAGAACTGAATGCTGGCTGTAACTAATTATTTGGGAGCAAATACTAACTGGTCAATATTTTCATAGACACCATTCAGCTCAAGAACAAAAATAATTTATGAAGGAGATTTTTATGCTAATCTGAAACCTGTGGGATGCTTTTCTTCCCCCACCACCCTAGATTTTTTTTGTTTCACAGAAATACATGAGTTGACGTGGGTCCCTTTTACATGCGATGGAATGAATAAATCTGTGGGTTTCACAGTCATTCTGTCTGGATTATCAAAATTCTGACAGGTTATATAGGGACTGGCAATGGTTGGGGATGTTACAGATAGCAGAGAATGATTGATAAACCTATTATTTTCAGTCATAATTGATGTACTTTGCTCCAGGTCACTATAGAAACGTTGTAGTCACCATTATTAGTTTGTGTCCCCTTTTTGTTAAGGATTATTGCATCTTGTCGAGGTGACAGCTAAACCTGGCCCTGAACTGAAAACTAAAAATAGGAAAATATATTGAGAAAAAGAAGATATA
This sequence comes from Edolisoma coerulescens, assembly GCA_013397115.1. Classification (NCBI taxonomy): domain Eukaryota; kingdom Metazoa; phylum Chordata; class Aves; order Passeriformes; family Campephagidae; genus Edolisoma; species Edolisoma coerulescens. Next base: position 2,479,912 of record VWZW01013750.1, on the reverse strand, counting down.
AGCCTTTAAGACATTTGAAATAGCAACACAGGGGAGTTTTCTGAGCAATGGACTGAGGAAATCACTGCTAATTGGAAAGAACTGGATTATGCTGTAATGTCTCCTTTCTCTGCAATCACTGTTTTGAGGTGGTATTTGAATACTCTAAAGACTCCTTTCTTATCCTTTGCTCCGTGGTAACTTTTTCAGTTAGGAATTTACTGTTAGGAGAAGAGCTTTCACTGATCTATTTTCAGGTCTTGTAAATTATTGCCTTGTGATCATATTTCCTACTGAATAGAGCTGAGGAATTCCATATTCATGGTTGCAAGGTGTCAAATCAGAGGAAGATGTGTATTCAGTTTCATGGATTGTAAACAATGCTTTATACATATGCAGAGACAAAAAGCTCTTGGGACCTTAAGGGTGATAATTTTTTTTTTATTTCCCTTGGAATTTAAAACTAGATTGCCAGGACATTGAAAGAGGAGACAGGAATTACACACCTGAGTTAAATGTATGCAGAATCTTGCTTTGATGTGCAATTTGCTCTTAATTGGCTCATAAGAAAGCTTTCTGGGGGGAGGGAGTAAGGTGTGTATAAAGGTAATGTAAAGATTTCACAACTGTTTACAGAAGTTTCACACCATGCTGTAATCAGATACTGACTTATACCAAGAAATCTGATGCCCTGTTGCAATATTGCACAATTAAAAGAGATAGCTATGTACAAATGAACTTATCACACTAAGTAAGTGCAAACAATTTATTGTCTGTGAAAAACAGCATAATCCATCAGGACATACAAAATACAAGTGGTAAATTTTGGGTTTTTTTATTTTACTTTGATATAATTTTTTTTGCAGTTGATAATAGGACCATCACCCTACATAGGTGTGTGCATGTGCCTGCATAGCAGTATTTCATAATAGCAATACTTCATAATAAAATGTTGTATTTTCTTTCTATAGTAGCAGCAGTTCACAGTTATGTTTTGAAGAATTTTGTTTGTATCTGTTTGCTGATTTATAGATGGGCATCCTAAGTAAAGCACATAATTAGGGTTAACTCAAGTAACACTGGGTATAGGTAGTAGGGAATTCTTAAGTAGCTTTTATGTCTCATGAAAAAGAATCACATGGGTTCAGCTCTTGTGGCAGTCACAGTCTCCAGAGTGTCTTTGCACAAGTGAGCAGACTGGATTCTTAATTGTGTAGAGAGCACGCGCAGAAAGAGTAGCACTCAGATGATCCCGTTCATTGTAACCCTGTTGCTAAGCAGAGAGGCTTTTGTACCAGTTGGAACATTTTCAGGCTCTGTGGCTGCATTCCTAGATGAGTTGCAATAATTAAATGTGAAAGCGGTGATTGCCAGCATTGCTTGCCAATTCCAGTTTTATAATAAGGGGCAAAAACATCTGATCAGCCCCAGACAGAAACAGAAATTTGTTTGACCTGTAATTATGTGCCAAACCAATGGTGGTGTGAGTTTAAAGAGACAAAACCATAAACTTTGTCTGAAGGTATGGACTGTGTTACTATTCTGAGAGCAGATAGTCCTTTTTGGTAGGGAGTGCTCTGGAGGAGGAAATTCCCTTTAAGTGGTTCTCTTTCTACTGGTAAGAGGTGGGTTGGGTTATTGTTTTGTTTTGGTTTTGTTTTTTTCTAAACCTATTTCAATGCTACCTGAGCTTCTAATTTTGCTTGGCACTGAGTAAATTCTTTTTATGCAAAAGATAAGTCTAGGTATTATCTGTAATCTGATGGTTTTCCAGTTCTGTTGTCTCATCCACTTTTTCAGCCACGTCTTCTGGGGGCTGAATAACAAGAAAGACAGACCTGTACTTTTTGCTGCTTCTCAGTTGAGAGCTGCAGAGATGGAGAAGTGGCAAGAATAAACTTTTAGGATTTATGTGAGTGAAAAGGGGCCTATACAGTCATTTTCTGTGCTTTTGGATGGACTCTGTGGAAGTAACTCAGGGCTACTGGTGATTCTTGTTGTTAAATCCTGGTGAAAGGTCTCATATGATTGATAACACCCAGGGAATAAAACCAGGTCTGTTAAAAATGTAGAGAGTTGTTTGCTTTTTTTCTTTTGCGAATTTATCAAAAAAGACAAATATGATTCTTCAACATAAAAAGATTACCAGGAGAAAAAAGAGATAATTAAGTGGACTTCTTTTTTTGTCCTACCATGTTGTTACTAGAATTTTTATTTATTTATGTATTTTAAGTTTTTGACACCTGACAGTTTCTACATAATTTTTCCAATCTTTTAACCTGCTTACAAGCTTTTTTCTTCATGAGTAGATGACCAAGAAAAGAAGTGAGACACCCTTTGCCCTTATTACCTCCTAATTCAGAGTAGGAAGTAGTTGTGATTTAAGATTCTCCTATCATGAAATAAGACTTGTCTTCCTGAAACTGGGGGCTTTGCAGAAACGGCTTTTCTTCCTACTGGAAAATAACTTTGCATTAAAACTTCCAGACAGCTTTTGTGAATGTAGATACATTTTCTTCTCCTATGGATAAGACAGAAAAAAAAGTTCAAGCCATAATTCAGGACTGGCACCGGAGTCTTGCCTTGAAACACTAAGAATTCTCAGTGTGAAAAACATGCTTTCCTCTCTGATTTCACAAGAGCCTATATAAAAGTAATTTATGTGGTCTCTAATATCCACTTTCCTTTTACATGTCTGGTATTGTAAGTTGTAGGGCAAATAGAAAAACATGAAGTAACTCTACAGTTGTCCTTTTTGTTCTAATTTTAGCTTTACTGTTTGTATAGCTAAAATCATAAGGCTCTGACAGTTTGACAGACTGAGTCAAGTAAAAATTTTTTGGGGACTTGCATTGGGCATGGTAGTCAGGGAGCAGGCATCAAAACAATACATGGTAACTTTGATGAGCGGTGTAGGAAAAATTCCTACTTATTATTCCTTTGTTTGGTGGTAAAGAAAGCTTCTATTCAAACCTGCTATTTTGGATTTAGCAACAGCATTAAGTTATTTCCTCTTAATAGCTAGCTAATTTTTCACCTGATTGATTTTTGCTGAACCATTACCCTTCACTGGTAGCTGTCATTGCCACAAATTCTGCTCATTTTAATTATGGCTTATATAAAGAATTACTTTTTTGTCTTAGTTCAAGCTGCAATTCACATTTTGTCATGTAAACAAAACAATTAAAAATGCATAGAGAGGAATGGCTGTGAATAATGTGCCTCTATAAATGGCTTACATAAGACAGAATGGTATATAATGCTGTCTCTAAATGCGTTGTCTCTCATCTTGCAGCTATTGCATTACCTCACTGTAGAGTAAATGTACAATGTGACATTAATTATTTAGATTTCTGCGTTTCTGGGCTAACATTTCGCTATACAATAACTCCCCTTTATTCTTGATTTTTTGCTCTTAAGTGAGCTGATGTGAAATCCCCTCATGTTTCTGCTGCCCTATAATTATCTAACTACTAAACCAAACTACATGAAAAATCAGAGTAGTTTTACTGGGTGCGGAGGAATTTAAAGTGATCGATGGTCCCATCCATGGAAGATAGGAGGGTATTTCTACAAACAGATTCAGAATGCCCTGTGGTTGATGGTTCCTTAAGGGAGGATGCTTGATCATTTTTCCATTGAACCTATCCCAAGACTTTTGTTACTCACAGTTACTATTTTGAGTAAAATATCAGTACTTTTTAGGGAAAAAACTTTCAGGTGGTGCACCCCTGTGTGAGAAGGTGGATGATGTTCTCCCTTTGTTGAATTCTCTCTCTGTTGGACTTCCTGACTTGTTATTTTCAAAGCTGAATTAGTAAATCAACAGCTTTTTGCCTGAGCAGGAAGGAGCTGCATCTCAGCTCTGTTTGGTTGCTTAAGCAGGACATCTTTTACCTGCATTTTAGTCCTGGCTGTTTGACTTTTCAGTGCAAACATAGGTGCAAGTGTCCATACTCAGGTGTTCTGAGAGGCTCTTTACCTCCAGTTCAGAAGGGCACTGGGTGTCCCTTGGGGAGCTGCACCTCCCATGGCCATTTACTCTCAGGGCTCCACTGGAGGAGCTGAAAACAGTGAGAGAAAGAAATCATTGGGGAGTGCAGAAGTTGGCACTGATCCTTAGGTGAGAGCAAGGGCCTTGTCAGGGAGATACTCAGGATGTCCACTCAGTCCTGCTGCTTTAGAAGTGGGCAAAGCTTAAGCTGCACACATGCATGCTGCTCGTGGGTCAGTGTTGGCACAACAGAGGTACTGCGTGGTGAAAGCAGTAACAGCATTTTGCAATGGCTCCTCTATGGAGGCAGGTCCTGCTGCTGCCTTAACAAGCACTGCAATACAAACAAGTCTTGAATCCGAGATATTTCATAACTTGAGTAGGTGGGGGGCTTTTGAAACTCACCTTGGGAAACAAATATTTGTGAGGAGTTGCTTCATAAATACATTCATGATGAATATTCATCTGCTGCACAGAGGAGTTTCTGACTGGAATTTGACTTGTATGCACGTACTAGGACAAATTTTCTACCACAGGCAATTACAATAATTTAAAGCAAGACATGATGAGAATAAAGAGTAGAAAGAGCAGTTATAGTTGCCTTAATGATTCTGTTTCATCTAAAAAAATGGTTCATTTAATTTCCAAGAACATCTGCCATATCCAGTTTTAATCCATTAGGCCTAGTCATTTTTAAGGATAATTCAGGTTGGAAAGGACCTCAAGAGGTCTCTAGTCCAACCTCTGTCTGAAAGCAGAGAGAGGTTGAAAAGACAGAAAGCTGTGAGATCTGACTGGGTTGCTCAGAGCTTTTAGACCTTGAGAATCTCCAAGGATGAGCACAACACATATTTATTTTGAATATTTGTTTTCCTTAACTAAGGAAAACATTTAATATTATGCTGAAACTGAATGAGGTTATTGCAGGATGAATCTGAATCAGTTTCAGGAGCAGAGTAGTAACTCCCAGCATGTGGTTTCATCCTGGTTTAAGTGGGAGGCAGCCTGAGTCCCAGCAGAGAGGGGAGTGTTCCCTTGCTGCTATTGCAGGAAAAAGTGTGAATTGTGGTCACCTGTCATCAAAAAAGTAACTTATGTTGACAGTAGTCTATTTTATTATTATTTTGTTGTATTTTTGTATCAGTTCTCACTGGAATCTCTCCCCTTATTGATAGTAGGAGTTAAGCAGTTGAAACATACAGCAAGTGTTCATCTCAGTACAAATCTAAGTGAATTTTGATACTTCCAGTACTTCCACAAAGTGAGGTAGTGAAAATAAAGGATTTCTGGGCAAAAACCCTCAAAATTTCTGTTGAGGTTTCCTTTTATGGCCACATGGCTTTGACTGATCTGTCTCAGCATCGTGGAGACAAGAGTTTACTGGGGATAGATAGCTACTTAGGCCAGAATGCTGCCAAAGCTTTGCAGGAAATAGATTTGATTTGATTAGACTTCAGGTCCTTTTTCCATCTCAGCTGTGCTTTCAGACAAGTAATTATTCTGTTCAGCTATGACATGAGTCAGCAAAGTGAAAAGGCAGATTTTTCTGCCTTTAGGAAAACTGTGGCAGAGAGTGTTTGTGTTAACTTGCACTTTTCTTGCTTAATATTAACAGAACTATAATTGCCTTCCTCAAAGTCATGCCCTGTGGTGTGGTTCCAGTCCTACAAGTGGCTGTTCTGATCATCTGGTTTTACACCATAGCCACAGTATGAAAGCTACAGTTGTGGAAATGCACTTATTCTTCCTCTGTTCCCATTCCTACACAGGCATATTCTTCCCTCATTTAATTAAATGTCAGGGGAAGCTCTGATCTGTGACATTCAGGGGGACAGTTTTGAGCCTCTCAAGGGTTAGAAATGGAAGAAAACTTGGCTATGGGCAAATGAATTGTTATTCCATTTCACTTTTGAATTATGGAACAAGAAATCTAAATTTAAATGTGTTATCCTACATGCCTAACTTTTGTTGACTCAACCAAATTTATGTATTGTCTAGAGAAAATTGGAACTTATGCCTCCTGGGCAATTAGCAAGATGTTGTACCACCTTTTACTGCACATACGTTTTTGATCTTGAAAAATTCACGTGCTACTTAGAGTTCCAGTCTCTCACACCATTGTTGCTCACTGGTTGGTGGTCAATGCTTACTTCTGGTTTTAGTTTTCCTTCTGCATTTTGGCCACATATGTTAAAAAAGAGCAAACTCTATTAGATCTAGTAGAATATACATGGATGTGACATGAACTTGAATTGACCACAGGCAAAAAACCCATGTGGTTAGATACTAATTTTTTAATCATCAATTTTAAAGTATTGAAATGTGAGTAATAATAAATAAAATGTTAAAATATTATCTGCAATGACACTTATCTCAAGGCTGTATGATATTACTTGTGTTACTTCATCCTTGGGTATTTGCAGCTGCACTTAGTGCTATGAACATGAGCATATAATATTAAAGGCACAAATTACTTTTTTAAAGAGCTTGCCTGTTCTATTTTCAGGGAAGAAGATAAGTGTGGGGTTTCCACACTGATTCAATAGACTGACTCTCTGTCAGGATAGCATGTGAGGTTCTAAGCAAACAGGGTTTGCTGGGATTTCTCAAAAGTTACTAAACTTCTGCTGGTAATCATTGCAATACCTGAAAGTTACAACAACAGTTTTATTATAAAAGTATTTTTAATACTGTGTTTTAGTTCAATTTAGAGAATCATAGACTCATACAATATCCTAAGTTGGAAGGGATCCATAAGGATCATCAAAGCCCAGCTCCTGGCCCTGAACAGGACAGCAACAATAATCACACCATGTACATGAGAGCATTGTCCAAACGCTTTTTGAGCTCTGTCGGGCGTGGTGCTGTGACCACTCACCCAGGCATCATGTTCCAGTGCCCAGCCACCTTCTGGGGGAAGAACCCTTTCCAAATATCCAATCTAAACCTCACCTGACACAGCATCATGACATTCCCTGTCATGGCATGGCCCTGTCACTGGCCACCACAGAGAAGAGATCTGTACCTGCCACTCTGCTTCCACTCGTGAGGATGTTGTAGACAGGTATTAGGTCTCCCCTCAGTCTCCTCTTCTCCAGGCTGAACAAGGCAAGTGACCTTATCCAGTCATCGTATGGCTTCCCTCCAGACCCTTCACCATCTTTGTAGCCCTCCTTTGATCACTCTCTAACAGCCTCATATCTTTCTTACATTGTGGCACACAAAACAGCACCCAGGACTTGAGGTGAGACTGCACCAGTGCAAAGTAGAGTGGGACAATCACCTCTTTTGATTTGGCTAAGAGAGAGGTCTTGAGAGAGAGAGTGATAACAGCCTACCTAATCACCAGAGGCTTAACTAATTCAAGGTTAACTTTATTTTGCCTTCATGGTTAAATGAGATATGGGGTGTAAATACCAAAGCAATAAATACTGAAAAATATGATGTGTATTTCCATAAGAATAGCTTTCCCGAGGTATGACTGTAATTCCTCGTGTTCTTTATTTGTCTGTACTGCATAGAAAGCCTAATATGTTCGCTGAGTCAGGCCAGACAGGATATATAAACAGTACTTCATCTCTGCCAACTACATTGGTAGCTTCGAGTGCTTTGCATTATTTATTTGGAAGTGTCTGTTGCTTAAACATTGTCTTTGACTGCATGATTTTAAAGTGTCGGGAAATCTACAAGTTTGGGTCCATTTAGTGAAAAGTGAAAGCTCCTTCCCATAAATTTTGAGCTGCAACAATAGGAAACATTGTCAAAAATGGTACTGAATCAAGTTCTGTATGAAAGTGGTAATTGAATCTTCTAAACAAATGGTCTCATGTCTGTGCTTCCACTTTGATTTCTCACCACTGTCATTTATATAGTGAGCATCTAATATGTTTATGCCATCCTTGGTTGTTCAGGCAATATAAAGGACTCAAAAGGATTGACATCTAATATTTGTAAATTAAAACACATGATTCCCTATTCTGAATAAAATGGCCTTGAATGTGTAATATAAATAATTCCATGTGTTATTTAATGAGAGGCCCCAGAAGACCATTGGAGACCCAGATTTCAAAAGCCTTGAAGATCCTAGAAGTTTGGGTTTGGGAGATTTATACTTGTATTAGATTCTTAAGGAGTTCTGCCAGGATGCCAGGAACTGTAGAAAGACGAAAAGTCTTCAGCCAGTTCCTCTCTGGATCCTGCAGTGAGTGATAGAAAGGGGAATGTGTGGTGATGGTTCCTGGTTCTGCATATGAATTCTACATTAATTGGGTAATAGTTGACAAAACCACTACACTAGAGTAGGAAATGTGAAATACTTCTGTAAAAGGTTTCCTAAAATTCCTGTGGTCTGGGTTTTATTGAAATTTCATGGCTGTTGGTACTTTTTACAAGCATAAAGTGTAAGCACACTTTTCCTCACAATAAGGAAAATATTTTACAATGCTCTTGGTATTTCACTGAGACCATTTCGGAGGAAAGGTCATGATCCTTACTTATTATACAAGATATGGACTTCAGAACCTACGAGAAAACCTTATTGTTTCCTGAGAAGAATTTCTTAGTATTAGTTAGAATCAGTAAAATAGATGATTAAAGGCCTGTAAATTTAATTTAAAAAAATTGTGTTTAAAAATGCTTGTAAAGCCTTTCTAGTTGTTTCATAATGGAAAAGCCGAATGTTTTGTTTTGAAAGTGTCAGAATGTTTTCTAACTCAAGCATAGTAATTTTTTTTGATGGTTTTAAAGATACTTCCAGTGTTTATTAAAAAAAAAAAAAGGGGGGTTTGGGGGGTTTTAGGGGGTTTTTTTTGACATTTTGAAATGGTTTCTGTCATTTAGAAGTCATACTGTATGGAAAATAAACTCTTAATCCTAGGAAAAAAGGTCGATCATTATGGTATGGAAATATGGTCAATACTTCCAAAGCAGAATATAAGAAAGGGACAAGCCTTTCAAATTGTACAAGTCTTATCGTTCTATATATTTTTTATGAGTTTATGGCATAAGTATAGTTCCTCATAAAATACAGCTGAATACTTTTTTATTGATAATATTTAACACATGTACAAGATAAAGAAAGAAATTTCAGAGTACTCTTACATCACTTAATTGAATTGCTCTTTATTAAATAAATATAGTAAAATGCAATTTCTAGCAATGCCACGGTGATCACAGATGTGGGGCTAAAGAGGAAGGCGTTGGAGAAAATAATGGTGTGGTGAATTAGGAGTAAATAATTTCTGAGTGCAATATTGTTGAAATTGTTGGACTAAATACTTTCCAAATAGGACAGCAGGAATAAATAGGAGCAGTAAAGCTTGAGAATGGATGAAAGCATGATTAAAATTTTAGGTACTATTTTCTATGTAAAGTTGCCCATTTTTTTTAAGTCCTGTTATGTCAGCCAAAGAAATCCTTATTACAGGATTTATACTGGAAAACTTGAGTGTTATAAGAGTGCTGACCTTAGATTACTGGCAGGGTTTCCTGGAATATCCAATCCAAATAATTATCCAATGATTATACAAGCTGTATTTCAAATATTATTTTATCTGGAACTTGAAAATAGGATAATGAAGTTACTTTGTCCCAAATCCTTGATATAGCATAATTCAAGTCCACTAAGCTTCCATGACTTTTAAAACCAAGTTTTATAGTGCAGCTGTAATATGGTTACAAAATGAAGGTGTCAGTGGTCTGAGTACTGTTGGAAGTGGAGATTTAGTTCTGGTTACGTTTTGAGATATAAGTCTATTCACTTTTGCATTAACAACTTTTTTGTTTGGTTTCTTATCTTCAGTATATATGCATATGATATGTAACACTATTTGAAAATATGTATAACTTACTACAGAAATGAAAGACTTCACATTGATTCAATAGGAAAAACAGACAGAATTTAGAATCTTCCCTGGGGTCCTGTCCTATTCCCATTTAGATTGACAGATACCTTCCTGTTTCTCTCTGTTAAAATAGGCTCAGGGTCACAATAAAAATTTGAGAGTACTAAAGGGTTTTTTTTTTCTTCTCTTTAAAATTACTTCCACAGCACCTTAAAATGTCCTTGATGTTTAAGTGATTCTTCTGTGCAGATGAGAATTGCTGCTCCTAATAACTGATAGTTTGATAAAGAAGAGCAAGTTACTATTCAATTATAACACACCAAATACAGGCAGACTTCTGTTTCTATTTTTAACGTTAAGAAGTACTCCACTCCATAGATTTCCAAAGACAGGTGACAAGTTAAGGAACGAGAAGGAATGAAATAGAAAGAAAAATAAAAACAACCTTTGGAATCTAATAGCAGGGTCCCAGATGTCACACACTCATAATTATTTTATGTCCTAACTAATAAATCATTTTTTTCTCCCAACTGGGTTGTAGGGTGAGTAATATATGTAAGACTTGTTATTATGTCTGCTTGTTGAATTTTTTTCTGGTTTTTTTCTCTCTTCATTCTACTTCATGGTAGTTTAAGCCATAGGGATGCTTTGAGTATCCTATGGAAATACTGTCTCCAGCTACCATTAAAGAAAAGCAAATTTAAAACTCTGCATTCCTAAGATTAACCTAAATGAAGTTCAGACCAGGTAGTTGTCAAGTTTAGTTGATTCAGTGCATACCATACAAAAATTTGCTCATACAAACCAAACTATCAGACCTGAAAATAATGAGTAGTAACAAGATTAAGATGTCCTTTGGTCCTTTGTGAAAATGTGTATTAAAAATAAAAAAAAGAATTTTTTTAATCTATTGAAAGTCATCTTGTACCTGGGGTTCTCAGTGCTGGTGTCTGGAAGTAACAATTCTCTATGAAGTGGCTCACTGTAAAACTGAAAATGAGAGGGTACGTTGGGCTTCTGTGGAGAGGGTGGGGGGTACAGGGGCTGCTTCTGTGAGAAGCTGCTAGAAGCTTACTCTGTGTTCAGCAGACCCAGTTTCCCCCAGGGGAAAACTGGTCAGGAGCAACTATAGCCAGAGAGAGGAGTGAGAATATTGAGAGAAACAACTCTGCAGACATCACGGTCAGTGAAGAAGAAAAAAAAGGAAATGCTCCCAGGCAAAGGAGCAGGGATTCACCTATTATCTTGTGGTGAAGCATGTGAGGAGTCCTCCCCCTGAGGAGGAAGGAGTGGCAGAGATGAGGTGTGCTGAACTGACCACAGCTCCCATTCCCTCTCCCCCTGTGCCACTGAGGGTGGAGGAGGCAGAGACAGTTTGGAGTAAAGTTAAGCTTGAGAAGGTGTTTTACAATTTGGTTTTATTTCTCCTTATCCTATTCTGGTTTGATTGGTAATAAATTAAACTAATTTCCCTGACTCATGTCTGTTTTGTCCATGACATTATCTGGTGAGCGGTCTCTCCCTGTCCTTATCTTGGCCCACAAGCCTTTCACTGTATTTTCTTTCCCCATCTAGCTGAGGAGGGGAGTGATAAAGTAGCTTTGGTGGCATCTGGCATCCTGCCACAGTGGGTAAGTCAAGTCCTTCTCATCATGCCTTGAATCATTGTAGGGTTTTTCTGCACTCATCAGAGTTGGGGGTGAAGTCAAAGCACAGCATGTCCAGCATTGTTATCCCCAACATACCGTTTAGGGAAGAGCAACAGGGGACATAAGGAGAGGTTAGCTGGGACAAGACGTAAATTATGTTTATAACTGTGAAGAAACTGTAGAAAATCCTGTATTTCTTCCCTACTGAGCAAAGGAAGTAAAGTAATGGTGCTGCAAGTCCTCTCATTGCAAGTTTTTTTATTTGGCATGTCTGGCTCACTTCATTTTAGAGTTATCAAAGGGATGAAGCTACAGCTGGTAGAGAAAACTTTCCTCAGGGCTTGATAAATCCATCCTCAAGCTAATTCTTGCAGCTTGGTGGAAAGCGTATTGCTTTTCCTGAGACTTTCAGACTCACTCGCAGGCTCTTGTGGTTTTTCAGTCCACAACACTCTGCTTCTTGGGAAACAAGTGGATCCAGCTAATGTGTCTTGTATTTGTCAGCTAAGCAGTCTTCATTTTTCACACTAATCAAGTTTTATGGGTTAAAAACCCAGATACTTTGAATTCGGGCAAAGCAGAAGTTTAAAGCCTTGATTGCCAAGTTTGGAAAAAACTGTAACCCGAAGAAGTAAAATAATCAGTGTAGCCTTAACATTTTTCCTGAGGTGAAATAGTTTCCTTTGTCTTGCTTAAGATTGTTGAGGCAAATCTTGGGCTTAGAGCAAGGGGAGCGATACTGCTGGCAGACACCCCTTTGCGGAGTGCTAGACCTCACAGTGGGAAATGAAGCCACTTGTGTAAGGGAGGTCCCACGCTGCTCTGAGCAGCAGGCACAGTAAGCATTTTCCATCAGCTTGCAAGGGATGAGAGTTCCCCTGCCTTCACCTTTTGGCACTTGTAACCTGTCTTGAGTTGCTTATCGGAGGATGCACGACCTTTCCCTTTCGCTGACTTCTCTCAGATTATTACTGTGCCTCGTTAGTCCATTTCTCTGGCTTCACTGGCTTCCCTCTTCTCAGCTTTTCAAGACTGCTATCAGTCTTCTAAAATCAATAAGAAGATCGATTGTACAACTGTTCTCTTAATTTTACAGTCTGTACCGCATCCATAGCTTTCCACAGAAATCGTGCAGGGTATGAATAATCCAGGCATCAAACTTGTCATTAATTGTACATTTAAACTCCGTAACATTTGTTAGTTGCATGCTTGTATACATTGGTATGAAATACTGATTTTTCTAATGTAAGGGGCCAGTTTCTGATGCCATTACTCACCTTGCCTTGTGTCTCTTAATGGTGAGAGCTAACACAGTAGGTCTGTTCAGAGTTCTGAGTAACATGCCAGAATTTAGTTAAAAAAAAATAGTCTATATAGTTGTCATAAAATCATCAACTTTCAGTTTTCGTAAGTGATAGTATCTAAAGAAAACTCCTTGTGAATGCCTGGAGTGCAGCAGTTTCAAGTACAGCTCAGGGAGTCAGGGCAACAACTCACCTGGTGTCTGAAGATCAAAATACCCAAATTAATATTCTTCTTCGAGCTGACCCTTTCACACAGAGAGACTCCTTTAGCAATTAATCGATGTTATGCATTTTCTCTCTGTTCATATTTGAAATATATTCTGTAGGGGAGAATAGATTGTGACCCCTATGTGCTTTATTTTTCCGTTTCAGAGGTGTATTAAACCCATTCCTGATGTTCTTGAAGCATTGAGGTGTTTTGCTGGTTTGGGCCTGCTAAATGCTAAATGCCAGGTAGCTTGGAAAGGCAGAAATTAAGAAAGGAGTTTGTCCAAATGCTGGAGAAAATAATACATGCTAATGCAGCTGATGAAATTGTGTGTGCATTTGTCTGTGTGCATTTGAGGATAATCACTCTTTTTTTCTTTAAAAAATGCAAAACTTGGTTAAAAGTTCTGCTTGTTGGAGAGTCAAATGTAGTAGTTTATGGAGTTTAATTTACATTTTACAGTTGCTCTTGCAGTCAATTTCAAAAATATAACTGAATAAACAAAACTTCATTTGAAAAAAAAATAAATTAGGCTATTTTCTGATAATAAATGTCAGCAAAGCATAACCTGATTCCTTGTGATAGGGATAAATATATTTGCACTAATGTGCTTAAAAGGCAACTATTAGTTTTTAATGAATGTAAGAGATTTACTTTTTTTGCAGAGCTACTAAAATAATAATCATACATAAAGGAGTACTTCACACAAGCTCAGGAAATTATATTCAGAGATTTAGCTAGGGAATTTGGTTCTGGTTTGAAAGATAACGTTCATTTCTACATACAAAAAATTGTTTAGTTCATTAGCATACTTTTATTCTGCAGACACTGAAAAGCTTTAATGCCCCCCAAATTACTTAAATGTAACTTAGTTTTGTGAGTTATCAAGCACTAAAGATATAAATAGCCTTATTATTCTCTGGTAGCTGTTGTAGAACTGTTCCAGAACACCAGTATTGCACAATAGGAGGCATTTTAAACGGTGATTTGTTCCTCACATTAGTGTACCAGATAGGCTTGATCCTGAGATAATATACTGACTGAAAGTGGACCTATGGTTTTAAGGCATCTGATGAAGTGCATGCTCTCACATTAAAGCATTAAAATGTTTCTAGTGGGCAGACGCTATGTTTTTTGAAATGGGACTTTTGTTTCATAATCTAATACAGCACCAGTGAAAGATTAGTGACATCATTTTATCTACTAAGAAGAAGTGGTCAGACCCAAATGTTCTACCTTCATGTTGGATACAACTTTCACTTGCTCACATCTATGAATAGATGAGTGTGTGTATTTACATAAAATATAGTGCCATTGGTGACGGAAAACAATGGAGTTGAAGTTGATGAAAACTGGTTGAGGAAGCAGACTTCTGGGATGTTTCCTGTAGAAACTCAGCTGGGTGTTGTGAACGCTGAAACCTGGGTTGCAGAAAGATTTTCCAGCTTTCTGCCTCTGTCTGTGAGAAAGTCTTTACTCTCTCACAGACACTGGCTGAAAACAGTTAGAAGTTTCTGTAAACTAATCCCTTTATCTTGCAGGTGCAGGATTGTTGTGAAACTGACCAGAGAAATATTTTGAAATGGGTGTTGTAAGATCTAACCAATCATTCTAAGGAAGTGGATGGTCAGGGACCAATGGCCTTGTACCGTTCAAGCGAACTAAGATATAAAACCAGTTTGTAAATTAAATAAATAATTCATTTTCTCCTTGGACTGGAATCAGTGTAGTTTCTCACCGTTCCTGGTACAACAGCGACAGGGTGTCACCAACAGGTATCAACAGTAGCAGTCATATGGCTACACATGCATTGCACTTTGGGAATTTCACCTAATTAAAATCAGTCTCTCTCTATTCTGCAAGGAAACTCATGACAAGCTGTATAGGCAACAGCATAATATCAGACAGCAGGGATAAATGTCAGTGCATCACCTTCAGCGTGGATTATTACTGTCACTACAAAGAACTCTTTTGTTCTCTGCAAAGCACTGATCTCTCCTCTCTGGTGACCAGTGACAGGACCAGAGGGAATGTCTGGAAGTTGTGACAGGGGAGGTTTAGGTTAGATAATAAAAAAAGGTTCTTCACCCAGAGGGTGGTTGGGCACTGGAACAGGCTCCCCAGGGAAGTGGTCACAGCATCAGCCTGACAGAGTTCAAGAAGTGTTTGGACAGTACTCTCATGCACGTGATGTGAATCTTGAGGATGTCCTATCCAGGGCCAGGAGTTGGACTTTGATGATCCTTGTGGGTTCCTTCCAATTCATAAGCTTGGCTGAAGTAGGCACTAAGAAATCCACTGTTAACTTCAGTTTAGCTCTGCCTGTCTGTTGCTTGAAACTTTACATTAATCAGGGTGAGTGTATCAGATAACAAGTAGAAACTAGAGAAACAGTGTTAAAAATAATTGCCATGCTCTGGAAAGTTGATTTAAGGGAACTCAGTGGCAACTTCATAGTTGGGAAATTTATGCTAAGAGTGGTTTTTTTTTTTTGTTGTTTTTTCTTAATCTGATAGAAAAACCAAGATCAACCCAGTACTAGAAAAATATGCTCTAAAGAGCTGCTAGCTGTTAATACCCAAACTGTACTAAGTGATAATACTCTTATGCCAGACTGATAAGCACCTGTACAAAAGATATAGATTGCCAGCTAAATTAGTCTGGTAATCCTGGTAAGTCCATAGTGAGGTCTATAACTTCTGCTAGGGGCAAAAATGTATTTTGTAAGACTGGCCTACCATCTATATTTTCAGTCTATGCATGTCAATCAAATTATTTTGGGAACGGCTTTAGCTTCTCAGATAGAGAAAATGGCCTTGAAAAATTCCTTCAAATCCATGTCCCTATATCTAACTTTGAGCAGGGTAAAAGATGATTCTTCCTAGGTTGTGGCTTTGAAGCTGACTGGGGCGTTCACGGTGGCCCAAGATTGGAAGTGAAATTTAAAAATCGAATCCTTCTCTTTCTTATTTTTTACTCTTTCCCTCTAAAGAAAGAGAACCTTTGTAAGTAATGGTGGTTGTATATAAGCAACAACAGAGAAGTTGTCAGAAATGACTGTATCTTGTAGTGCAGCAGCCACTTTGGATTAAATTCTTTAATCATGATCTCATGGCTAAAATGCATTCCTAAGGCTGCTCTAAAATGGTTTGCATAGTCGTGCTCAGTGATGTCATATGAGAATACAAAGGTGATTTTTAAATTCAAGAGGAGTTGCAGATGGGTTATACTTACAAACTGTACTTGTATTGAATTCTTGCACAGCTTTATGAATAGAATTAAGAGAATTACATATAAAGCTAATGAACTCTCAGTGTGCAGTCAGGTGGGCAGAATACAAGAGATTATATATTTACATGAGAAATTCCAGAACAGGGCAAAATTATTTCTTTTGGTGGAAAAGTATTTTATCCTCAGTACCTTTTTCTGTTTGAAGAGCATACATTAAATCTTGTTTGACTATGTATGAGGTAGTTGATGTGTATGAGGCACCAAATGAATCTCTGAGACCTGACTGTTGATAAGGTACGGCAACCAAGGGCTTGGCAACTCTCTACTCACAAACTTCTTTGCAATCAATACTGCATTAATCATTTAGTTTCTGCTAATTTAAAACAGATATTCTTTCAAGGACTGTGTCCAGCACGGTGAAATGTGATGCAGCATCAGTGTTATTATTGAATTGAGAATGGGAAGTAAAACAAGGAAATTTTAATTTGGCCTCCTAGAGCAAGTGTGGTATTTGTCTACCCGAGTATAATTTATGCATTGTAAACTGAACATTTTTTGTGAGACGCTTTCCCTGGGAGACACCTTTCCTCAGACCAAAGACTAAAGGCCAGAAAAAAGAGATCATTCCAATGGCAGCACATGACTACCACAGTCCTGACTGAATCCTGCCAGATAGGTTGTGACAGGAAGCAAGCATAATAGAGAGAGGCTGTTTCAATTTTTTTGTATGGATTTCACTTGCTTGTCCCAGGCATTTGTTTTGTGGGGGTTTGGAGTTTTTGTTTTTTTCACATGAGCACAAAACAAAAATTCACGTAAATGAAATAGTTGAAGAAACAATGGAAGAAACAATGGTGAGCCTGAAAGGGGGGAAATAACTGAGAGTGCACTTTTCCAGTATGATTCATGTTAACAGAGCATAATTTGGGAACTGAAGTCCATTGCTTTGCAATGTATTGTTAGAGAAATTATTTTATCATAGAAATGGAGGACAGCATCTTGGATGACAAATGTTTTCTTGTGTGTGACCTTCTCCCACATCCTTTTCTTCAAAGTTTAAAAGGCAAGAAGCTGTCAGTAGAGGTAGTAATTATTATAAATCTGGTCCCTGGAGGCGCTCTCATCTGTGCTTGTGTTTAATAAATCATCTTTTCTGCCTTTTCTAAAACAATATTTGAAAGTCTTTTGGGCTTGCTCTTTTTTTTTTCTTTTTTTTTCTCCCTATGTCTTATCCTATTGCAAGGCACATCTGTGGATTGCTCTGTTGGCTCCCTGTGTTCTGCACAGGAGCAGAAGTCTGTGAGGGATGTTAATCCCTCTCTGTGGTCGTGACTAAACAGGCATGCCATGTAATTGTTGATTTCACTGTTTCCTTTCAAGTCCTCTATGTTTAGATCCATATATCACAGCTTATAACCGTAAATTTTTTCATATCTTTTGACCAAGTGACTTGCTGGTACTAACAGCAATTTTTGAAGCTACTCAGTGCATTTACTACTTTATCAGTCTCCAGTTAATAAAATTTATGTTTTCAGAGAATGAGGATAAAAGCCGTCTATGTGAGCCTTCCTGACTACTTTGAACAATTCCTTCTGGGAACTTTTTGATTATAGATTACGCTCCATTCTTTGTGTTTTGTTACGTACCTTAAATTACTTTTTGTATACTATGCTCTTGGAGAGCACTTGTGAAGTAGAGGCAGAGATCATGCAATGCCATGGCTTCAGCCGTAGAGATTTAAAAGGGCAGCAAGCCTGATGTTTCTCACCTCACTCTTGGAGAACACTATAAAAATGTGTACCAAATTGATGCTTTTTGGACAACTTATAGATCCAGTCACAGAGAAGGTGAATAGTCTCCATATGCGGTTCGCCTCTTGATAGAAGATGGGAAAATGTTTGTCCAAAAAGATAATTAGAGGGAGTAGACAAAAGAAAAAATATCCTCTAGCAGTTAGGTTAATCTGTGCGTTCATGCAAGTTGAAATGAAAGGCTTCTTTGTATAAGTTGGCCTGAAGGATGATTTTCATGCATTCATCCAATATTAACAGGAGAGATGATGATTTGAAAGGAAATTTAGGCTTCTATATTTCAGAATTACAACCTGTTTATTCTCTCTTTGACATAGGAGAGGGAACAAAATCAACATGAATGCTTCAAAGAATGATTTATCATATGATTTGCCATAGGCTGGGTCGAGTTAGAGTGCCTGCTGTCTCTATTGGCAATAAGGGGAATCCGTGAGGGCTAGCTCAGATGCAGCTAGTGTGAACACCTAGGGCTGGCCATTGGCATCCAAATGTACTCTCTGGAGTTCTTGAACCTCCCGGTATAAACTTTCCTGTGTTCCTATATTCATGTCAGGTGTGTTCCAGGCAAATGAAATTATTGCATTGCTTTGAAAGAAAGCTACATGCACTCTGAACAACTGTGTCTATCCATTTTATGGACTACTGTTTTATAGTTAACATTGTATAACAAAATAGATATTACTTATGGGGTGTTTGTTCCAAGTCTGGAAACGTTTTTGTGTTGTTTTTTTTTTTTTTTTCCTCGAGGATTTCCTCTTAATTCAAAAGAGTTTGTCTAGAAGCTTGTTTTTTATATCCTCATTGGAACTGATGTAGTCCCTTTGTCAACCCATCAGGACTGAGATGGTGAGTTGTAGTACCTGATGTGAGATGATCCAACAAAGGCAGCAGATGTTCTTCAGAGGGTGTTGTTTCTGATCCAGACTAACAAAGACTATTTTGCTGAAGTTGTTTAAACCACAGTCACATACAGAGAGTCTGGTTGTGACCGGGAATCTGTAACTCAGTGCCATGAGTAGTTTCCAAACATGTTAGTTGTTCAACAGAACTGTGTTACTTAGATGTGACAGGCCATTTTGTGTGCGCCGTCAGCTCCCTCTCTGTACGGAGTACAAATAAGGACCGAGGTAGACTTTGCCAAAGAATTCTATGGTTATTTCCACGGCAACTATCTAGGTGCAAAGAACGTGTCTCAGCTGATATAAGCCACCTGGGCATTTCTGGGGGCTGTTGACAAAATTAAGTGGTCAGGTTCTTGAAGGAAGTGGGAGCTGGAGTCTTTCATGTCTTCATATACACATAAAATTATATACCCCTGCTTATTGTTGGAAGCACTTTTAGACAGTCGCCCAAAAGCAAGCATATTCTGATAGCAAACTCTGAAATTAATCTTTTTCAAATAATATCTATTGCATATCTTCTGTAAGAGGACCTAACTCAAACAGACAAACAAAAAGCATAATCCAGGATTTAATATAATTAACTACAAAACTTTTTAAAAATTAAAGGACAAGTTTATTTTTGTTTATTTGAATCTTTTTTTGCACGACTTTTGGGTTTTAATGCTGTGGAAACCAAAGACTTCTCCTTTAAATTGCTTGAAACCTGTGGAAGTGGGGATTTTCTTTTAAATTATCAAACACTTCATGAAATAACCCAAATCCCTAAAGCGTATAGAACACTTCAATGTCAATATTTGCAATGAGATCTGTTTATTAGACATACTGATATGTTTGCTCATCTGTATGCTTCACTTCTTAGGAAGCTTCCAAAACTGTCTGGCATATACTTTAACCTTTGGAAATGTAGTAGAATCCAAAACTGTGCGAAATGTGCCCTTTTTGGCCAAACCCATGTCCGTTCTTGGACATGTTTATGCCAGAGCAGATGTGGCATGCAGCTGAACACTGTTTACTCCATGGGAACATCCAGCTGAAAAAATTATCCACACTGTGAATGCAGTAAACCTTCATTTCTGTTGCTTAGCTGAGATCCACCCTACCAGTGAATCTGATTGGGGGATTTGCCAGAGTGTTGATCGGGGAGATTTTTTGTCTTTAAAAAATAGCAAAGTATTAGCAGGATGCTATTACTTGCTACAATACAGTTTAAAGCCAGACCTTGATAAGGGGTGGTACTAAAAAAGATTTCTCATGGCAATGTTTCTGTAGGCTCACTGAATATTTACAGAAGAGTTGACCATGGATACTGCATGCTGGAAACAGTGCTTTACTCACTGCTAACATCAAGCGAGATTTTTAGATTTTTCTTCTTTTTTTTTTTTTTTACTGCTCTGGTTTCCTAAACTTTAGGAATTAGAAAGGATGTGAAAAGCTATGTGCCTTTGTTGGATGTATATATTTTTTTACTAGATGATGAAATTCTATGCAATACTTGCTTGCAATCCTCCCCTCCTAATTAGAATTGGACTTTCATGCATTTCAAGATCTTCATTCAAGTGTAGGTGGAAGGGAATCTTGGCTTGACTGGCTGTAAAATGCTTTCACATCTATAAATGTGTTCTGTGAAGTAAATATGAAAGGGAAAAAAATATACTTTGATAGTGTCTGAAGATGCAGTTAACACTGCCATAGGTGTAAGTGTGAGAGAGAAGGGAGAAATGATTGGGAGGAGCAAGATTCAGAAGAAGAGAGAGAAATCAGGAGATGAGTTACCAAGAGAAGTCCTGAAAATACTTTCAAATTCCCTAGAAAATAAAAAACCCCAAAAACCCCAAAGAACAGCATGTTTACTGAACAAGTCAAATTGCAAAGTAAATGAGTCATAATGGAGAAAGAAAAAACTTCAATATGCAGATAGGAGGCAACATAACCATATTTTTGTGGTGAAAAATTTTAACTGAGGTAGTACTGCTATGTTCCAGGGTGTGGAGTAAAGTGCTGTGTCCAGAGGAAAGGAAAAATATGTATAAGGATGCATTTCCCTATCTTATAATTGCTATAAACCAAAATATTTATACTGTCAAAAACATGTTAATTTATTTTTTCCTTAAAAGCTGTGTAAGAATGTGGTCTAACATAATCAAGGGTTTATGGGAAATAAATAGAATGCATTATATTTAAAATGGATTCCTGAGAAAGATCAATAAATGCTATATGCAGCAGAATGAAGTTATCAAAATGTAAATATTTTAAAGAAAACAGAATTGAACAATTTCTGAGATAAGCTATTCCCTCAAAGCACACTGAAGACATTTTCTAGTTTTCATAATGTAATTAAACTCAAGCCTGAAGAATTCAAATTCCTCCCAAAGACATTACTGGCAATGTGATTTAATGTGGAGATAAGGATGAAAATGTAGCATGTCTGAAGGCCACAGGAGTTTTGTAAAATTGCATTTGAAAGCTGACAACAATTGTTTACAAGGGGTTTTTTTTTAAACTACTCAATAGTGTCATAGTGAACAGACCTTTTCCTTTATTAGCAGCACAACCCTGTTCCTGACACAATTTGGGTCAAGTTCACCCCAATGTAACTTTGACAGTCTTACAAAATCTGTATCAGGAGAAAATGACCCATTTTTGTCTTGTGAACACAGTGTAAGGAAAATGTGAGTCAGTGTTTTCTTACAAATAATAAATCATTTTCCGTATATTCTTTCAGCATTAAGAGAGATTAGGACAGGTTTTATATACACTTTCTCACAGTTGTTTTTTTGTTCATATGATGGAGGACGTTGTGAGCTGAATGCTGACTTAGAGCCGAGAACTCCAGGGATTCAGCCTTTTTTCTGTCACTAACTAATCTCTCTTATTATATTTTAAACCCACATTTCATCTGCAAAACAGGGATATAACTATTTCCTATCTTATAAAATCAGCCAGTAGAAACTGCAGGAGCTCTTGTAAAAATATTAATATTGTATCATAAATGCTAATGTCCTTTTATCCTTTTATATTATGAGTGCCTCAAGTCTGGTAAATTAGAACTTCATCAGTCAGGTTAGATTAATTCTGTGAAGAATGTCTTGGCACTAGTGGGGGGAACATCTCAAAAGGTGACAATGTTTTACTGCTGATGAGTGAGGGTCATTTACCTTGCTGAGCTGAAAGGGTCTCTAGCTAGGATTAAAAAGGGAGAGAGCTAGTTGTATAGTGATGCTTTCCACTGGAGAAGCTTGGCAGTCAAACTGTCCCTCTTTAAAGGATTTATTTGTTCCATAAGAATGTCATGGTGTGACCCTGGAATGACAGTGAAATGCTATTTATAGTATTTAGCCATTCATCAGAAATGACTAATTATCCCTCTCTTGGAATGTACAGGCTCTGATGACTCATGTAATGTGCTCTTATTATCTCATAATTTGGCTTTTCTTATGCATTCAAAAATATGTACATATGTGTAGTATTAGTACTTAACATCTGCTGTTCTTAAAGTTCTGTAAATTACATACTTGGCAATCTTTAGGTAAAAACTATTGCAACTCCTGTGATGTCCTCCTTCCGAGTAGTAGGTGTTTCTGTTCAGTCAGTCATTCTTGCATTTGTCATTTTAGAAAATGTCCTGGCAGGCTTGAATACACGTTAGTCAAGGAAGGAAGATCAAAGGCTAACCCATTCGT
The DNA here is from genome assembly GCA_013397115.1 of Edolisoma coerulescens. Taxonomy (NCBI): domain Eukaryota; kingdom Metazoa; phylum Chordata; class Aves; order Passeriformes; family Campephagidae; genus Edolisoma; species Edolisoma coerulescens. Next base: position 2,457,311 of record VWZW01013750.1, on the reverse strand, counting down.
AGCCTATCAGATCTGACCTTCCCTTAGAAAATATTCAATGAAAAGTTTAAAATGACTCTTTACAAAAGGGCAAAAGACTGTAGCTGAAAAGTTATGAAATATGCAGTATGAGCAACAGCAGGACCAAGCCACCAGTTCATCTGTTTCTGAACTGGAAAATCAGATTAAGTAGTCACATAACATGGAAAGAAAAATCTGTTTCTTTGAGTTTGCTATTTGACTGTTGCTATGTATTAATTTTTGTAACTTTCTTCTAAAGAAACCCTGAAAGTATTCATGATAAAATAACTTGAAGCCTCTAAACTGTGCTCTTCTGTGATTATTGTTACTTCAAACTTATCTGAATCTCTAATTTTATGGATATTATATTAAAAATTATCTAACTCAAATGAAAAGTCAATAATTAATAATTTTTTTAAGTGTCAGTATATTTTGATTCCCTTTACTGAGGCACCTAAGAGTAACTCACACTCCCATTTTTTTGCTTATTATAAAAAATTCAATTAGCAGGAAGCTGTCCACTTTTATGATAAATTTTATCAGTTAAGAATTGTATTTTAATAGTGAGCTTGCATTTTTATCTCTGGGGAAAAAAAAAAAAAAAAACCAAAACCAACGAGTAACCTAATAAATAGGTTACATGGACGCTGGGGACAGTTTTAATTGTCTTGATACAGGCCAAGGCATTTTTCTTTGGTCTTCCCTGTCCTTGGTGACACATTGACATAAGACACCTAACGTGAAGATGGTCTTTTGTTGTTTTCTCTGGTGAAGTCTTAATTTAAAACATTCATAGCATCAGACAGAAGCTGATAAAATCACAAGCTTATTAAAGTACTCAGCAGGTGTCTAGGAGACAGAAGTCCCAATTCCTGTGGTAAATGGGTGATGATGAGAGGTAAAGCACATACTGTGGAGCTGTGGATACTAATCCATGCAGAAAGGGGACAAGACTCGCATAGCCTGCAGAATTGCTGGCCGGCCTCTATTTGGAGCTTATCTTCCCATCTCTCAGGTGGTTCCACTGGACTTTTACCCAGGGGAAGACCATCTCAGAGGACCCTGGCTAAAACCATGGTTCACTTTTGTTCTTACCCTGTGCATTGTTTGGGATATTCAATGAAAATAGGTTCCTAACCTGACCAGAACAGCTATGAGGCCCAGAAGACAGAGGAATAGCCAGTCATGACATTTTTTATGCCGAGCAGCAGTGAGCATGAACCGACTGTGACTTTACTAACAGCAATTCCTAACACTTATCATGCTGTAACGAGCTAAAATGTTCAGCATTATAATTTAATGTCCTCCTTCTAATCAAATGTCTCTAGCATACTGAATAGGAAGTAAAAAGTAACACAATAGAGTGCAAATTTTATCACTCCTAATTCTACCCTTTGATTGGCTTCATATCCAATGATGAAAAAAAAAATCGCCTTGTAGAGCAGGAATGAGAAAGAAAAAAAGAGGAAACTGGAATCCTGACCTGTGCAGCAAGTTAATTATACACTTGAGAAAGCATCTAGCATTGTCATGTTACACTGCATGCATTTGTGTGTGCACAAGGCTGAATATAAATATGTGTGTATATTAGCATGCATATATGCTTTATGCAACACTGCACTACTTGTGCTCGATACTTCCTGAATTTGTTCAAAAAGTCATTAGTTTAAAAGGATGTAAATGAAGATGAAGCATGACCCAGTGTATTTTAATGTATAGACAGTTACTCTTTGTAAAAATAATTACTTAATTAAATGCTCTGGTGGACAGTGATTAAGGAAGGAAGTAGTAGATAAGTAATGAAAAGTGTATCAGTACAAAATATCAGCAACTTAGAGAACATGAAAAAATATCTTTAGTGGGATAAAATAGGCACTGCAGACTTCTGCATTACATGGTTTTACTGGGGCCTTCTGTTTCTTACACTATTTTCCATTAAAGCTTTCCTGTCAGTGATGCAGTTTTCCATCGCACAAAACTAAACTGCCAAATCAATGCCACCCAGAGATAAACTAGAAGTCCCTTTTACATTGCAGTCAACTCTGTCTGAGCAGTCAGAACTTAAATGTTCTTGAAATGAAAATCACTTTCTTATGTACAGAGAAAACAGAGGATCTGCAGAAGAAGTGGTTCTAGAAGTCCAGCACACCATCCTGCATCTTCTCCTCTGCTGTCTGCAGACCCTTCCTCAGGGCTGGGCAGAGATACAGACCCCTACAGCCCTACAGCCAGCTCTTCCTCCATTAACACTTCCAGGCTATTATGGTATTTGCATAGCATGGTCATCCTGTACAAAATGAATCCATAGACAGTACACTTGGAACAGTGGTCTCGTATCTGCAGAGTCTGAAGAGATGTGGCTGGGGCTTTCAAAACTAGCTGAAATTGTTTCAGTTGTAATGCTCTGTAGGAATATGAAGTGAAGTTACGAGATACGTATTGATCTGTTGTATTCTGTTCATCTGTGTAGTACAGAGAAGAAAAAATTCTTTGAGGACTTAGACCAGTATTTTCTGTCTCTATATACATATTTATTGTCTCTATATACATATGTTATTACGTACACCTAGAGTAACTAGGCTTATTTTAAGTATTACTGAGCAGCAAGCTAAAAATCAAGTCACTCAATTATCTAAAAGTAGCCACAACACTATATTTAGGCTGTTATGTTTCAAAATCATTAATTTTCTAAGTATATTGGCATAAATAAATTGCGAAGTATTTGTATTGAGATAGATCCTGAAAAGTGCATGTTGAAGAGGGTACATGGCTTTGGGATACAGTCTTTTTGTTCAGCTGTGGGAAACAGAATTACTTATAGGCTGCTATTATGGCAGGGCGTTTTCAAATCTGATAATTTAATTCAGAGGTATGGCAGATCAAAAGGAATCTGTACAAAAAAGAGATGTAACAAGAAAGGAACAGATACAGACAGGAGTTTTTTGCTGTACATGACATTCTAAATTAGAGTGGCAGAAGTCTCTGTCAATAAGATCAAAAGGTGGGAACAGAGATGAAAACACTCCTTTTACTGTTAATTATTATTAACCAGGTAGGATTGTATTTGGACACTATTGGCAGAATGTTAAGAAGCAGTCACAGCCTCCCACTCTGCCAGGGAGAAGAGTATTGGAGCATTTGAAATTAGAAGAAATAAATAGTTTCTGGATGATTTTAACATTCTTTTCTGTTCCCTATTAACATTAAATGGCTATATAATCTAACAGCAACTTTGTAGCATGCGCCCGTTTTTTTTTCTTAAAGGTAAGCATCAATAGCTTAAGTTAAAATACAGGGATTTTAGCAGACCATGGTTATTGTAGGAGGGCAGCTTGGTCATTCAAGAGTGGTACTTTTTTCTGTGCCTGACATTTTTGAGACAGACATTTTTGATCTTTGATTGTTTTGCACAGGGTAAAATATTGAGGCACTCTGGGGTCATTTAAGAGCCCAGGAAACTTCCCCATGCACTGAGGAAGCTAATTTATAGTTAATTCCTTAGGAGATAATTCAATTCTTCTTGAATAAATTACATGCTTGCTTCACTTGCAGGTGTTTCTCATGTTCTGTTCTAAAGTGCTGCTTCGTGTTGCTGAGCGCAGTTGGTAGTTGCTGTGATGATCCCAGATGGAGCTGAATTTCAATGGGTATGGGTGATCTGCAGGGGTCCCAGATCACTTAAGGGGTTTGGAGGCCTTGGCTGGGGTTCNTGTGTGTGTGTGTGTGTGTGTGTGTGTGTGTGTGTAGGTATCTAGGAGTGAGCTAGGTGTCTGAGATCCCCTTTTGATTGGTGAAACTCCAGTCAATACAGTTAATGGAGCTTGGAGAGCTGCTTGGCCACCCAAAGCTGTTGTCTATTTCCAGATGCGATAAGTAATTCTTCTGACTTTGTTGACTACATCAATTTGATCTGCTTTGACTGTGCTGGGAAATTAGACATCCAGATTGCAGGTAGGCACCCAAATAGACACATGAAAACTGAAGTGGTAGTCTCTGAGTCAAATCCCACCTACAGCGAGATATTGCTGATATTTTCACTTCATGACCATTTGTTTCTTGCACTCTGCTGTGGAACTTGCATGTGTGGAATTGCAAAATGCTTACACCTGAGCAGGCCTATCAAATTCCATGCTGGTGTGAATAAATCCAAGACAGACTTTTCAAAACAATGTCATAAAAAGTTGAAAACTGTGCTGTAACTCGTATCCTTTTATACTCTCAAATTAATGTCTTGTCTGCTGCCATTGTGTCTTCTCCCCTTTTAGCATGGCACTTTCTGAGAGATTGCATCTTACTCACCTGTGACTTGTATTTCCTTTGATAGTTTTACCTAAAACAGCCTTTCCTTGAATATGAAAGAGGAATTCAAACACAGCAGTTGTGTTTTCCATGAGATTAGTTTAACTGTTTTTATACCATTGGAGATGAAATTTCTTCCTCTCAGATTACAGTTTATCATGGGATGAGGTGCCTCAGGAGGCATCTGTAGCACTGGCTGCTTTAGTTAAGGTGCTGCCCCTTAAGGTAGTTAAAGCAGGACGTGCCTTAAGCTCCTGCCTCTTTTAAGTTGCAAATCTGGTGCTGGCACCTTGCAAAAGCTCTAGGTGCTGCTGCAAAGCATTTCAGCTCCCCAAAGCAGGAGAGAAGTTGTGATGTTGTGCAGCTGGCAGTGTTTGTGTCCCTTCCTGGCTGTAGGTCTACGCTCCAGCCTCGCTCCCATTGATCGATCCAGTGTAAAAAGCAAGCGGCTTTGCACCCACTCACATTGGGACTGCATGTGCTGGCATTTTCCTCTTGCAGTTAGGTACTTAAACCACAGCTCAGTACCTTCATCATCACTGGGAAACCTAAAATCATACCGCATTGCTACTTTTTTTCCCTTTTCTTCTTTGAACAGGTACATACAGTATTAAAAAATGAAGGAATGTTTTTTTCTGTGCTTGTATCTTGAAATAGTTCCATTTAGGTACTTAAGGGTATGGAAAGGGATTTTTTTTTTTTAATATTCTATAGGAGCAAACAGAATACAAATAAAATTGTTTACATATTTTGTGTTTTAAGATATTTCTTAAAGGAAAGTTAGAAGCAGAAATGTTTGGGAAGAAAAGAGCTAGAAAGGCTTGGGAGGAAAATTGATGCTGCCTTAGATAACTAGAGGTCACTAGATGACTAAAAAAAGTTATTTCATGTTCAGAAAATGGCAAACTTTAACTGAAAGTCTTTCTTGGTTCAGCCACAAAATTAGGAGAGCAACTAGAAATTAAAACACAACTTGGAACAAAATTATTAAAGAGGAATCAAATACTAATCAATATAAATTAGAAGGAAGAAGTATGGAAAATTTATAGGGAAAGCCAGAAACAGGAAATGAAAAATCTGTGGTTGGCAAGGCAAAGGACAATAAAAAGGTTTTAGTGTATTAATAGCAAAAGTCCTAATCATAGAAGCCACTAGATGGAGATAGTAAGATTGTTACGAGTGATTTGAAAGCACCATAAGTGCTAAAAAAATATTTTTATTCTATATTTTGAAAAATGCTTGATGCAGTCTCCATGTTATGAGTGTACTAAGGCACTTTCCAAAAGGCCTGGAGGAAAGAAAGGAAGATGTAAAGCAGCAGCTGCTTGGACTAAAGACTATTTAAAATCAATAGTCCTGGACAACTTTCACACAAGAGTCCTAAATGATCTGTTGAGGAAGTCTCCAGTTCACTGATGCACCTTGTTGAAAGAAAAAAAGCCACCCGACAACTCAAAACCAAACAAGCAACAAAAAAAAACCACCCAACAACCCACCACCCACCACCCCCCCAAAAAAATACCCCAAACAAACATTCCCACCTTGAAACATAGGCTGATTCCTGTGCAATAATTGCTTTGTTACCATTTTAAACAAAATTAAATGGTCTTTAATAATGCAATAAATTGGTTTTTTAATCAAACATAGTTTAAGCAGGGGGTATAAGTATATGATTTTACTATATACTATCTATTTTTTTACTTGAGACTTATAAGTTGATTGATAAAAATGATTATAGAAATAATGGAAGTGCATAGTTTTGGCCAATTGATGGTGTAATCAGAAATGCAAAATGCATCTATTCACAAATGAACAGATGAATCCTGTAAATCAGAGTGCAAAAAAGAAAAAATCCTGAGTGTGAAATCTGTACAAAATTTCTTAGTACGTCATCTGGATTTGTAAATTTAGATTTTTAAATTGTGAGAATAAATGTCTGGATTTGGTGATGAGTCTACAAGGTATGTTGCAAAATTATAGATGGTGTCAGAAAGATGGACAGAAAAAAGTGAAACACTGACTAATTGTTCACCCCACAAGAGATAGTGATGAATTATCTGCTTGTGATATGCTCAAAACCCACACGTTAGATAAATTGTACTGAAAGCCGTACAGAAATAAAAGGGAAAGAGGGAGAAAGGAAGGATTATGCATGTTGCACGTTTTGTTGTCATCAGTTCCAGTTTTCATTTTTGAGTGAAAAAAAATTATATTTTATGTGTGGGTGTGTTTGAGAATATATTTGACATGCATTCAGACAAGCTTCTCAGTCTTATTTGCTTTTAAAACCATGTTTCTATATAAAATTGTTATCAATATACATAGTCAAAGAAGCTTCTGCACAAGTCGTGTATTCATTCACATTTATTCACTTAAATCTTGTCCCGTGCTTAGGAGCAGAAGATGACTGGAGTGGGCATTTAGTGAAACCATTAGCAGCAATAGTGCCTCAAATGTGGGTTTGGTTTGATGTAGGCTACATTCTGTTTGTTTGTTTAATAACTATCCATGTCTATGGGAAGGAAATTCAGAAAAATAAGACCTTTCAATTGCCACATGTCACCTGTGTTCAAACTACAAAAATACCAGGATTACTAAGCTTTAATCTTAGAAAAATGCATATTTTCTATTTATATTTCTTAAGCTTTGTATGTAGAAAATCCCAGTTGCTTAAAAAGAGCAGTGCTGTAAGTGCTGTTACTGAACTGATAAAGTCTGCTTGGAAAAGCTGTGTAAAGGCACTCAGAATCAAAAGTGAGTCTGTTTACGTCTTGAAAAGGCTTTTATAGGAGGTTCTGGTTAGCCATTTCCAATAGAGAATGGAGCAGTTGATCAGATAGCAGCTAAACTAATGAAAAGCATCATGGAAGTGACAGGAAGATTAATTAAGTTCCTCCAGTTGTATTCACATGTTGTGGTACAGAGTTCCTTCGGGTACTGCTGCAGTTAAATGGTATTCATGGTGACAAATATTGCACATTTCCAGAAGTGACACTTCTGAGTCAAGGGTAAAAAACACATTTGGTAGTTTTAGCCCGTGAAGAATGTTCAAAACCAAAGATGAGCCTCTGTGGTTGTTTAAAATATACAAATGTAACTTGCTCCTTCCCTCCTTATCCTTTAGTGTAACCTCAGGAGATTAGTAATGAATCATAAAATCTGCATTATTGTGTAGTATGTCTTAAACTACTCCAGATGGCTTCAAAATAAAAACAAACCAAACGTCTAGCTTAGTATATTTGATTTGAGGCACAAAAATATGTGCACTTGGAAACATTTTCAATTACTTTCGGAGGCTTACAAAACTGTGGCTTTTTTGCTGTTCTTTCTTTCTGCACTGTGGTCACTAATAGGAATGAAATAACTTCAATACATAAATTTCCAATTTATGTGGAAATTCTAGTCCCACTTTACTTGCAAGAATCTTTTCATTTTGGGATGCATTCGATGAATTAGTAGGCCAAATGTGATTTGGATTGTTTCTCCCATTTTATTTTCAGAAATGAATGATCCCACAATAAATTTTTGTCCTTAATAGCTGTCTCTGTACAGTAGACAAAATTTATCTTAGAAAAGTCTGGAAACCTCTGAGATGTATGAGGTCTTTTAGCCTACTACACATGATGCATAGACTTAAAATGTTGTGTCACTAATGTATTTGTTGACTATTATTACACTTCTGCCAGCAAAGAGTTCCTCGATGTTCTTCTGCATTTGCAAGAGATGATTTGTGGTCAGCCTTACTAACTGACGTTCATCAAAGCCAATTGGTAAGAGTTTAGGTATAAATCTAATATTAGTTGCCTCCTGGGAGAGTTCAAGACTGGAAGAGGGTTTTCCAGGAATCCTAGGGAATTAACTGGGTGCATTAATATTAAATATTAATTAGTGTCTGCAACAGACTTGCCTGTGAGTGGCTTTAATACTTACTATGGAGGCATTGTGTAAATCAGTGGATAGATAAAAATCAGTAGAAAGCACAGAACAGAGGAGCTAGTTCATGAAGTGGCCCTCTGGCTCTAGACCAAGTCAGGTGTGGGGAACAACCTGTAGCTTTCCCAGGTCTGGAGAAATCTAGCGTACGTGCTGTACTTCTGGGCCATGTGTGCTATCTGCTTTTTGTTTATTCCAAGGAGGTGATGTCTTGTGGGTTGTTCTGCATTTTGAAAATCTGCCCTTTGTGGCAAAGCCTTTACCAAGGTGAGAAAGGGCAGAAAAACTCGAGGTGGAGATGCAAAGAGGATTTCAGGGAGTAGAAGTTGCTTCTATTATTAGAAATAAAGATGAGGGATAGCTGGTTTAGGAGAAGGTAATTTTTCTCTTGTTATGTTTATGCTATTGCTGAATCACAAGGGTTTGGGGGTTTTGTTTTTCTAAGTGAACCATGCATGAAAATATGATGATTTTGCAGTTGACCGGCATCTGTAGCAAAGTTAAATGCTGGTTAGCCTGTGCTGGCTTGCTGATGATTGGGAGTTTGCACCATGGGCTGACATCATGGCCTAATTTGCTCATTCATTCTGCATGATCCTGCATGCCCAGGCTGGGTCTACTCAAATCTCCAGGTGCACATAAGTGTTTGCTGCTCCTCACTGTGCTTCCCTACAGCTGTTTTCAGCAGAACCCTCAATGCTTGCATTAAAACACCAGCCATTTGGGATTGCAATTACTAAACTAAACCTTGCTTTCACTGACAGTGACAATATCCCACTCAGGGAATAAAATTTATTTTTTGTTCCTTGCTTGAAACCCTAATTCTTTTTGCAGCTTATTAATGTTGTACGTGTGTAAATGAAAGCAGAGTTTGTTGTGGAGTATGTGAATTTGGGCTGTGAAAGCTTTCCAGTGATTTTTCCCTCCTATGTTGCATTTCTGTAGTTGAAATGAATAGAATTAAAGTTCTTGTTTTAGTTTCTTTGGTTACTTTAGTTGTATACTTACTCTCATAACACAAATAAGATGCAATAGGGAGGGAGGTTGTCCTTCTTGTTTTACATCCTACAGGGCAAAACCAAATTGGAGGTAACATTCAGAACCAAGTTGTGGAGAACATGTCAGTCTATGTGGCACTTTGGTGTTTACATTTCCCGAGGATCTGACCTGCCATCAGACACCACGGAATTGGTACAAGTTTTGTAACACAACAGCCATTTCAAGAAGGGGTGTTTAAAGGCAGCATCGTCCTGGCCTGAGCACTAATAGCACATCTACACAGACATCAGCCTTCTGTACCCAGGCTCTCAGGTGACCAGCTGATGGCATGAATCAGCAGGCATATTGGCTTGGTGGAACGTCGAGACCAGAGTTAGCCTACATCTTGCAGGGTTTGACTCCTGGCAGAATAACCCCAAGCCTTTTTTTCTGTGATAAGGTAAACGCAGCTCAGCAGGCAAATGCTGTGCCTGGGTGCAGACTCTCTTAAAGGATGTCACGCAGTGCCTCTGCAAAAGCACTTCAGAGCTGGAAAAGGAGCTGAAGGATTTCACAGAGAATTGATTCTCTGAGCTTTTACCCTCAGTGAAGGGAAAGGAGGGAATGCTTGTGCTGCAGAAGGCTCCTGATAGTAGCTTATACGTACTGCTCAGAGAACATTAGAGTGGTTCAGCTGAGGTATTTTAAACCAGTCTTTGAGGACGGTATTTTCCCCTATAGCGAGGTGTCCTTCCCTGCATTGTAGAAGTGAATGAGCATTGTAATGATGAAATAAAGGAAAGGAATGTGCCTTGAATACCCTCTGTTACTTGCTGTCCACACTGTGTAGTTGAAACATAGGCCATGATTTCTAGACAGCTTCTTTTTTCTTTTTTTCCCCAGGGGTTTTTAGATAGCATTTCTTCACTGTGATTTAAGATTTGCTCAACTTACATTGTTGGTCACTTTGACCCACACAAGAAGTCTTGCTCTTCCTCCCTTGTACACTGTGGACTCAAAGCGCAATCCTGCACTGTGTGCTTTTCAGTTGAGAAGCAAAGCTTATTTTGGAGTATATGTGTACCACAGATCTCTCATTTCAGGGCTTGCCTTTTCCTAGGGGCAGTTGAAATAAGAAAGGGCACTGAGAAAGGCCAGGTATCAGAGATGAATAGCTGTGGGACTGCCGATGAGGGACAGGACTGAAATTCGTGCCCCAGTTCCCCGTGAGTGTTTAATCTCAGTAACATTCATAGAGGTAGCATGAAACCTCGTGAGGGCAATTCTTCAGAGGACTCTTGCTGAGAGATGCATAGCGGCACTGTACACCAGGGCTCTTACCTCTGCTGCTGCAACTGGAGCGTTCCTTGGCTGCTGTGCCGCTGTGATAATTTTGCCCGAAGTGATTGGACCTCATGAAATAGTACTTATTGTGTGGTGGTTTTACAAATAAGAAGTGGAGCTTTAAATGAATTATACCTGTCGTCCTCTTTCCTGTAGAATGAAAGCATTCATCCCATTAGATCCTATTATAATGAAATAAACGCTTCAGCATACTGTCCATTACTTTTTACCTTTATTTAGTATAAGTGTATTATCACTGATAAATGCCAGACTGACAGCAGGAAACCAATGTCCTCTATTGATTCAGAGAAGAGACATATGTGCATAAATACAGACCGCATTGTCTTCACCGCACTGCCGCACTGGTGTGTGTCGGATCCATCCCGAGGCGCTACACGTACATGGTGGAGAGTATTTCAGTGTTTCTTTGGTCTTTCTTCTTCCGAAGCTGCTACTAGTTCATACAGCAGCAGGGATTGTGTGTGGACCTATTTACAATAAACTTAGGACCACTCCATTTTCCACAGAACTATAAAATACCTACCAGCTGCTAATGACTTATCAACCTGGGCCAGAAAGCAGCTAGAGACCTGGAGGGTGAAAGGTTGTAAACTCCATTACAGATCCTCGATGTTGTGTATCTCCTGTCCTCACGCTTTGTTATTCAGGCGAAGAAACTGTAGTTTAAAAAATCAGTTCAGCTGTATTGAAATTGAACCACCTTTTTGTCAGGTTATTTTTAAAAATAGAAACAGACTTGGCTTTATCCAACGTTCGGATTGAAATTGTTTATTGAAGTGGAACTATCGATTAAAAAAAAAAGTCTTAGGGGTACATGATCTTGCAAAGTGCCCGGCATCTTTATGTTGTATTGAAGTTGGGGTATTGAGGCACTCAAAGCTTCTCCTGGAGTCTGCCCTTCAAAGAAAAATACACTAACAATATACGCTTTGTCTTTCCCATCTATTATGTAATTGAGCACGTTATGTCACTAAACGCGTTTATTGCCAAGAAAAAAAAAAAGCCCGTATAATTTTAGAAGGGCTTATTTTTTTTTGTCCAAACCAGAGTTAGGTTAACCAGGATATAAGAGCATGTCGTTGCCAGCCCGTTAAAGAAAAGATCTGTTTGTAGTACTCTTAGTCCTGATGTCACAGGCACAGCAAGGACATCAGAAGGAGGAGTCAGATTACAGTAAGAATGGGCAGTGCAGCATGCAGCCGGAGTAAACGCTAAATCAGACAGGGATTGTATCAGGGATAAGACTGCCTGCAAAGCGCTCAACCTGAGGAGGCACACTGCTCTCTCACGCTTCTCGTGCTGGGAAATTTCCACATAATGTAGAATGAAAAAGCTCTGTTTTACATGTCAGCCCTGTGCAGGAGCTAATGCTGAATACACAGCGGTGGGATCCTGACTGCATGATTAATGAGAAACATAATGTATTTTGGTAAGTGTTAACCGTGATGTAATTCTGCTTCTGCTCACATTATCAATAGGAGTGATTATTACAGATTTCGGATTCAAGAACATTTCGTGCTGGCACGCACCTAAAACTGACAACTGGGGAATCCTGCCGGCTGTGCAGTTTGAAAGGATTCCATTGTCTGGGAAATTTTCTGTTTGAGTGGGCTACTGCGTAGTTCTAGCGGTTTGAAAAACAAGCTAGATAAGATGAACTCGTGCTAGGTTTGTTTTAAATGAACTTGTGTTTCGTCTGCTGAGAGGGGATGAGAAATGCTTGTGAGGCATGGGAAGTTTTAGACGAACTTAATGTAATGGACGAGCTGCTACTGCACTGTCAGTGCTGGGGAGGCACAGTGAACCTCAGTGTTTCATTCAGCTCTTAGTTTGAAGAATTCAAAGGTACAAAGGCGAAACAATGTTTTATTTGCAGTGCTGCGATTGCCGAGTACTCTGCATTGTGCAGATCGCCAGTGTGGGGTTGGCTCCTTGCATGCCACAAAATGCATATTATTTTAAGCCTTTAGGGGTCCAGGAGCTGTTAAATATTTGTGCAGAGTTTAGTTTTGTTGCTTGATGGAAATCTTCCTTAGGCTTACAGCTGAGCTGGCTGCATACCCTAAAAACATGCTGGAGTGTAGAGCTATGTCTAAGCAATGTAGCGCTGCAGTACTGGGCTGGGATGTACGATTGCAATATAGTGCTGCAAGTTAGTGCTGTTAAAGAGCAAAGAAAAATAAAATAGAGAATTTGGTGGTGTGATGAAAAAATGCTATACTTGACTGCTTGAAATCTCATCTAGTCTCACTGTTAATTTATAGCTGCATAATACTTAGAAGGAACCCAGGGCAGGGAGTTGGAGGATTTCTGGGACATTCAGCAGCTTTCTCAGTTTCATTAAATATTGAATCAGGAGTTCACTTCAAGCTTTAAAGCAAGAACTTTTGTAATATTCTCAGCCCTTTCAACAAAGTACTATGCCTTGTGCCATGCTAAGCATTATCTTCTTATTTTCATAAAATTAAAGATTGTGTATGTTTGTGTGTGTGATTTGTCTTTAACAGTGAAATACATCAATTATGAAAGCAGATAGATTTTGATGTAAACTGTCCTAGCAGAAAAAAAATATACAAATTGGTTGGGTTGTCAGAATTGTTCAGCGTCCCTTTCAAAGATAAATTTTCAGTGTTTTAGCTTTACTACCTTTTCAAAAAACTGAGGAAGAATAGGCAAGCATTATGGTTTTAGGTTTGATTAATTTGGTTTAAGTCTCCACTATTTAAAAAGTCAGGTTAATTTGCTATTCCTTTCTTTCAGGTATTTTTCTACCTTTAACAGCATTGAAAGCGCAAGATGGGTTGGTTGGGTTTTTTTAACAATCAGTTTTTCTTGTGAAGGATTAGAAGTTGCAGTTTCCTGAAGTTATGGAGTTATGGTAGTCGGTATATGTTAGCTGCATGGTATTTAATTTTATCATTTTTTTCCTGTCTATAATTTTCAGAAACATGTAATGGTGATCAAACTTTTTTTGGTGTTACTCTGAAAAAAATAAAAATTGCCGATTTTTTCTCTGGTGCAACACAACTTTTTAAATGGAAAATACTGTACTGTGCTTTCTCTATGCTTTGTAGGAAATATCACTTCTGAGAGCAGAGCTGAAAGTTTCTGCTAGGCAGGTTCTCTGTCTGCTGTTTGCAGTCTGAAGTTTCCTTCAATATTAAGTTTTAAATGAATGTTCTTGTTCCTGTCTTTTGCATAAGAAAGCATTAGCTGGGGGATAATGTTTAGCTGTGGTTATTCTGGGTATTTTCTTGCTATTCTGGGTATTTTCTTGCTCTGTCTGTGAGAAGCCAGAACATCTGTAATCTCACCTGTCCCTGTTACTGCACAAAGCAGTACTGCACAGAGCCAGATGAAAGCTTGACTGCGTACATCGCGCACCTACTTTGATTTCAAACTGCTACGGCCGTCATATAGACAATACTGGAATTTTATTTTTTCTAAGGAAAAAAAAGATACTTTCCTATAAATATTAATAAAGAATTCTGTAGTGTTTTGGGGGGTTTTGGGTTTTTTTTTTTTAATCCATACATGCAACTATTGGGCCACATAAGTATAGAAAGGGCAGAAAAAGAAAGTGTTTCTGTTTGTATGCATCTTGTTTGGCTTTCTGGGCCTTCCTGTCTATTTGCTGCTGATGTAAGGTGGCGTAGTGGGAATGCATGTGTGCAGCACTAAGGCTGAAATAAATACTAAAAATAATTACCACAGAAAGTAAGACCTAACCCTCTGACAGTATTATTGTTATGGAGCAAGTGTTAATGGGTGAAGTGAGTTTTTTAACTATCAGAGAGAGAAGTTGCTAAATTCAGGAATTTGTCATCACGTTTCTCTCTCTTTAAAGCTGTAGCCTCCAGGAAGATATTCTACCTCTCTCACATCCTACTATGTATATTGTACTATTTGAGCTGAGCCTTCAAATAATTGAACTCGTTGTAACCCTTCTCTATTCATGAGCCTTTCTTTTACATTGCAACCGAATTCTGATATAGTTGTTTTAAGAACTGCTAATTTTCACTCACCATGCTGTGCTTTTGAGTTTGTTGTTTGGTCACCGTGGATACATTTGTTACTTATTGTATTGATTTTGCATTCATCAGTTCAAGTTGAATAGGAATATGGAATTGTAATAATAATAGTAATAAAAATCCTACAAAATGATGTAGTATGTTTATAGAGTAAGCCAAAAGCCAATGAAAATAATAAATTTCTGTTAAGTGTTATCATACGGAGATGTTTTGCACTTAAGAACATACATATGTACCTCAGAGCAACTTTTGCCTGTATTTATCGCCAAGTTAATAATTTAGCATAAGATAAAAGTCAGCTGCCACCATTCTCAGCAGTTCCGAGAGGAGGAATGGTGGGTGGCTGTCAGTGCCACAGCGCTGATATTGCATGCCGATACGGGGGAACCTCCCCTAGTCCTGCTCAATGTGAGGGCTCTGCTGTGGCTAATGGTCAGAGCTGGATGCTTCACCTCTACCTCACAAGGCCCCACTGGCCACTGTTGCCTTGGCTCGGCCACCTCACCATGGCTGCGCCTTCCTGGGCCTGGCAGCGCCGGTGCCCACGGGAACTGGCTTGTCCCGGAGCACAGCGGCCCTGCGGCCGTCCCTGGGGCTGGGGTGGCCACTCTGGTTGGGGCAGGTGGAAAGTGCTCTTGGCCAGGGGAAGGGGCAGAGCTGCTCGTGTGTGTCCTGCTCCGCTCCACACGCCACGGCCATGAAGCTGGAGGAAACGCCGCAGTGATATTGCAGTTCTGGGACAGTGAGCACGGGTCCTGAAGACTCGGGGATCCTGGCTGGAACTGAGAGCAAAACGAATCCACCACCCCCCATACTATGCCCTTACAGAAGAAACACAATGCAACAAAACTCTAAAATTAAAATTTACAAAGAAAAGGGAGAGGAAAAAAGGAAAACATTGTACCTTTCTTTTTTTTTTTTTTCCCTCTTCTCTGCCTCCTCTGAACCTATTACTGTATTAAGTAACTTCTGTTCTCAATGTTTCACATTATACAGGAAATTAGTATATTGGGATAGAAATTAATATGCTGTGGGATAAAATATAACATTAACGGAAACAAACAAATAATTTTTGCCTGAAAATGCATAACATTTCTGTTCGTGTGGTGGCTGTTTTATTTTTCAGAGGGCTTTTTTCAGTCAATGTTGTAGAATGTAGAAGTTCATCTCCATACGTACTACTATTCTGAATATCACTTTTTATTTCTGGAACACTTTAGTGAAGAAATTCATGCTGGATGAGTCATGGAATGAAAAGAATACCCCCCTGCACCCCAAATTCCATCACCTCTTTAAAGAAAACACACATAGTACAAGCCAGCCGGCCAACTGCTTAAAAAAGGGTGTTGTTTTTTTTTTGTTTCAATGAAAATATTTGGTTGTTACTGGTTTGTTTTTAGGAGGTTATATTTCCTTCTAGGTTAGACACTGTGGAGGCCTTTAGTACCATTTCTGTTTTCATTTAAGTCAGGACGAATCTGTGTTGATGAGGCTGTTCTTTTAAAATGTTTTGAGAAGCACAGATACTGGATTACTAACTGTATTTTATCACCAGCCATCTGCAATAAGAAAGTGTAGTTAATATATGATGGATGCTGTGTGTGACAGAAGAATTCAGCTGAGCAAGCCGATGTATAGGATCTTGAAAACTGCAGGAGCCTGATGTTTATATTTGGAACATTACAGCCTCCTGGGCAGTGAAGTTCATATCTTGAAGCCCTGAATAATCATTAATGCATGTAATACATAATAGCAATAAAAAAAAATCCTGTTTGAACTCACAGAAACTGCTTTGTGCTAGGTTGCACCCTTATAGTTTCTGTTACAGAAACTGTTCATTTAAAATGCCTCTAAATATATCCAGGATGTTGCCATTAAAAAAAGTCCTTTTGCCATTTCACAGGCAAAAAAAAGTCTTCCAAGTGTAACTTCTCTGGTGGGTGACAGAATTGCTCCAAACCCAAAATTGGAATCAGTGGTTTCCTGCTTCATTAGAGGAGATCAGGTCACAGTTGTTTCAGCTGAAGGTCCTTTAACAAAGTGTCTGTGCGCTCACATGCTCACGTGAATGTGTGTCTGTGCATATTTTAACTGGAATGATTGTAGAATCTAATCCTGCATGCCTTCCTAACGAATGTCTTTCTTCTTTTAAGAAATGAAATTTAAGAAGAAACCAGTTTTTTAAAATTTTTATTGTGATATCATACTTCTTTCTATTTTCATTTTTTTTCCTAAAAGGCAATTCATATAAATTTTTACAAAATATTTTAAAATAATGAGAGGCTGTGACTGAATTATTTCAGAGTCATATGGCTTATACCTCTCTGTGCCTGTGTGCAAATATCCTTCCATGTTATTTTGATTTTGTTTCATAAGCTAGTGGCAATTCTAGAAATTCTTGCAATTACAAAAATGTTAATCGGGTTACAGGAATCCCTTTAAAGATTTTGCTTCTCATTGAACTAAAGAAGATGGTGGTATTTGGAAAAGGAGAAATATATTTGGACTGGGAAAAGGAAATATTTCAATTTTCTATTAGATCATGAAAAGTTCTTGAAATACAATAGAGGTCATAAGGGCTTCAGTTTTTAAAAAGGAGATATTACATGTAATATACCGCAAAGATTAGTTTTGCAGCTGAAATTGCACAGATGATTGGTAACATTCAGAGAAAATGCAGCAAAAGAGAGGAATACCAAAGCTTGAAGTGTCCGAGATTGCACTTGAATTAAATTGCTGGGGATGAAAGTGGGAAGAAGCTTTTCCCTATTGTAGGACTAAGTCATTATATGGCAAAGCCACATTCTGTAGGTCAGCCTGTGTGCTCAGTTATTTTAGCAACACTTCTTTGAGAAATCTACTTAGGGGTGAAAAATCTAATACACAAAGCTGCATTACTGGCATGCTCATGTACTTAGACCTCCTTGCTCATTTTGTTGACCACTTCCTTCAGCTCATCAGTCTCATGCTCACCAACACATTCCTCTTAGAAAATTTTTTTTTCTATGTACATATGCACCATAAAGAGTTACCTCAATCTTAAGTAAGGTATGACAGCTTAAAGTAGTTGGCAAGGGTCTGGATCAAATGTAAAATATGAAAACGCAACCGTAATTTCAAATTGGAATTGTAAGGGAGGCTCTTATGAAAGTTCAATTACTATACACCCTTGCCTCTTGTTAACATCGATGATAATACAGTTCTGTCTCTTTTGATGCTTAAAATAATATCCATTTAAAATTTCTTTAGTTTGGAAAAAATGGTAAGACATCTTGAGTCCTTATCTGGTGTTTAAACAAAAGTACTTGTTCTCCCCCTGCATTTTTTTTCTCCTTTTTTCCTTATTTCCCTCTCCCTCCCCTCCTCCACCCCACTATTTCTGCTTTAGGAAAGGTTACATCTATTTTAAAAAGGTGGGGTTAGATCAATCTATTTATTTTTTTTATACCTCTTCTAGCTGGCTGAACCAGTTGTTTGGAAATCATGAGAAATTCTTTCATCACTATGGGATGAGGTCTTGGCTCTTTTACCAAGCCAACTAATTTACTCTGTTCTGTAGTCCCTGCAGGTTTCAGAATTTAAAACCATAATGTACCACTTGCTTTTCAAGTAAAGCTTGAAAAGCTCATGGGGTTTGGTAATGTATAGTATCTTCATCTCTGAAGCAGTTACAGGAGATACAAAAATGAGATTGACCGTGAGTGTCTGCTAACTCTGGGTATGGCTGTTTGAAATTTCAGCAGATGCTTAGGGTCTCAAAGGGCTTTGGCTCATACTGGTAATTTTTATACTGTGTGTTGTTTATGTTTTCTCCTTGTTACAATGCAAACCAGCAGTCTCTTCCCCAATTCCCTCCATCAGAAAACAAGATAGAACCTAAAAAGTGGATTTATGCTAGAAAACCCCCTCTGAATATTAAAACTGCTTTCTTGAGAACAAAGGAAAAAAGCTAGGCCTAATTTTCTCTTTGAGTATTACTTTATAGTGGTTCTCTTATTTATTTACTTTTATGCTGTAATTGAAAAAGCAGATGGACAATTCATTCAAATGAAAGCCATGAAAATTTTCTCAGGTTCTTTTGTTCCTGTTGACCTTGTTTACTCAGTTTGTTTACTATGGAGTGTAGTAAGTTATGAAGATAGAGGGAGATAATGGCTGTGTTTTCCAATATTGTTACCCATCATTGCACTAGGGATCAATACTGAATGGAAAAAAAGAAAACCAAAAAAACCAAACAAGTTAAAAAACACAGAACCTTGACAAGATCTGCAATTGTGAATGCAAAAGGAAGGAGCAGGTGGAGAGGAAGCCAGTCTTGGCACTGCAAGGAGTATCAGTGCTCTTCTTGCTAAGCCAAGTCATTTTTCAGTAGTGACCTGAGGGTCTACTGTCTTTATAGTGCAATGTTTAGCAAATTAGGTTTTGTTTGCTGGTATTTACCTGTGATACCAAATCCACTCACCTCCTGTCAAAACCAGCAACATGACAGGTACATTCAGTTTGCCAGATATGTGACTATTATGTAGCAAGCACACTGTTCCTCATTTTCTATTATTACTGGTAAGTTGTGCTGCTGTGAGCAGCAAATTTTTCAACAGTGGAAGTTGCATGGCTCCTCTGCTTTTATGAAACATAGAAAAAAGTAATAACTTCGCAGACATACATAAAACTTTACATAATCTCCTATTTAACTTTGTAATTCCTGTGTTTGTAAAGGAAAAATTCTAACCAGCCAAACAGGCCATAAAAAGTTGCGTGTGCATATGTAACGATATATTTAAATACTTTCGCTTTCTGTCTCCTGACGGAAGGCATGGCAGCCACACAAACATGGGTACTGTAAAGCCACTGAACTGTATTATTTCTAGTATTCTTACATGATTTTAGCACTCAAGACATGATGTAATCATTTACAAACATTTGTCTCGCCAATCCTGACCACAGTCTGTCTGCCTTGTAAAACAGGTTGTTTAGTCCTCCTTTCCACATGCACTGCTAGGGCAGTTGCAACGGCCTCCTAAAAACACATTTAGACTCCTAGGCTTAAATCTTAGTAGCCCTAAGTACTTGGAAATTGCACTGGTGTACATGGTATGATTTTTCTCTCCCCATTCTTTCTTTATTAAGGAAGGTTTCAAAATAATAACTTTTTCTTTCCAATTGGGTTGAGGTAAAATTTTTCGTTACATTTATAAATTCTTAATGGTTTTCCCTTTTTCTTTTTTTTTTTTTTCTCCCAATCCTTTGCAGTATTTTTGTAGAACATAAAAGATATATTCTTACCTAGGAATAGCAGACAAACCAACTCAATGCTAATTTGCAGCCCATCCATATTAGCATTTAGCTCTCCACATCTAACAACACATGCAATGGGTTACCTGCATGAAAAAATGCCGGTTTTCAAGCTTGAAAGAATCAGTGGCCTCAAAGAGGGACATTACTACACATATGCTCACACAGATATGCTGCTTCACATGAATGAACTTAACGAATGTAATAAACAAACACGGAAGGGCTGAAAAAACATTTAAAAAAAAGTAAAAGCAACACCGACAATCTCTCTAACAATGTAGATACAATCAAAATGTGATGGTAGAAAGACTCAGAGTGTGTAAACTCTGCTGGCAGAGAAAGGCAGGCAGCCGGTAAAGTGGGGTGGCCTGCTGGTGCTGCAACAAAATGGTACTGGCAGCACCACCCTTCACAAGCACTCCAAGATGACCAAACAAAACTGCTCTGTTTTGCTGTAGTGACTAGCTTGAGCAGAATTGTCATCACATGCTATCATCAACACACAGGGAAACAGTCTGAAATTAACATTGTGAAGGCCATGAATGATAATGCTATCAGTGGACCCCCAGAAAACCCCACAGATTTTAGGAAGAAAATACAGGTGTGTAGAACATTAATCTATTTTTACTTACTATTATCCCCTGCTTTATTTTTTTTTAAAAAAAGCTTCATATATCTAAAAGATTCAGTGTAGTGAAGAAAATAGAACAGAACTGTCTCAGGTAGGCAGTCTTTGATGATACTTAGCATTGAAAAACATTAACAATTAATACTCCTAAAATATCTCGCAGTTTATTCTAACAATGTTTATGTGATTTGTATAAGTTTTTTGTGAATTTCTAGTAGGAATGTTTCTTCACGGGAACATTCACAAAGATAAAAATTGCATGATACTTTATTGTAATTTATTTTAGGAGGTTTTTTTATGTTAAAAGCTATACCAGTACATTTTCAACAATACAAAGCTCACTTTAGATTCATCTGAAAACAGAAATATTGCCATCTGACCTCAGTATATAGTCAAATGAATTATGAATATTTTATATCAAATGTCTGTTTGAGAGACTCCAGCTGAGCTAATATCTTCCAAATCACAAAGATAAGAAGAAATAATGGTAATTATAAGTTTTTAGCCCTTTCTGGATGCTCACAACAACAGATGCCTAGTGCTGTCAGAAAATGTTTACCATAATAAATAAGTTAATCCTTTAAGAAATCTTTGTGAGGTGCCTGTGATGGGCAGATTTCCAGTTTTGCAAGTTTTTCTATCTCTGTATCCAGGTTCTGTTCTAGTAAATAATATAGGGAGCTGATTTTGGTAGTAAATTAGTTGAGGTAATATTGATGGTTTGTCTGAAAGAAGTTGGGCAGCTTTTGAAAACTGTTGCTATAATGTAAGTATGGCAACTGCTAGCAGGTATCAAAAAAAGCTCTTGGAAGTTCGAGAATCTTTCAGAAAAAATTGAGCTTTCCTCACTGATACTGTTTTTACTGAGTCAGATCTGTTCATAGAGAAGTAGGAGGTTTCAGAAAGTAATTATTATTTGTAATGAACTGTGGAAAGTGTTGGACTGTGCCAACAGATTTTCTTGAACTCAATTTCATTTACTGGACCTAACATCCTGGGAAACTTCCATGGCCCCCAGAAAAGACAAAGTTTCAGCTGTGCTAGAAATATTAAACTAGACCTATTTTAATTAAGGTAATAATTAAGGTAATTTAATTAAGGTAATGTCAAATAATTTGTAGCAGTTTTGTTTAATGTCTCCAATATTTTCAAATGTGAATTAAATGCTCTTTGAAATCTAAAAACTGGTCATCAGCAGTGTAGTCAAACTTTGGCAGCCCAGTGGGCAACAGGTCTGGGGTGGAGGCAGCATGATCCAGTGATGGCAGAGGATTTAGCCTTTTGGGTTGCAGATCCTCTTGAAATAGTTGTTCTCTGAACCTTTGCCAGCAGGGGCAGTGAATGTGATGGAAATACGAGCGTGGGTGGTTGGATAATTTGAATTGCATTGGCCTCGTGTCGGGAGCTCCACTTACGGGAAGATGCATCTGCAGGAGGGAATGTGGTGCTGCAGGCCTCACCATGCTAGAGGAGCTCTGCACACCTGTGGGGCAAGACTCCATCATTCCCTTGTCCACCTCAGCTTTGATGGTTTCCATAAAAAGGATCAGGAATCAACAGGCAATGAAAATTACCCTCATTTTTTTTTGTTTCTGGAAGTGTTTTAAAACCACCAACCTCTTTTCTTATAAACTAGCAGGCAGCTCTCTGCTGCAAACAACTATAGTCATTATTGTTCTTACTAATTTCCATTACCAAGTCATCTATGCCAGTAAGGATAATATGACGTTCTTAAGTCAACTGAACTATTTGGTTCTATAGACTCCTAGGCCCACAGCAATTCCCTGTTAGGTTTACATTTGCAAGGAATTCATCTGTGTGTGTAGGATGGTGGCTTGCAGGCTTTCCTGGTTATGTGCAAGTTATGTAGAGTATCTCTTAATTCACAGTAGTCCTATTTAAATTTTATTTAGTTTCCTGGGGGCAACCACTCCAGTGCCTTGTTGAACTGGGATGTCTTTTTTGCCTCATTAAGGCACATCATTGGCAATATCATTAAAAAATCAAGACAATTCAATGAATAGTGTAGTAGTTTATGATGATTCTCCTTCAGTTAACAGACTACACTAGTTAAGCAGAAGAGCAGCAGTAAGGAAAATTTGGGGTTTCTTCTCTTCCCCACTTCCCTCACCCCCACCCCACACCCTCGCTAGCAGAGGAGGTTTAACATTTTTCTTAGAGCATCATCTCATACAGCTCTGTTGAAGTTTATGACCACAAATCATACCAAGCTATCATTTCTGTGGGTTTGTAGCTCAGCCAGAAAAAGCTGCATGTAGGAGAAGTTCATTTCTAGTCTGCAGGATTTTGACATTTGCAGTTGTGTGTCTGGAGCTACTGAATGGACGTGTATTAAAATTGTATATGGATAATAGTTTCTCGTGACAAGGAAATTGTAATTTGTAATTAGAATGTTGGTTTGACTTTTAAATGTGTCATTTTGGAAAGGCCAAATAACATTATACTACTACAATATATAGCAAATTTGAAATTTATAGTGAATTTTAGGGGGAAAGAGATAAAATCTTGTACTAAATCATGCCCAATGAGAGGCCATTGCCCATGCTGTTAGAGCAAGAGTACGAACTTGAGCAAATATTCTCAAAAATAGATTTTAGATTTCCATTAAAAAAAAAATTAAAGGGTTTCTAGTCCCCTTGGGTGTGTATATGCATTTACTGCTTTCTATGGGTTTTTTCAGTGTGTGATACCTCTAAGAAATAGCTCATGCCACCTTTTTCTAGTGTTCAATAAGCAGAAAGAATCCTGAAATCATGTGAGGTGGTAAACCTAACACAAGGGGCTTTCTAGTTGTTTCTTTCTAGTTGTTTTTTTTTTTTTTTTTAATTTGGGCTAAAACCAACTTGCTTATGTCTTTAGAGGAAGTTGTAGGGAAACATGGAAGGTTCTTATAAATGCAAAAAATGGGTATTTGGTGGGAACCAAATTCTCAGCAAGTGGCCTATTCACTTCGGGCTATCTGACACTGAATTAACACTGACTGTTTTCAGTCTTTTTTTACTATTCTTGGGTTTCCACCAGTCTTGGTAATCTGACTTTACCAATTTAGTAGCATGACCAGGCCTGGTCTTGGCAATGCTCTACAAAAATGTGTTGAACAGTGCCCAGTGTAGCAACCTAAAAGTGAACTCTGCATTGCTTTATTTTGTATCCCTTCTGCAATCTTCTTCTACATGCAACTTGAAGAACTTCATACGAGTTCTGTTAATACAGTTGATACTTGACCTTGGACACAGAGATTTATTTAACTTTCACTACTTTTGGAACTGTAAATACTCATGTAGCTGAACACCTGGGCCATTTGATGGTTTCTGTGAACTTAAATGGTCAGTTAAGTGAGAAATAAAATGTGAATTTTTTTTGCCATGTGGTAGCAACAGAATCTACATAGCAACATGAAACAGCTGTCTGTGCTCTAGGTCTTGTCAATGTATTGTAAGTATAATTTAGCTGTCTGAAGAGTGTAATAAAGAAGTCCTATCACTCCCCATTTAAATTTGATCTATATTTAGACAAGATTACCACATATACTGCCCAAGTCCAAGTGAAACAGAATAGCCAGAAATACAGGTTTGGGGAGTCTTTTCTTAGATGATAAATCAAAGCTTTCTGTAGTGCAGAAACAAAGGCAACAGATTTGTGAAGCTACAGATACCCTGTGTTCAACTTAGAGGAGCAGAAGCCGTAAGGTCTCAGCCGAATGCAGATACGTAGACGAGAGAACTGTGCCAGCATCAGCGGTTTGAGGATGAAGAAGTTGGTGCAGATCTTGAATTTTATCATGGTTTGGCCCACATTGCTGAAATTTTCTCAGTGTTTCAGGTTAACACACCCAAAACATTCTGCTCTGAATCAGGTGATTTATGTTTAGTGGCAACTCCAGATCTGTAAAACTGGCTTGAGCTTAAGCTCTGGAATGCAACCCTTATACAGGCAAGCTGTGCTCGGTTTCAGGTTTCTTAAAGGCTTGCATGCAAAATTGCCTCATTACTTGAATTGATACCTCTAATTAAGCAGATTCAGTGTACTGCAATAGTTGTCCTTTAGTATTTCAGCTCAAACTAATACCCAGTGTAACTCTTCTTAAGCCACTGGAATCATATAGAGACATAGGCCTCTTCTTCTCAACACACTGTCTTTTTTTAGTAACATTATGGGAGTTTTTTAATGCCATTTCTAGATACAGGAAGTGTGTTCTTGTCACTGGAATCATCCTGATTTTTTTTTTTAATGATGTCAGAAAGAAGAGATGGACATCTTCTTGCATCTTTGGCAATATACTTAGAGTATTTTCATTTTCATCTGATGTTTATAGTTTCATCATGCATTTCTCTTGTTATGTGGTGTGTCTTAGTATTTTGTGGGTTTGTTTTGTTTTTAAAGAAAACAGTGCCAAATTCTGGATTATACAAGCAAATTCTCTTGTATATAGTGATGTGAGTGGAGTATTTGGGGTTTCAAGTCATCTTTCAAATTCAGCACCCTTGGTAAATTTTTAATTCCTTTTTAGTAGAATAGCAGATCCCTTTGTTTAAAACTCATTGTTATGAAACATTTTGAATGTTTAGTCAGATGGAATCACACAAATAGGAGATGGACCCCACTCCTGCATGCGCTTCTGAATTAAAAAATAATTAAATTTTCTGACATTGTTTCACTGATGTGAGGGATTAGAATAGTTAAATATGTGCAAAAGTATTTGTAGGATTGAGGTTTGTCTGTGGCTTAGCAAATCCTTGCATTTCTATAGCAATCTGACAATTGGTTGGCTCACTTCACTGGTTTAATATAATTTCATTCTTGGAAATGTATTATAAGATTACCTCTTATGGAAAGTGAAGATGATTACAGTATGTGAGGCTCCCTTCACTCCTTAGCAGCAGAGTGGGAGGATGGGAGGAGGGATCTAGCTTGTCAACACATGGTTCCATTAAAGGCTCTTTGCTCTTGCATTGTTATCCTTGCTTCTTAGGTTTTGTAAGGTTTTTCTGATCAGATTAATATCCCAAATTCATAAACATTCAAAGGTTTTGGTTTTAGTTTTTGTAGAGGGAGTGACTTGCTCATCTCAAGTAATAAAACTATATTGAGAAATTACCTGAAACACTTGACACTAAATTCAGTTAGATAACAGTCTGTTGACTAAACTGAGGTATTACTTTTCTATTTTAATGTGAAAAAGTAATAAAAATATTAGGAATGTGAAAAATGGTGTGATGCAAAAAATTGAATTTGATTAGGTCTTCACTCCAAATAGTTGAAGCAAAGCAATGCAACGACTTATGGATGAGAGCAAATATATATATATACACAGAGAGAGAGAGAGCATACTCAATAACATCTGGAATTATAATAGATAGACTTAAAATTGTGAAGCTCCATGATCCTGATCCTTCTGATCTACATGAATTACCAGAAAAGTGTGCGCCAGAATTTTTCTCCTCTTGGTGCTGTATTCTATTTTATCATGGTTGCAAGGCTTGGTAGAAATGCCTTTCAAAAACCCATATTTTCTTTAGTATCTCTCAAATAACTGTGCAATGCAACAGAATCAAAGTTACTTCTTTCATTTTATTTTGCCTTTCCAACAGAGAAAGCCTTAAAAATGAAATAAAACATGTTGACCGAGACTTTTTTCCTGTGGAGTAAGTTTTAGTGTCTTATGCCCAAGGCTTGATTTTTTGGAACACCTTAGGAAGGAGGTAGATGAGAAATAGTCTTTGACTAAAACAAACTGAAATGTTTGAGGTGGGTTGCTTTTATACTAGGCGTGTTTCAATATATATTTAGAGTTAGTTCAAGAAATGCTGAATTATAGACCATTAGTAACTATGAGGGCAAAATCAGTGAATGTCTAATTTGCATTTGTGATACACACAAAGGGAAATTTTAATAGTTATATAGGGCTAGAAGTACATATTTTGAGTAGTGAGATTGTATGAGCAAGCCTGGCTCTCTCTAAAAAGTTATTTAAATGTTTTATAACATTTCTCTGTGTTTGGTTCCTGAAACAGGGGCTATTAAATTTTAAGAGGGCTTGATAGAGGACCAGAACATAGCCAGGCTGACTGAAGAGCAGTCCAGGAAAGGTACTATTAACTGAGAGTTTATCAGATTTCTTTTTCTTTTGAGAGGGTTTCAGGCTGTTCCTGGGCTATGTAAAAATGCAGATGAGTAGTATTTGTCCCTTCAACCATGCCTTGGTATCCCTAGCCAGCAGTGAGATCTGCGCATTGGTATGCAGACTGCTCCTTGCCACCTTTCATACCCCTGCGGGGGGTGGTTTTGCTTTTGGAGGTTTTTTTCGGTTGGTTTGTTGGGGTTTTTTTCTTTTAGAATTTTGCCCATATCAAATGGTAACCAAGATACAAAGGATACTGGCCTGAGCCTTCTGTTTACAGCTACTAGCTGTGTGGTCTGCTCAGGAAATCTTATAGCAAATATGTGTCAGAACCTATAAAAATTTCTTTGCTTTTTGCATGAGGAAAGAGCTCTGAATAGAGTGAATAATAACATGGGGATTTTTCATGGAAGGATTTTATGTCATGCGATAGTAAAACACACTTAAGGAACACCAGGATAGGATATGGAAAAAACCTGAAAAATCATAACTTCATACATCTTAAAGAAATATGAACATATTATTAGGTTTGCATTTTTTGGCCCACAGTTTGTGCTGCTTTACAGAAAATTCGTATGTGTACTTGTGTAAGTGTAACTGGATTGTAATCAATAGAATTATCCATCAACAAGAACGATTTATATTAGCCAGGGGCAGGGATTCCCATTCATTAAATCTGTGGAGGACAAGCCTTTATCTATTTCCATAGATGCAGCCTGGAGCATCCAACATGTCATGGATTAGATAAATTGGGTTTGACATGCCTGTGTTTCTGGAAAATAGGACAAAAATTTCTTTTGTCCTTTGTGTCGTGTCTGCAAAAGCAGTAGTGCTTTCCCCCCACCTATAGAGAATGACCAGAGATAATTTTACTTGCTTGAAAAACTTTTTTTTTTAAATTATAGGTGTATTTCACCTAGAGATTTGAAAAACAGACCTGCCAGCTTTTTCACAAGTGTCAAGAGAAGGACAGTCAACCTAACAACTGCCACATATTCCAGCTCTCGGAGCATTTGCGTAAATCAGCTCTATCAGGTATAAGCTTGCCAAAACTGAAGTTTTCGTAGTCCTTTTTTATAAATAGCCATTTTGTTAGAACTTCTCCACTGTAAAAGAATGTATTCACTTCCCCAGAAAAACACTAGCCCTGAAGTCAAGGGATTTTTGTGGGCTGCTGGAAACACAAGCTAAATTCCTCCGTGAAGTGAATACACATTTACACAAATCTAAACTGCTCCAAAATGGTATCATTGTGCAAGTCTCCCCAGTTAGTCAACTGCCCAACTATTGGGACATTCCCCTGAGGCGCTGAGGACTTACAGAGCAGGCTTCAATATGGGCCTTTGATTAAAATACATACCTTGATTTCTTTCAGTTTTTGACACAAATTTGTTTCTACATTGTGCGTGAAAGTGTAGCTTCCGTGTAGATCTGAAGAGAAATTCTGACAGAGCTTTGCAACACAGAAAAAGTTAAATTTTTACAGTTTTCTCTCCTTGTCCACAAGCAATCACATCTTGAAGCAAAGCATCAGCCAAATTAGCACAGAAGAATAGATTAATTGTCGGTAACTTTGTAATTGCAGTGGCATGGTCAAACCCACAGCCTGATTCAAGGATTATTGAAACATGGTTTCAAACTGGTCCTTTATGACAGAGAACAAAAACGTTTATAATAGTGAATTCAATATAGTCTGTTTTGTTATGTTTTCTCTGTTGCAGAGGGTCATGACTGTGATCTCCTAGTGAAAATGAAGGTACCCTACTCTGGCAGTGGAGTCAGTCCTTCAGAATTTGTACTTTCTTTTTTCTTTCTTTTTTCTTTTTTTCAAATCCACTTGAAATATTATTCAAATATGATTTTTTATGGAGTCTCACAAAGAACCAGATATTGATGGGTCTGAGCTCTGATGCTTGAGTCTGCCACCGTGGACACCAAGAGGATCTCATTGTGCCATAGAACATTTGCAGGACTATCTTTCATTTGCAGGAAAACTGTGACAGTTTTCCCTGCTCTGATCTGTAGGGAGTTCCATGCAACTCCACAGCGTTAGTGTTCGTGGGGCAATGCTGTTACAGTACACTGTATGCAATACATTCATGTGATCTTTGTCCCAGAGAGAAAAAGCAATGTGTACTTCACTAGTACTGATGAAACGTTCTTACATACCTTTATCTGTTACATTGCATCATGATGTGGTTTTATTTTGCTTACACTTCTTGAATATAGAGACTTAATGGTGTGTGGAATAGCTGTGTTTTTCGTTGTAGCTATGCATATAGAAGCACAATTCCACAGTTTTTTGATGGAAATAAAAACATTTACTCACCAGGCTATACTGGGAATTAGCACCTAGAAACTGTGTTCCAGCATATCATATGACACATGTTTATCTCTGTTTAAAAAGGGAAAAGAAAAAAAAAAAAGTAAAATCATTTGAATTGCACAAGAGCAGCATGTGATCGCACTAAATGTTTGGCAAAGATGTAATTTGTATATACAAGAGAGTTACACAATTATTACTATTTAAGTATGCTATAACATGTCCTATTTAAACTTTATTAAAACTAAATCTGTGACTGGATATAGAATTTCCAGAAGACAACAGTTTAATTGATTCTGGCCAAGGTTCAAATTTCTCCCATTGATTTCCAACATCCCATTCTTTTATTTCCATTCTTATTTTGCCTGCTGCCTTATTACTTCTCCTTCTTTCCCCTCCACTTTTCCCTCTCCCAAATTTGATGTGAACTCCTTGCCCTTAGCATCGTCTTCAGGGTTTTGTGCTCTATTAGCACCAGCTCTCCTTTCATGGTTCCCTTGCTGAACTCAAAGCTCTGTCCTGCAGTGCAGAACTGCTGATCATTTGCATCCCTAGTTTTTTTCAGACAGATGAAGAATGGCTGACCAGTTTATCAGGACAGCAAAAAGGTTCCTAGCAAGTCAGGAATGATCTGCAAATTCGTGGTGAATTCCTCATCTCTTCATGCTGGAAGGCTGCTATGTTGTTAGTGGTCATGCTTTTGTCTTGTGTGAGTTTTCAACTTGAACATGAACATTTTGGCAGTGGGGCAAGAAAGCAACATCTGATGGCACAGCTCCATTAAGATGTAAGCTGATCTCTGTTGCTTAATGCTGAAGGGAGTGACTCGAATCTAATCTTCAAGTACTCGGGTACTTATCAGAAGATAGGGATATTTTTCTCTCCCTGGTATGACAATTGACATTCTTTTTTTTTTTAATTGCCTGCTGATGAAAATCCAGGTATATTCATGGCTGACACAGTGCATCTGTGATTTGAGATGGCATAAAATTCTGTTCTAGTAAGGTTCAAACTTAATAGTTAACTAAATATTTTATCCCTCTCTTCCCCTGTCTCTGTGGGGACAGCAAACTGCCGAGCACTGTCGTTTTTTCTTTGCTTCTCAATACAAAGCATGGGTTGCCTGCTAGGATAACTTCAGTTTTGCATCAACTCCTTTTTCCAGAAACTCTCAGTCACAGAGCCTCAGGCTCTTGCTTTTTGCACAAACAGCTGTATCTCCTGAGGACTGAACTTGTTTCATTTCGTTAAAGTATAGTAGAAATTTTATGAAAAGTAATGGGTTGGGGTTTAGAGACAATTGGGCCATGTGATCTAATAGGGTTTTTTCTGGTTTTACAACCTGAGAAAGAAAGATATTTGTGTTTGCTGTTTTGGTTTAATTTCCTTTAAGAACTTCAGATAATTCATTCAGAGTGGGAGTTAAGATATTTCATTGTTGGAAAAAGTTCCTGAGCCAAATAACTTAAAGTGTTTTGAACTAAGAAATACATACATACAGGAGAAATGATGATATGATCTATAATTTATCTTAACAAGTATCTTTCAAGCCACCATAAACTGAAAAGTTCTTTATGTCTAGGAGCCTGTCCTGTAAAACTCACTTCTATCCACTGTGGTAGTGCTCACTATCCATTAATAAATCCTGTGCTTTTGGTTCCATTCTACTTTTTCCGCTTACTCTTTTGCCTACCTATTAAAGATCATGAACCTAATTGTTTTAAACATATACGTGTTGGGGGTTTTTTTGTGAATCAAAAATTTTGAGACTCTGGTAGTTTCTGATGTATCGTGCAAGCATTTATGCTGTTACGCGTGGGACAGATAAATGAAAAAGGTGTTTTGATTTCAATAAGTATGCGTTGTTGTCACATACATACACATAGGCAGGCCTATATATGCAACTCTGTGAGGTTAATTTAGGAGGGAGTCATGGTCCAGGCTATACAACACTGGCGTGGGTTGACAGAGGTGTTTTCATGTCCATTGTTGTGTGCTGCCTGTAAGACCAACAGCCAAGCGCAGCTGCAAAACCGTAGGTTTTCCATCACTTTTTCTCAATGCACCTCTCTCCTTCCTTCCCTTCCACTCTGTGGAGCTAGCTTTGACCTTGTTCTTTTGGCTTGGATTCTGCCATCCTTCTCCTAACTTCATCACTTTCTGAAGTCGATCTACCTGTTGTTCAGTAAAGCAACAGAGGTTTGACAGCTTTGACAGCTATCAGAAGAGTGAAGTGATACCCTGGAAACATGCAATAACTTGGCACTAAGTTCCACTTACTTTGCACTCTGCAGTTACAAATGTGTAAAAACCCTTTCCAGTGAATTATTAATGCTAAATGGAATTATTAGTGCTAAATAGAAGATGCATTGCTACACAGAACTATCTTCATAGGGTTTACTAGTGAAGCATGTCCATTTCATGATATTAGTCACATATTTGTCTCACTCATATGCTTGTTTCATTTAAAGTAAAGACATCAGAAGTTAATTGTTATTTCTTCCCCAAGCATGCTTTTGAAAAATGGCACTTTTAAAGCTGATAATATATTCATCATAAAAATGAAAAATTCTTTGAAAATCTGTTTGCAATACAGCGTTCTTCTGATTAATAACCCTTGGAAATTTGTGCTCATTATACCATAAACATGACCTTTATAAAACCATCAGAAAAAATCCAACTGCAGATTATGCCAGGTCAAAGACTTCTTTAAATGTCAAAAAGTGTAAAGCTTTAAAATTAATGTGATTTTTATAATACTTGATGCTTGTATTTTTGCTTAGCTTATTTATTTATGGTGGAGGTTTTCTGAGTCTTTGTGGTTAGGATCTACTGGGAGACTGTGACCTCAGGGGAGTACACTTTGGGATACATCTTAATGCCCTTCAGCAGCTTCTTCCTTGTCTTTCAATGCTCAGATCCAGTTTGTAACTACATTTTTGCTGGACATGATCTGATAAGGTCTAGTATCTCTCCAGTAGAGGCTACAAACCACATACTGACCCACTGGTTAGGAGACATCCGCAATGTGTCAGTAAATAATGGTGCAGTGAGTTTAACACTGTCAGAAAATATGTTTATAGTCTGAAAGGTGGCAAGAAACGCTGCACATGCAGTTTTGGGGAAATGCACATTTGTAACACTGTGCTCTTCCTCTAACTTCATCAGGTTGTAGCGCTCCTCTGAAAACACCCATGCTTCCCACCTTGGCTTGAGTCTGAATGTAAACCTTTCTTCTGCAGGCTGGAAATCACGCTGAGGTAGCTGCTCTATGTGGGAATAACTAGACAAGATTAAGACCTTATCATCATGAAAAGGGAAATCTGTTTTTCGTACAGAATGTGTCGGGTTGGAAGGGACCACAGTGGGTCATCTGGTCCAACATCCCTGCTTAAGCAGAGTCATCCCAGAGCACATGGCACAGGATTGCATCCAGATGGTTCTTGAGTATCTCCAGTGAGGGAGACTCCACAACCTCTCTGTTCCAGTGCTTGGTCACCCACAAAGCAAAGAAGTTCTTCTCTTGTTCAGGTGGAACTTCCTGTGCATCAGTTTCTGCCCATTGCCTCTTGTCCTATTGTTTGGCACCACCGAGCAGAACCCAGCTTCATCCTCTTGACACCCTCCCTTCCAACACTCATTTACATAGACGAGGCCCCTTCTCAGCCATCCCTTCTTTTCTGGCCTGGCATTACTGCATGGTGGTAGGAATGTTTCTATACATTTCTAGCTCACTCTGTGCAAGGCAGGCTTTTCACTTCCTTGGATTCACTTTCTTACCAAAGAAAGTAGAAAGTAGTATAAAACATGAGCAGTATGGGAAATAACTGTAAAATAAGGCTGGAGATATATAGTTTGCCAGAAGAAAATAGAATCATTAGTGCAGATGTAGACTCATTGGTGAACTCATCTTCCCTCTACCGTTTGTGGCACCGAAGGAAGAACAAGTTTTGACATTGTCTGTGAGATCATTCAAGTCTAAGTGACAGCATGTTCAATTTGCTATTAGCCTACAACCAGGAAAGGATATTACAGTGCTCAGAGCACTAAATTTGGGGACCTAGAGCTCAGGTCTTTTGTCTGCCGCAGATTCCTGTGTGAGCTTTGAGAGGAAGACTTTTTCTGTCTGTCCTAGGTTCCTAGCTGAAAACTTGGGATTACTTCCTGCCAGGTAGAAGTGTTCAGAGAATTAATACTGGAATTGCATGGAGAAAAAGTAAGGCTACTGGGTATTTAATATTTTATTTGTTTTGTAAGGCAGATAGAAATTAAAAGCTCCTCCATTCTCAAGACGGAGGAGAGCTGAGGTTCATAGGCATTCTAGTTTGTCTTCTCTGAAGCCATGACTTCCAGTCTTGGGCTTTCTGATTCTCTGGTATTTAGCATGGTTGGTACTTGGTATAGGCAGCTGGTAATAAGCATGCTGACCAAATTGGACAATTTCTAGTTGTTTCCGTATACTAGAAACAGACAGAACTTTACAGAAAGTGGAACGTTCATTTTGGATCATTTAACTTTCAGTGATCCAGCAGTTTCCAATAGGGAAAAAAAATTCCAAATTTGTCTGACCAACTGCAATAAAAGCCCAAAGGATTCTGAAGAGCTCAATTAGGTAGGTCATGTTGCTAAAATAAAAAGCTAAGTCTCTGCCCTTGTGCAGTTTAAAATCCATATAAGATGTGGCCCGTCGTGAGTTAGAAGAATTCCTTGCTTGACAGTGTTAAGTACTGAAGTTCAGGTCATGGTTTTTCAGTAGCTGTTATATAAAAAAAAAACAAAACAAAACATGCCAATGTTTTACTCAGTAGAGTGTTTCTTGTGGTCCATAGCATATTCTAGATATGGGGCAAAAGAGGTGATATTCTGTGATTAACGGGGGCTCTGACATTAATTAGCCCTGTGGCCTGAGGTGGGTAAGATCTGCACGATGCTGAGCACTTCAGTCCCATTCAGTCAGACTGGAGTTCATTGTCTGTAAGGTGGGCCCACCTGCCTGTAATGCAGATGAATGGTGGTAAAGGAACTGGAGGGAAGAAGGTAGCAAAATGGGAGCAGAAACCTGAGCTTGTTTAGCAAAGTAAAGGAAATAATGACAGGAGATAATGGATATCAAAGTACTCATGCAAATTTGTCTTTGCATTTTCCCAGTCCAGCATCATAATAGTAGTTTCACAGGTTTCTACGTAATGAAAAGAGAAAGTTACTCCTCTGTACACCTAGAGGAGTACATTTTTCAATCAAAATTATTGGGATATATTATCTTACGTGTTTCAAAATGTTAGTATGTGTCAAAGAAAAGACTTTAAAAAACACTATATGATGCATAGTTGCAGGCTTCTAAAACTAATAATAAAAAGAATTCTTTTTTAAACTAACTCGCTTTGCAGGAACCAGAGAATAAATATTTTCTCTGGAAAAAATAATGCTTTGAATAGCAGCAAATGACCAGAGTTGATTCAAACTTTCCAGGTGAATAGTGTATGTGCTGAAAAAAGCTGTCTATAAATAAACAGTGGGTACTGATTGGTGCCAATCTGGAAAAAAAAGAGGAAGGGACGAAAATATTTTTATAGTGAGTCATTTTGAATTGTTTGGATCTGGATGTTTGAAATTTGCCAGTATTTAAATAATAAAAACAGTTAAGTATCTAAGTAGGAACTATAGGGTGTCATTTTGGGTGAAAGAAGAGTTTCAGCTGATGTGATGGTGGGGTTTTTCCCCCCCTAATTGTCTCTATTTTTTGGTTTGGCCAGTGAACTGCAAAATCGATTACTCACAGATCTCCACAGCTGAGACAGTGTTGCATTCATCCTCTTCAAAGCGACTAGCCACTGCTAGCATTGCTAACAGCAAAACCTGTGAAAGAAAAGCTTGCATGGCCACACAGTGTACTTGATCCTCAGGATCTCAAGAGAGCCAGCAGGATAGAGGCTGGTGTGCTTGGAGGCCCATTTTGAAGGCTCTTCTTTTTGAGTGGGCTTCAAATATTTAATACAGTTGGGTTTTTTCTTTCTTTTCTGCATCTAAGAGTAATTATATGTAAAAATATTGTGTTTAAATGTTGATATCGTATTTTTTAATTTTTTTTGAGATTATTAAATCATGAAAACACTCTCCAAAAAGGGTCTGTGAACAATACAGAAGTCAAAAGCACTTTAAGATTCTCATTTCCCCTTCCAAAAGAAATAAATTTAAAAAAGAAACATACCAGTCAAAACAATAAAAAACCCTTTCAAGAAGCTGAGATCGAACATTGTAAATGGTCAGAAAATAGATTTTCTGAGCAATAAATTCTCCAGAGGCATCACATCATTTGTTTACATCTAATCTCCTTTCTGTTCAAATGTAACCCATTAAAATGAAATATTCAAAATCAAAAGTTTATCTGTTTGTGCACATAAGAGATACAGGTTGCATGTTAGCTAATTGTCTGTATGCTGAGTTCATATTTTAGTCACTTTATTACAATAACTACAAATAAGTAGTTTGGTGATTAAGTGAGGCTCAGTTTTCCATGTCAGGTTAGATCACTGGTACTACTTATTATGGAACTGAATTTATCTTTAAAGGGACAATTCAGCAGTTTTTGGGAAAAGTATCTACTGTAGAAAGGAAGATTACCATACAGTGATACGAGGGAGTACCCTAGTGACTGTTGGCCATGACAAATCACATTAAACTAATTCCTAAAAGCTACATCTACAATTCATGTCATATTTTCTCCGTTATATTTTTCTGTTATATTCTTTTGGTTTTGGATGTCTTAAAATTTCCTATTTTACCAGATTCCCTGAAAATATAAATATCTGATATTTTAGATCATGAAAAAGCATTATTCATCATGGATAGCCTGCTATTCTTAAATGCTTGTGTCTTTATTGTCTTTTTGAAGAAATCCCTGCAAGTATACCTTTTCTTTGACCCACTGGCAAACTTAATTCATAACAAATTAAAAGTTCTAGCTAATATCGAGTTATCCAAATGTAAGCTTTTTAACATTTATAAGCTAGACCATGAGCTCCCCACATATCCCTTCCCTTTTATACTTTAAAAAACCCTGAGTCAGCATTCTTGAAAATTTTCTAGGAAAAATTCCTGGTTTGGCTCGGGCTCTGTAGGATATGTTGTAATGTTTATAGCATGTGAACTGTTAGATATTAGGATCCTATATAAAAATTATTAATGCTACCTTTTGAAGTTATCTTTTAAAGCTACCTAGAAGTCAACTTTTCAGTTGGAAATGTGTGGTACTTTCCCAGTTTCTCCACTGAGTCATACCATCCAAAAGGTTCTCTGAGCTTTTGCCAAGGCAGAATGTGTGTATTTTTTTGACTTCAAATAAGTTATCATGGAAATATTAAGAGAGGTGTGAGATAGGGTGTAAAACGTGGAAAAATCCGTATCTTGGAGAGACCACGTTATGATCCTGAAAACCAACTCAGACTCCAGGAAGGAAGGGAAATGGTACATTAGTTTAGTGTCTTTGCTGTATTCAAAATGGCTGTGCACATGGTCAGAAGGAAAAAATTGCAATGTAATGAAGGAATGAAAATGGAATTCTGCAGAGATTTGCTTTTTCGCTCAGTGTTTATGGTGGTAATAGTTAGTGATGGAAGAACTGCAAAAGATTTAGATTAATGGGGTATTAGTTTAGAGTTTCTGCCCAGTTTACATACTTCCAAGTTTCAAATGCATTGCAAAAAATTATCTACATTTTTGTGCCTGCAAAATCTGAGTTGGATTCTTCCTTAGGAGAGGCTATTTGATAATGAATCTTGTGATTCTTTTTCTGGAAACTAAATCTGCAGTTAAGTGTAAACTTAAAGGATTGGGAATGAGGGTGTGCATGAGGAAAGACTATGCAGAGAAAGATGTAACATAACTTCCTGTATAGCCAAGTCACAAAATACAGCAATAGGTGGTTGCCAAATTGTTGAGCTGTTTGTTCGAGAACCTGAAGAACAGGGATCTTGACCTCCTTGAAAAACATTAAGGAAACTTGCTATTTTTTATCCTGCATGTAAAAACCACCCTGCCCTATGATGCCTGTTTACTCTAGGCTATTTTCTTTGGTTTCCTTTGTGCATATTCAGTCTTTGTGATTCTCTTAATCAAGATTTTAGGGTCCGTACTTACGGCTGTTTATACTCTTTACCTAACACTGATCCAAGGAAAATTTCAGGTGAATTGGGCACAAAAATTTGCAAGGGAAGCTTTCTTTTCAGTAAGTGCCATTTCATTGAAAGCAAAATTTCTTCCAGAGATGTTAACTTTTAGTAAAGAAATGGCACCAAAAAAAAAAAAAAAAAAAAGATTAAAACTTTGGCATTTTTAAAGACATATGGTTTCTTTTTTTTACAATGAGTCTCATTTTAAAATCTGTTTTCAGTTCCATAGTGAAATATGGTCTCTAAAGTCAAAATGGAGTGGAGGGGAAGCGGGGCAAAGGACCGACACCAGTATTTGTTCCCATTTGTACTCAAAACAAATAAAACATGCCAATTCCTTATGGAATAGACAGTTTGAGGCAGAATGGGCAGGAATCATCTCTTCATCTGTTTCTGTCACATTCCCTTGGTTCAGGCAAGACAGATCTTGTGCTGATGAAGTTCATATCACCAGTGGTTTCAGAAGGAGAACCCACTTGACTGGACTGTGTCACCAAGAGCATGAGCCGCATGTTGCGCACATGGCTTTGTAGCACATAGGCTGCCTGTGCCCAGAACATGGTGTTGTATTGCAGCCCAGATTACACAGTGGTAGGGCAAAATGTCTAGTCCCAACTGGAGACACAGGACTGCACCCCTGTGCAAAAATGCACTGTTTGATTGACACTGGGGGAGTTCTCAAAAACACTCTCAATGTGATATAGGAAGGGGCAAAGGTTTGTGACAAGCTTTTCTCCAAACTTGTATGCTCACACCTTGGATGTATAGCCAGTGTCTCTGTCCAAGAGATTATCTTGCCTGTGATTTAAATTGTCTGAAAATTGAAGAAACAAATGATTGCTTCAGACTTGGTCAAAATGCTGAGCTAATTAAGCTTCTAAGTTGTATTATTCTTGGTCTCCCTACAGAGAAAATTAACATAACAATATTGACATGAATTTTTCAAATGTCTGAACATTCATGTCCCGTTTAGAATCTGATTCTTCTTCTCTTTAGAAAGACATTAGACACTAACATCACTAACTTGGAAGACTGGAATTAGAAAATACATTAGTATCCTGCCATTTTAAGTAATTGTAGCATGCTCCTCATAAAGACAAGGTTGTCTATGTGAACTTCTGGTAATAATAATAATAGTAATAATAGTAATAATAATAATAGTAGTAATAATAATAATAATAATAATAATAGTACAGAGCATGAAACACAGGCTGTGATCAAAACCTGTCAGTGTTGTGGGATTATCCTAGTTTTATTGGTCAGTGCTTTCCAACACTTGCTGGTAGAAAGTTTGTAAAACTTTCACCCTCATTATGTGTTGATCAGCAGTGCTGCATCTGCTCAGGGAGTGCTATGGAGGTCTTTGTGGAGAAGCTTGTCCTACACAACACCAAAACCGTCATAAGCAAATCTTGTGGTTCTTCACTGTGATCCAACATTCAGTAACACTTGAAATTTATCTGTGTACACTCTTCAAGAATTCTTCCCGGTGGATTTCTACCCCTCTCCACCCCTCTGCTAATGGATTAGGTGTGAATTGGTTAACAGTGGCATTCTCAAAGGTTGTCCAAGCTAAGCTGAGTCACAAAAATGGTTGCCATCGCTTCGGTTTTTCTGCTGCAGATTCTAAACTACAACTCTGTGCGCTTTAAATGGAAAGAGAAGCTAATTTTTGCAGCCATAAACATTAGAGAATTTTTTAAAGCAAAGGCTCAAATTTCATGATGCCTCTCACATGCTCCATCATTTAGGGACATGTCTGATGCTATTGAAAAAACAGAGAGCAGCTGTGCTCCTGAACATACTAATTTTCAGTGCCACTGTAGCCAGGACTGTGGTAGATTTTAAACTCTGTTCCAGAGGCTCTGAGTCCCAGCCAAGGTCCTGCAGAGCTGGCTGGATTTTTCCATTTAAAGCCTGTTCTCGTCCCCAGATGGCTTTGCGTCGCACTGGCTGGCAGCAGCAGGTGCTTGAGTGCCGAGTCATGCCACAGGGAAGGATCACAGAATAGAAATATTTCATCCTTCGTGACGTGGTATCTTAGATGAGTTTGGGATACCAATGCTGTTGGTGTAGGTAATCCGAACCTGTGAAGCTCTTCTCCATAGCACTGAGATAATACACCCAATAAGCTGTGTCCCCAAGCACAGGTGACATTTCTCAGTCCAGTTTCAATTTGCATTTGTGAGTTACAGAATATTTAATTAGCTTCAAATTCTTTGCTGTTGCCAGGCAAATGCTCACCTCGAAATTTTGGTGTGATTCTGTACAATCTCAGGTGCAATCTGTATTTTTTTTTTTTTCTTTTAGTGAGAGTGACTTCTTCCTTTCATGGTGTGTGAAAGTTTTACATAAGTAAAACTAAGTGTTTCTAGCATGTGAAAAAGTACCTTTATGGGTCTTTCCTATTCAGAGGTAGTATGATTGGCATGTTCAACACTACCTCATCATCATTCTGACCTGTTAAATTTATTTTTACAGTGTTTTTGTAATGATGTCATCGGAATGTAGCAATTGCCAAAGCAATGGCAATCAAATACTTGATAATTCTATGCTGGTGAGCTGTGGAAAGCAGAGCTCCTTGCCCTCTGCTTTTCTGTTGCCTATATCTTCAGCTGCTGCATTCAAAGACTGATTTCTTATACACTTATATTGTACAATGTAGAAACTACTCAAAAAATGGCAGTTATTCTTGGGAAAATAACTATCATGAGATTGCAGTGACCCCTAATCCACTACCTTTAATTTACTAGTGATTCTTAGAGAAACTCTTCACAGAGGAGTTGAAAGCTGGCAAAAAATAGAGTCTTTCAAAATTTGGCTCCAGCTGATTTTATACATAGAAACACAACTTGGATGATCTTCTACAACTGGTTAATTAAGTCCTGTGTTTTTAGCCCTCAATTAGATGTATAACATGATAAACCTTGTTAGCAAATTTGCTGGCCAAATATGGAGAGATTTCATATATCATTTTGACTACTTTATGTTTGGGCTCTTAAAAGATGTATGCAACTTGTCTAATGAAATGTCTGTGTGTATGAAAGGAAAAAAAGAAACAGATTTAGGACCTCTCCCTCTGTTGATCTGTCTGCCTGTGTCTCTGTTCAGTGAGTAGGGTAAAACTCCCCTTGCATTTTTTTTCAATGTTTCTTGGACTCTTACCAGCAGGTTTTTACAGTCTGTTGCCTGCCTCTCAGATTAGAAGAACACTGGCATATTTTACAGTTTCCTAGGATCCAAATAGTCTTTAATTAACAGGGAATTGATGTTTTGGAGTGCAACC
Organism: Edolisoma coerulescens; assembly: GCA_013397115.1. NCBI lineage: Eukaryota > Metazoa > Chordata > Aves > Passeriformes > Campephagidae > Edolisoma > Edolisoma coerulescens. The sequence goes on along the minus strand of VWZW01013750.1, from coordinate 2,416,866 downwards.
AAAATATAGGAGACATTGAAAGCAGAGAATGAACTTGGATCCTTCCAGCTTGTAGCTGGCTGTGGCCAGGGGCAAACAAATAAGCAAAATAGGGTCCACTGCAAACAGGTAGTGCCTCATTGGTATGCAAGGGGATTTCTTCATTTGCATTATGTTCCCACAGAGCTGGTGGTTAGCTGGGAGGAGCTTTCTGCTGCACAGAGACTGAATCAGCTCCACCCCTTGCAAAGAGCAGAAAGTGTTCAGCGGTACCTATCCATAAACAGAATTTCAGTGGCTCCTGAAACTGTTATTTTTAGATTTGTATTGATCAACTGTTGAAGCAGCAAGGTATGTTGTGTTTCTGAGGTTTAGGTTGAAACTGAAGCAGTTGGCTCCATGAGTGAGCATTTAATTAAAAAATCAGAAGTCTGCAAATTACATGACTTTTGCTGAGCCGAACAGCAAGTTGTTCTTTTTCTTTTTGGCTAATCTGCCTTTGTAGGGTTCAGCAACAGGGTAGGATGAAACCTTGAAATTATAAGAGAATGAAACAAGCTGAAGCTCTCAAGGGAAGTTAGACATATGCTGAACTATTGTTCCAGGTTATCCATGGAAAGAAATGGTTTATAAGGTAATTCTGATCATGATAGACTGAAACCTGAAGCAATTGCTGGCAAAGAATTATAACCAACTCAGTCACTTAGTCAGCTGTGGTTTTTTGCAGTAATGCAGTAATTTTTGGACAAGTCAAAATGTATTTCTTTGATCCACTATTGTCTTTCTGTTGTTGCTTTTAGTGTGTGTGTGCTGGCTTTTCCCCCCCCCGCTAATGAGAGCACTTGCTGAATGCCTTCTGTCTCTTTGTACGTGTAGGTGGTACATGCCAGAGCCCTGCTCTTCCAGCCCTCGTGCGTCCTCCTGCACCGCCCTTGCAGCCATCGCTGGATATTAAGCCGTTCCTTCCGTTTCCTCTGGACACTGCCGCAGCAGTGAATCTCTTCCCCAACTTCAATGCAGTAAGTACACTCCGAACGGTTACGGGCCACCTCACTGAGCCACAGCTTCCGTGGAAGACTCGAGAGGGCACAAAGCAGAATTTTAGGTACTCCGTTAATCCTGGAATATCCTCTCCCTTTCTGGGGGCCAAATAGCTCTTTCAGACACGCTGATAGGCCATAAATTGAAGCCTACCTGAGTGTTAGTCAGAAGAAATGTAGAAGGAAAAAAATTGTATGAGCCCAAGTGACATGCAATAAAGTTTTAGGCCATATTCAGTCCCAGGGCTTGTGACTTTCCCACAGTAATTTAGGACGTGCAGAGCTTCACTAACTTACAGTTCACTGCAACTCTCAGAGAGGGAAAGTTTCAGAGCAATGGGATTCTACATCCCATCTCCAACACACTTCCTGAGAAATACTAAAAATATACAGAGCCTAAAGAAGAAAACTGTGTTGGGGCAAAATAAAGTAAGAATGAGATCAGTGTTAGCTGCTGTATGAGCTATTCAATGGCAAACAATCCAGGGTATTTTTTTCAGGTTAAGATGTGTTATTTCTCATGTCTTAGGTTTAATTAGGATAGATTTCTCCTTTTTTGTTCTACTTAGTCATGCTATGTATGATTATAGAAATCCCATTCCTTCTTTAGTATTTTTTTACTGACATATGTCATCAGTGTTCCAATTTCCTTGTTTCAGGCTGAGATAATTAATGCTCTAAAAGAAAAAAAAAAGGGTCTAGGTTGGTTTTATGTTAATTTTGACTTTATAGAATTATGCCCCTTTTCAGTTACTCTTGGAAGTTCTTTTCCTTATTTACATATACTAGATATAAAAAAAACCCCTCTGGTGTGTGTGTGCTTACCTACTTTGAGAGACACAGAGGGGGTGGAATTTTCCATTCCGAACCAATTCTAATTGTCATGCTGAAATCTTAATTAAAATAATTAAGAGTAGTAAAAGAACGTGTGCGTTCTAGAAACAATTTGTAGCAATGAATAGCAAATTTCTGTAATTAAATGTTTATTTTTTACCTTTCGTAGATGTTCATTTTCCTTTAAAGTAATTAAAATAAGCTAATTGTCAAAACTATTTATACAGTCTTAAATTCAAGAAGTTCACAGCGTTAATAGAGAAACTACAAGCTGCAAGCCTTAAAATGCACAGAAATATGTCAAAGAACTAGTATTACAAATAAAATTTTTAAATTTTAAAATGTGTGTTACTATGCAGCAAGATTTTAAAAAGTGCTGGGTTTAGCCAGGGTACTGATAACTCATAATGAAATGTATGCAACTTCAGACTTGTTTAGTGTGCTTTAGAGTTGAGGTTTTTAACAAGTTGTGCCTTGCGATCACTGTTTGTAGTTAATACAATAGGTCAGCTGAATTTTTAAATATATATATTAGAATTTCTTGTAATTTTTTTCCTCAGGATTTTCCATAGCTCAGAGTCTTCAGATTGTTTTCCTAATTGTTTGATTATATAACTGAAATGGAATTTTAATGATGAATGTTAGTATTTGTTAATCCTGTGTTACTCCATAAATTTCCAGTTTCTTTCTACTTACATGGCTTTGCTACTATATTTTTTTTGAGGGAGGGTTGGATAAGTCATGCTAGTATTAATTTGGAAGTAAGAAAGTGAAAATAGACTCATATCAAAACCATGTTATTCCTGAACATCGTCTTAGTAGCATATAATTTGGTAAGAGCACTGGTAAAGTGAGCCTAGTTTTCAGGAGTGAGACTTGAAGCCCTTTTTAACAGCACTCTGAAGCCTGTTCCCATGCAAAATACTGCTTCCTGTGATGTGTGGCCATCTGCCAAGTCCACCTTTGCCAAATATGTGAGTCCTAAGTGTGAGGATGCTGTTATCAGAGCTGCTGTCACCTGCCTTGCTGCTCATAGTTTATGCCTTGCAAAGTGACCTTTGCCTCCTCATCATGTGTGCTGACATGCAGCATCATCCTCCGTGTTCCCATTTTCTTTGTGAACAGTACATTATTGAACGCTGCTATGTTTAGCTCATATGCCAGGGATGGTTAGCAGCAACCTCCAAATGTATAGACTGGCTGAGTAATTTTGCATAGTTCCAGAAATTCTTTCCAAGCTGACTAAACTTTTGGGGACACATCAGCTGCTGACCATTATCAGCCCAAGAAGAAGGTACCCCACACATCACATTGGACCTTAAACAGAACTTAATACAGGGGCTTCAGTATGAGAATGTGAGACAGAAAACAAGGGTTTAATCATAAAATTATCTTTGTAATTATGCATCTTCATGAACAATTGCAGCTGTTGATGATGCTTTATCTTCGTAGACTTCACTGACAATCCTACACAGTGTCAGAGGAGAATCATTTATGCTCTGTGGCTAAACCCAGGTCAAGCAGGTGGTCCATAAAAAAAACCACCGGAGCCGGATGTTCTCTCTCATGTTGTCAGTAAGTTAGCATTTCTCTTGATTAAGACATTGGGGTCATAAATTGTGTCATAGGAAATGGATTTCTAAAGACCTCTTGACCCTCATCACACAGTTACACAGGAGCTAATGAGTTTGGCAGCTTGTCTGGACTACTTCCCAAAAGGCTAGAGGGAAGTCCAGGGTTTTGGCCATTTATTGGGCACTTTTCAACAGCCTTCACTTGAGAACAGCATGACCAAGGAGAAACTTCAATAAAAGTTCAGACATGTTTCAGAGAAACAGTCTCTGATTATGGCAGTCCTAATCGGCGTGAGAGTTGGGTTGGTTTGGTGATGGATATAGGGAGCTGAGCTAATCAGATGAAGCTTCTTCGCAAAATATAATAGAGAAAAATCACCAATTTCTCCAATTTTTGCATGGATAAAAATGCACAAAGGTAGCTTGCAATGCAAGCTATATATCTACTTTGGCATGAAGTGAGGTGAAGCTTGAAAGTTCTCATTTGTCTATTCAGACTATAATGAGGGACTGGCTCAGCTGCATCTACATTTAGATGAATCCCACATTATGGGACGGGTCATAAGCTATTCACAGCTCATATATTAAATTCCACTTAGACATCAGATGACAGAAGTGCTGACATTGTGTTGTATGTTTACAGAGGAATGCTCCCATTTATTAAGCAGGTATGCTTCTAATTTTATCTAAAGACAGTCTTCAGGGAATTCGAGGATTCAGGTGAACTGGATAGAAATATTAGGAGAGGTGAAAGCAAAAGTAACTTACCAGTGGAGAATGTCAGACATGTACATAAGAACTAATAAAACCAAATACTAATCTTAAGTATTGCAAATAATCCTAGTAAGGTGTATTTTATAACATTTTCCACTATATTTCATTTTATTACAAACATAAGATTACTTTATTTGTTGCTGATGATTTTGCTCTAAAACAAACTCAGTTTTTGCTGACTCCCTCTGAATGAAGAAAACATTCAGCACTGATTTCCACAAAGGCAAAAGCTTTCATTGAAGCAGAAACTAGAAGAAATAATATGGGGTATGCAAACCTTTATCAGTAATATCCCCGGACACAGAGTAGAGGGAAAAGTAAAAACTGAGTAGCCTGGGAAAAGTTAGGAAGATAACATTTGAACCTTTGAATTATTCAATTTCAGGAGGAACATTTTCTATTTATACAAGAAAGTGTAAAGCAAACATAGCAATTAACAATCTGGTTAGCTGAACATTTGTAGGTGCTATGCTCTTAATTGTGAAGCAAATGGGTACCCTCAAGTCACATGTAAAAAGAAATTGGAACAACACAGCTGTTTAAACTGAAAACAGCCCACTGGAACAGACCCTGAAGAATCCCAGGTTCACTGCAAGTTTATCTGATCTAAAAAGATGAATTAACTGGATAGGATTTGAATGGCTAAATTTTATTGAATGAGAGAAACTACAACTATAAATAATGTGTATGTAGCTTTTTAAAATATGATTTGAATATTTTCAGAGAAATAGATAAATAATTAAATTGTTCTGAAAAATGTTTGAGATCATTTAACAAACATTTGTTATGTTTCTGTGTTTTCATCTGCAGAGGGGTGAAGCTGTAAGTCTGTGTACTTCTAAGAATTAGTTCGTAGAGATGCAAAGCTCTAGCAGTTGTATTAAACATGTCTTTGCATGTGAATGTGCATATGTGGTGTTTCTGTTCATGAGCCAATGGTTTGTTCCAAAGAAATTTTACAAAGCATCAAAGTCTAGAAGTTAATTAACTTGTAGGAAAATATTGATATGTGTCCCTGGTCTAAGAGGAAATGCTTGGTTTTGCAAGACATCAGCATCAGCCCTAAGCTGATGTACCCTCCGACAGAAGAAGATCTCATGTAGACCTTTTTCATAGTCTCCAAAGCACAGATGCATCAGAAACTAGGTTTTGCTTGTATCTGAAGCTCTCAGAATTATATACTTCAGCCTCCTGAGCAGGAGAAAGAATTTGAAGTTTAGAAATACAGGACATTTGCCATTACAAGGTGGAAAATTGGACAGTGCATTGCACTCCTTGTTTGTTTATTCTTTGAAGGATATGCTGACCATTTTCCTGAAAAAATTCTAAAAAATATTTTATCACACTTTGTAGTATGAGCACGATCTGTAATGGAAGAGGTACACAGTGTAGAAGATCTGAATAAATGCTTGAAAGCAGAAAGAGCGATGTTGCTTGAAAAGCTCTATCCCTAACTCCAAATAAAAGCCTTGTTGCTAGTGGAAAGTTTCCCAGATAAGCATCCTTTGGAAAGAAACATCACTACAGTTTGGACCAGAAATGTATGACTTGGAAGAGCAGTGAATGTCAGAGTTGTACTAAACATGGATGGAAAATGAACTGTTACTCTACAGACATGTTTCTCATGATCCATCTGTAGTAATCCTTCAGTTCCCTGATTTTCCTGTTTGCTTGTTCTGTACCAATAGCCCTAGGGGCATTATTAAGAGCTTCCTATTTTCACCTTCCCCTGGGTAAGGTTTGCCATGTGAGAAAGGAGGAGGAGGAGTTACCAGTGTTCATTGCCCATAGGTTGGGGCTCCAGTGGTGGCTTGGGTTAGAGTGCCGATGTGGTGCTCCTTGCTTCCTGAAAACCACCCTGTGCAACAACCTAGCAGCTTCCAGGGCAGCACAAAGGCTGCACTCTCTATTTATAGAGGTGAAGCTTTTGTTTGTAGGTATGGTCTTCACCTGTTGTGGCCAGACGGCTGATAGAAATGGACAGTGTAGAAAACCTGCTTGCTGAGGAGTATTTCTGGGAAGGGTTATGCCAGGAAATGCAGAGAAAACCTGTCAGAAAGCTGTCAGAAGGGATTTAAAAAATCTTTTCCTTAGGCTCTTGTCCTGGATAGTTATTTTATCTAGAAGAGAGATACGTGCTGCAGAAATGATGTGCCAATTTTCTGGATGTTATGAATAAGAAGTAGTGTTTTGATAGTGAAGAGTGGAGGAGAACTCTGAAATACATGTTAGATTTTTAAACATTATCAGCCTGAAATTTACAAAATAAAGTCAAATTTTTTGTATGCCACTACATAATGATTTTGTTTTATGCTTTCTGACTTAATTGAGCGGAGTAGCGTAACAAGACTATTTTTCCTCATCATATAAAATCCTTTTAAGTTCAGTAGTGATGACATGCTGTCAGAATGCTTTGTTTCCGGAAGAGGATAATCAGGCAACAGCACAATGGCCTAAGTCTGATGTGAATCAAAATGGACTACTGCCTATATAGAAGAACTTGGCAGTAAAAGTATAGTTCGTGCTGATTTTCAATGTTATTTCCATGAGAATGTCCTTTATCAGGTGGAGAACTGTAGTGCGTCAAATTTTTCATTTGTCAGAGGGGATTATTGCTTCTGGGGCCAATCTTCAAGTAACTGCCCATTTACAGGTAAGTAGAAACAGAGGGTTTGACTTTCTCATTTCCTTACGTAGCACTGCAATTGAGCTGTAAGATAGCTATACTCTTCTTTACAGTCTGTATATCTGTTGCTGTTTAGCTGAATGTTATTGAAAATAGGGAACAATACAGAAATAGTGGCTGGGTTCAGGAATTCTTTATTATAATAACATATTCATCACTGCCCAGAATGTTTAATTGAGTCTGCAGGAGATGTAGAGGAATTAGGGAATGAGCAAACACAAGAAAATCTTGGCAATTCAGATGTTTTTATTTGGTGCTTGCAAAGCAGGAATGAATCAACATCCGTATAAAATATTCAGTCATTTGAACTGGCCAGATTTATTTCCCATACACTTAAATCCTTAAGCTATACCCTGGGTTCTGAAATACTGGTGAAACACTGATTCTCTGATGCAGAGAAAAGATTTACAGCTCAGGAGATATCATGAAATTAAGCTTTTTGTCTTTTTCCAGTTTTGAGTCAGATTAGGCTGGATCCAGATCTCTTGGAATATTCTGCCTGTTCTTATGTATGGTCTATGCTCTATGTCATGCACAGGGAGGAGAGTTTATATTTTGATTTGGTACAAATGAGTGTTCCTGCAACATGGTCACCTGTGACTGCATGGATGTTATTTCTGCTTGTGCTGCTGCAGAGGGGCTGCAAAGTAGTGTCTCAGATCCCTAGGACCCGTCTTCAGAGCCATTGCTGTTATGTTCTTTGGACTTGATGCATTGTTAAGGAACATCTAATCTTAGGCCCTTTGCAACCTCCTTTAAATTTTTTTTCCTCTGTTTGCAACTTATAGTTGGGCCTTCTGCAAGCTTAAACCCAGATAACAATAAAATTTTTCTTATCTTTCTCTTAGAATTATCTTATATTTTAGCAGTGCTCCTGGTCTGTATTTGGAATTGCTTTCATTGGGCCCATGTGAGCCTCATGAAGTTTAAGGGCAAGTTCCTCCACTTGGGTCAGAGCAGTCCCTGGTGTCAGTGCAGACTGGGGGCTCCAAGGATTGAGAGCAGCCCAGCAGAGAAGGACTTTGGGGTATTGGTGCACGAAAAATTGATCATGACCCAGCAGTGTGCGCATGCAGCCCAGAAAGACAGTTGTAGCCTGGGCTGCATCAAAAGCAGTGTGGCCATTAGGTCAAGGGAGGTAATTCTTCTCCTCTGTTCAACTCTCATACAACCCCACCTGGAGTACTGCATCCAGTTCTAAGGTCCCCAATGAAAGACAGGGATTTATTAAAGCAGGTTATGAGGAGGGTCAGGAAAATTATCAGGGCAGTGGAACACCTCTCCTATGAGGAAAGACTTGAGAGAGTTGGAGTTGTTCAGCCTGGAGAAGAAAAGGCTCTGGGGTGACCTTATTGTGGCCCAGCAGTACTTAAAGGCACAAGAAAGACGGGGAAAAAATTTTTGCTGGGGCCTGTAGTGATAGGAGAAAGAGAAATGTTATTAAAAAGAAGGAGGGTAGCTTTACATTGGAAGAAATTGTTTACTCTGGGAGTGGTGACACATTGGAACAAGTTGTCCAGAGAAGTCCAGAGAATCGTATGACCATGGAGTTATTCTCCTTGGAAGGAGACCTTGAAGACCCTGCTGTGGGCAGGGACACCTTCAACTAGACCAGGTTCTCAGTGCCTCATCCAACCCAGCCTTGAACAACTCCCACAGGCAGCCTGTTCCAGTGCCGCACCACCCTTACAGTAAAGAATTTTTTCCTAATATCAAATCTAAACCTACTCTCTTTCATTTTGAACCCATTCCTCCTTGTCCTGTCACTACATGCTCTTGTAAAAAGTCTTGTCTGATCTTTCCTGTATGTTCCCTTCAAGTACTGGAAGGACAAAATTAGGTCACCCTGAAGCCTTCTCTTTTCCAGGTTGAATAACCCCAATTCTCTCAGCCTTTCCTCACAGAAGAGATGCTCCGTCCCTCTGATCGACTTGGTGTCCCTCCTCTGGACTCACTCCAAGAGGTCCTTCCTATGCTGGGACCCCAAAGCTGGATGCAGTGCTCCAGGTGAGGTGTCACCAGAGGGGAATAGAGGGACAGAATCCCCTCCCTTGCCCTGCTGGCCACGCTGCTTTGGATGCAGCTCAGGATAGGATTGGCTTTCTGGGCTTTGCGCGCACACTGCTGGGCAACATCCAGCTTCTTGTCAGCCATCACCCACAAGTCCTTGTCAACACTGCTGCTCTTGATCTGTTCATCCCCAGCTTGTGCTGATACCAGGGATTGCCCTGAGCCAGCTGCAGGACTTTGTTCTTGGTCTTTTTAAACCTCATGAGATTCCCATAGGCCCCCTTCTCCAGCCTGTCTAGGTCCCTCTGGGTGGCATCCTGTCCTTCAAATGTGTCAACAGTACCACTCAGCTTGGTGTCATCTGCCAGCTTGCTGAGGGTGCAGTCAATCCCTTTAAGTCATTAATGAAGATCTTAAAGATATTAAGTTGTATTATATTATATTAAAATATTATTAAAGATATTAAGTTGTGGTTGCCTCATCACTGAAAGTATTCAAACTCAGACTGGGTTGGACTTTGAACAACCTGATCTGGTGAAGGATGTCCTTGCCAAGGACAGGGGATTGAGCCTGATGATGTTTACAGGTTCTTTTCAACACAACCCCTTCTCTGATTTACCTCAATTTATTTTAACAGTGTTAGGATTATGTTCCAATTACAGAATTAACAGTCTTGTGTGCTTATGATGAGCAGCTGTCACCTCCCATCACACAGAATACAGTAGCCTTGAGACCTTCAAGGAGTTTGTTGAGTACAAATGGGTAGATAACATAAAAATATCAATTAAAAAGTTTTTTTTATTCAAGTTAAATTTGTATTGAGGGTGCTCTGACCTTCTATGATTGCTTTCTGGAGAAATTCAGGTTTCTAGGGTGTGTGTTCTCCTGGGAAGCAAATCTTAAGGTTACCTTAAGATAACCTGTTTGTGTCATTTCACCTTGCTGAACATTACAATATCTATCCTTGAATTCATCTCTGTAACTGTAATATGGATGCAAATAAAGTACCTGTTTCCTGGTTGCTCTCCAGTTTTTGGAGTGTAATGTGTGTCTTTGGTTAATCTGCTTGGATTTGTCTGGAAGATTTATTTTGTGTAAGTATGTGTGAAATATCATCACCTGTGTTTGGCCTTCTCCACCTACCATCCTTCTCTGTTCAGTTCCATGTCCTCATTCAAGGTCCTTACGGATACCTCAGTGCTGGTGGTCATTTGGCTACAGATTATATGTACTTTTTGGGTGCAGGTAACTGTTGCTCTTCATGGAAGCTGATCTTATAGTACATGCACTTTCACCGTCTGTTTGATAGCTCACCATTTTTTCAGGATTTTTCAGGCAGCGTGTCACTCTCCAGTCACTCAGCATCTTGTCTCTGAGGAAGAGACGTTTGTGCTCCTTCTTGTTGTGTGAGAATGGGTGAACTTCTAACTGTTCTCCACCAATTCTCATGTCCATAATTAAACAGGTCTGAGGCACAAACACCCTGTTTGTACAAGCTCATGACTCTGCTGTTATATGAATGGCCACACAGTGGGCCACGGAGTATAAACTTGAAGACATTTTCATAAGCAGTGTTGCAGGCTGGAAGTGCTCTCTGGGAAAAGGACTACATATACCTAAAAATGACATACAACAAGCTTTGTTTTCAGTGTATTTTTTAAAATTTACCTTAGTGGTTTCTTGCTATTCCTAAAGCAGTCAATAGGATCTAAATGCCTCACATGCTTGTTTATTTAACTGGTGATTAGTAATAGTGAAAGAACAGACTTTCAGAGTCAGCTTGTCCTGCTTTAAACATTTGCTGGAGGGCACTGCACTGTGAGCCAACAGACAGCTTGCTGTTGGGAAGTCATAGTACCCAAGGCAAAGGCAATAGCGTTGCCTTTTACAGGGACTGAGGGTCCCTCAGGCTTTTGCTTTGAATGCAAAGCATTCTCATAAAGGAAATTAAATGAAGTACTCTTCAGATTTTTCATCTTGACAAGTGAAATTACTTAAAACTAAATTTTATAAAGCATTTTGTAAAACATTTTAAATAATGTTTTAATCAGTTGATGTTTACACCCTTTGTCTTAATAGCACTCAGATGAAAAAGATCAATGATTATTTTATTCTGCAAAGACTATAAAAATTTAATGGTTCGCATAGTAAGTGTAACTCATAAAATCTACAGTTTAAATATGGATGGTTATTAACCTGTTTTTAAAAAACTGCAAATAAAGTGAAAAGGAATTACTTAAAACAATGATTTTCATCCTGAGGATGAAAAAAGTGATAAAATTTTAAAATCACTGTTATTATTTCTGTTGATGAGACAGACATTTGGAAGGATTTGAAGTATGGAATGAATTTTTTCTAACCTTAGGTACATTTGTGTTTCTAACATAGATGAATAACTATTTGTGGATTTTTTTTTTTTTTTTACAACCTGCAATTTGTTCTTAGGAATTTCAAAGATATCTTGAAAAAAGCACGAGTTTACATGACAGGTAATTTCACACAGAGTAAATACATTCCTAAGCACAGTTACTTCATTAATTGTTTATTCATGGCATGCAGTAACAGTGCTTATACTATTCAAGAATGGGTCTTAAAATGCCTGCACACTTTTATCCTTTATGATAATGGAAAATTTGGGGCTCTTTTCTACTCTTTGCACTCACAGTAGTTTGGGCTGGTAAATGGCACATGCTGAAGAACTCATTTATCTGGAGTCTTTGCATGTTGCACTCTCTGATGAAATATTTCTCTGATGTCCATGTCCTGTCTAATTTATTTTATCCTAATATTTTTTAATAAGGGAAGAAAATCCCTACGGGTCATGTGTTGGACTTGTACAGTAAAGTTGGATACAGAATTCCAGATTCTCATGCAACTGCTGTTTTTTCAGGCATCTTTCCTTTTGGCTCTACTGAATGCTTAAAGTAATCCTATATTAATATTCATATAGGTTAAATTAGTAATCAAAATAATTCATTAAACAGTAGTACAAAACCTTATATCTCCCAGGAAATCTGTGTTTCTCTTTTAAATGCATTGGTTTATATAAAATAGATGAGTATCAAATTCTTACTATTTCAGAGAATATAAATCAGAGTTTTTCTATCAAACATGATATTTTGTCCAGAATTCAATGTTTTGTGATTTTCACAAGTAAAAAGTTTTAGATGACACGTTACATTTACACATTTTTTTATAAGAAAGTATAAAAAAATTAAATAAATTATGTAACTTCCTTACGCAATAAAAGCAATCATGTTTAGAACTAAATGTAAAAGCTGTCTTAATGACTCACAACAGAAGGCTAAATAGCCTATAAGTGAAGGAAAATGGCAGATAAAAGAAAAATTTTTGTAGGAAAGAGACATTCTTAAGTACAGGTAGAGATGGTGTAAAGCCTGCTGCAAAGCTGCCGGGGAGAAGTTTCTTTCAGTAATTTGCTAATGTGAAAGTGCCAGGTTGTTTGAATGTCAGAGAGAGCAATTCTAATGAATGGAGGCCATGGAAAGAATTCCTGAAGTTGAACATAATAGGCCTGTGAAAGGGATACTTAAAGAAAATTTTAGGGGAGTGGTATTTATTTACATCTGGGACATTTGTCAAGAAAATAGAAAAGGTGTAAATCTTCAGCCTTTACTTCTTTTATTCCAGTCCAGTTTTCATTAAGCTTATCTGTAGTCCACCATGTCCATGCTTTGTTAAAAATTAAAATGCCAGGACCAAGCCAAGTGTTATCTGTGCCTGCTCTGACAAGTTATGGAACACCAGAAGAGCTGAGAACACAAGTAGCAATGTCTGCCAGACTGTGCCTTCCGTGAGGTATATTTTAGGAAGTTCTTGAGCCAAATGTGTTGTCTTGGCATGTGCTAGCCCCCCATGAGGTAACATACTTGACTGGATGTGGAATCAGCAGGAGAGTTTGTTTATTTTAACTACTGATGTGGTAATTTGAGTTTTCTCATTCCCTTCCCCAGACAGTGCCTTATATATCCAAGCAGAGAGATACATAGGAGAATTTCCTTGGGTAACCTAAGTAATAGGAAGAGATGAGAACATATGAACTTTGACTTGTTATAAACAGTAGAAGTTAAGTACTATTTTTAAGGTGCTATGCTCGTGGGAGCTGGAAGTGGATGAAGAAATGTACCTCACCTTACTCATATTTTGTGTTTGTAATGGACTGATTTGCTAATGGATCCAACCCATTACATTATTGGTGTTGCTAGGACTCAGATGACCAAGATAAATCACAGGGGTGATGCCTGAGTTAATTATAGCAGTGCCCTCCCAAACGGCACTATCAGCTCTGGGAAGCAGCAAAAGCTATTGTTGGCATTAGGAAGTAACATGAGAAAGGGGTGCCTGGGAGAGGAGAGGCAGTGAGGAGACTGCCATTTCCAAAGGATTGGAAAATACTGGCTCTATGGCGTTTGGCAAGGAAGAGAGGTGTGAAGAAGAGCAGAAGGTTTTCAAGAAAAGAGAAATATCTCAGAACAGGTATTTGAAAGATGCATTTGCTTAGCACGCACACACCCATAAAAGTAATGGTGGAAACACTCTAAAGAAGGTTAAAATACCCAGTTTCCACTTAAAGAGTCCTTTTGTCCTTGTTCCTGGCAGGAACAGGTCCTTTCCTTTTTACTTGCAAGCTTTTCCCAGGAATTTATTGTCTCCTGAAAGTTTTTCAAGCAAGTTTATTATCTCTAAATCTCTATTTTTGTTTTTAGGGAAGCTATGTTTTTCTTTTAAATTTGAAAGAAAAGAGAGAAATCACCTTCATACTTACTGAAAATATGTCTCAAACTGAACTATAAACAAGCACATAATTAGAAAGAGTCTATGTGTCTGAAATCAGAGAAAATCCTTCTTTAAGAACAAATCCTTAGATGCTATAAAATGTCAGGGTGGCACAGCTGTTCAGTCTCTGTTCTTCAGTAAGGATTCCCTGATAAAGGGGGATTTTTCATAAGTTTCTGTGTATAGAGAGGATAGCAAATATTTCGGGTCTGGAGTTCCTTCCTTTTCCATTAAGCAAAATAATAAAGGTAAAATCTACTTCATCAAGTACTGTGTATTCAAGTCTCCTATTTAGAGTCATAAAAACAATATCTCCTGTTCTCTTCAAACAGGCTGAGTTTCTAGAACCTGAAGAAATGTCTGTTTCAGATTACACTGAATTGCAAAAGAACTATGGATCTGAAGATTAGTTTGTGTTTTCTTTCATTTGGTAGAACTCCCAACATTCCCCATTCTGTTGACTGGGAAAAGTTTTATTCATGTAGAATTATCTGCTTTAGCTATTTCACAAACCACTGCAACTTTTTAAAAATACCTTCAATTTTATTTTTTTAGAAGCTGCTGTGATATGGCACATAAATTGATACAGAGCCTGAGACTAAAGGACTCTCTCTATGAGATGCTAAATTTAGAGTCCCTTGAACAGCTCAGGTTGAAGTACAAAAACCAAAATTCTGTGTTTAGTGGCATTTGTACTAATACAAGCAAATAATTAACTTTGAATATAAACAATTAAGGAACTGTGAATTTTGGTAAAATTAAAACTTTCTTGTCTTCAATGAGAAAAAGGCAGAACATAACCAACTCAGAACTGAAAAACACAGAACATGCAATGTATAAAATGTGTTAGGATTCTCATCCTTACTTGCTCATTTGGGGATTTGATTAATATGTCTGCTTAACACTAGTTTGACTCCCAATAAAACACTGTAATATTTTATCTATGTCTCTTAAAACATCATTTCTGCAGACCAAAACACAGCAGGAGAAAGGTTGTGAAGACCAGCTTCGAGTTCAGTGGTTAAGATTTTCAGTAAGACACAAGATTAATCAGTAAGGCAAAAAGCCACTTAATGCCACAATAATATGTTCTTTAGCCTATAACTTCTTTTAAATAAGAGAAGGATTAACAATCATCTGCTTTGGTCTTTAGCTGTCATTAACAACATTTAAGTCTTCAACCTACGCAGGGCTTTAAGATGATTATATAATCAGCAGATTTTTTAGACGGCTACAGCTGGTGATAAGCATGCATTATTCCAGCCTTCCGAGCTATGCTAAGGACTTGTTGTCTTGCTAAGCTTTTGTCATGCAATAGTATAAAAAAATTATCCGTTTCTGTTATTTGTTCCTGGTCATTCAAAGCATAGAATGAGAGAGAAACACCAAGTCTTAGAGAAAGTTTTGTTGAGGAAGAACAATCTGGCTGACAGTGATGATTCTTAAAGGGATTGGCAGTTTTATTGGATATGAGTTGCCAGTCTTACAGATAGCACCAGTCAGATGGTTTTTGAACTTGAAGAAGTTCTCTGTGGTAACAGGAGCTTGTGGGGAGTCATTGTGTGCTTGGGAATTCATCTGAATGTTGTTTGTAGCCAGCTCCAACTCCAGATGATAAGATAGCCATGCATTGTTTTTCTTCTCCTCCTGTTTTCTGAGCCTGAAGTAGCCTCTTTGATGTCTTTCTTCCTCAACCCAGCAATACTGAAACACGTAGAACAAAAGAAAATCTGTTGAAGTTAGTCTAATGAGTTTCAACCTAAAGGTTGAAGTTGACACTGTAGTCTTTTAAAACACATCCTTAGGCTTTGTTTTATTTCATCTCATTAACAATCATTAATTTTGCACAAAAGATGTCAACTCTGAGTAACTTTAATTTGGCTTTGCCATACATTCTTTATCTTACAATGTAATTACTACCAGTCCCTCTTTCACAGATTACTGAGAAGGTCTGTGGCTATTGGTCATTTTCCTAATTTCCAGTTGATTCCCTCATCTGGAGCAAGTCCAGCAAGTGTCTGCACTGTGGTGTAAACAACCTAAGCGGGCTGGCAGAGATCAGTAACTTCAGCAAAATGCTTCTTGACTAGTTCTGTTGATTGTTCATCCCCATTAGCTAATGACAGTTCCTAGGGCCTGGTTAAGCTTTTTCTTACTTCAGGAAAGTAATTTCTCCCTTTTAGTGCTCTGATTTACTTCCCATTTCTCTAACAGGGAGTGTAGTGCATTCATGCCCTTAAGGCTCTGTTTTCATGCTCTGGTTGTGTTTTGAAAACAAGGCAAATATTCACAGAAGGCTTGGAAAACAAAATGTGCCTGAAGAGTCTGAAAAGTGATAAAGGTTTACAGATATCTGCCATATAAAAGTTTTTATACTTCTATCCTATGTCAATATGAGTTACTACTCCCTTACCTTTTCCCACTAAATGCTGCAAAAAGTTTATCAGTATTGGGTAATCAGGACTTGATACCGTCACCTAATTTTTGTTTTCATGTGAACATGTATGACAGTTATGCTTAAGGCAAAATTAAGCCTTAATTATGGCTTAATGCCTAAAGGCATTTTTTTCATTGCTCTATCCAGATTAAAGAAAAAAATAAGATTAGAGGTAAATCCTGTTTTTGTTGTTTAATCTATTCTCGCACAGCCTCATAGATCCGTCTCTAGATAAACACATGAAAATAATGCATTAAAGTAAGCATTTTTAGGTTTTTAAGAAATTTGTGTGGAATTGATTTACTGAAGAAATCTACAGGTCTTTCTAGTGGTGTTGAATAGTTCTCCTTCCTTTTAGTTTTTGCCACTATTACAGTGTTTTCCCTGGAAGTATATGGTTTTAACTACAGAGATTTTCTTAACTTAGTTTTCATATCTCACTTCTGTGGCAATCACTGTCTGCTTGCTCCTTCTTAGACAAATGGTTAAATGAACTATTTTGAATATATTCAGATTTGGCCTTCTAATCAGTATTAAGGAACTGAATTAAACAAAGAAGCAAATTAGTATATTTGATCTATGAAGACAAATGACTTAATCCAATTGTGTGTTAGAACTCAAATGCATATTCATGTAATGGTTTAAAAAGGAAGTTGGTGGACGTCAGTAAACTTAATGATAGAAAGAACAAACAATTAGACTGCCATAGGCTTGTCTGGCATTTACTTGGAAAAAATAGAGATATAGTTTTGGTTCAGAGTGAGAAAATAATGTTGAAATAAATTACCAATGTTTTCTTTACTTTCAGCTAGAAATTTACTGTTATTAAATAAAATTATTTGCCAAAATGATAATGTTACTTAAAAGATCAGTGCTGCAAATTAGTATATTTAACTATTGTAGTAAGATTTGAGATATTTAACTTGAGACCATTCCAGTATAAAGACAAAAAAGAAGTCTAGTTTGGTTCTTTCATCTCTACATGCTTGAAAGTTCAAGCACGTGTCAAAGTATGCTTCTAAACCCCTAGCATAGGAGGATATAAACAAATCATTCTGTGACCTTTCAGAAATTTAAGTTGGAGTGAATGAGGCGTATCTGACCTAAATTGATGTCTAAAAGCAAAGTGTCCAATCTGAATCAACCATTCAGCTCTTTCCAAAGTAATGCAGAAAGATGGGTAGCCACAGAAACCAGCTTATCTCATCTGAGATGCTTACCTGGGATGGAATTAATCATTTACAGGAGACACTTCTGTAAATTCTGTACCAATTGTGCTGTCCTAAAATGCTAAACTTGAAGTAGCCAGTTGACATGGGAAATTCTGGTTATAACTTAGGAAAAAATTTTTTCGCATTAAGTGAGGTCAAGCACCATACTGATTTTCCTCTGTGTACTCTCCATCCCAGCAGACACTCAAAACTTCACTGGCCAAAACCCTGTGTGAGGACCTGGGCAAGGCTGCTGGTTAGCACGGCCTTGAGAACGAAGGAGGTAGAACAGATGAATCCAGTTTTCTCAAACTAAACCATCTTGTGAATTCTAAAGGCCTTAGAGCAAAGCAGAGACTAAGATTATTGTGTTTAGAGGAGATAAGTAACATGAAAGGGAGGTGACGAAGAAACAAAGCCAGAAGGATTTTGTCCAGCCTGAAATGATGGTGAATCCTCTGGCTCAAGCAATGCAAGGTTGATAGGGAGAAGTAATATATTGTGTAGGAACAAGTTTCAAGTGTCCCCCTCTCCTTTTCCCCTCCTTCACCTCACCCCTCATCTCCTTTCTCCCCCCTACCCCCTTCTGCCCGCTTCAACCTTCAGTTCTTTCTGGAATACAGAAATCAAACAAAAAGAGTAAAGGATGAGATTAGAATTAAGGAAGGTTGGTGAAAAATATATTGAGGTGTTCTAAGATGGATCTTTGTTTAAGACATGCTTTTACTAAGTTTGTAATCGTTGCATTATTGCTGTTTTACTTCAGAGAGCTAAAATATGATTTCCAGTGCTCATAGTCTTGGTTCATCTCTGGCAAAAGTTTTATAAACAAATATAGGAGGATGGAGAGTAGGAGTAAAAAAGGATATCAAACATATGGGTTGAACTGTGACAGACTACACTGCCTCCTGTCCAAAGGATGACTCTCAAATAAAGTTAGGAATCTCAGGATTGAGATCTAGAAACACTGACTAGATTCTGTCCAAACTTGGATATATGAGTGGCTTAATTTAAAACCTGTTGGTGTCTCTGTATGGTGATAGAACAGGAGAAGCAATAAGGTAGGGATGAAAATTTGTGGTTTGTATTAAGCTGTGACATCATTCCCTGCTGGATATTTACAAATTGCTTTTTCATCAGGAAAAGACTGCTTCTTAGTAATTGAAGTTACATTTCAGCATTAAATTAAGGAATAGTTATTTCCAAGGGTTTGGTGCCTTGAAAGCAAAAGAAATTAATACTGCCTATATACAGTATTTCAACCTTCACACAGTTGCTTGAGCAGAATGTATGCTGGTTGAATGCTTCAATTAGACTGTGAGATGTTCAGTTTGGAAAATTCACACTGTGAGGGAGAAGCTCAAAATTGGAGCTTAGAGTTTGGTCTGCATTCTGCTTGCCGAAACATCTGATGCAAAATGATGTCTTCTTTTGACATTGCATGAAATTGAATTCCTTTGATGAACTTATTTTCCTGCAGTTTAATAACATTACTACTAGAATTCTGGAGGTCTATTATGTATTGGTATGGGTGTGCATTCCTGCTATTTTCCTTCAGCAGTAAAACTGAGATGTGTTGTCCTAACCACTGAGAGAGTATTCCCCTCCGACACTGTAAAGGGCTGCTGTGTTTGTAACGTGCCAACCCCATCAGTCCTCTTAGTACCCAGCGCTGGCCTGTTTAAAGACTAATGCACAGGGGTAGGTAGCAGAGACCACTGCAGTGGGTGATGCAAACACCCTCCTCTTTTATGTATCCATCCCCATAGAAAATTTAAATTTATCACAGTGTGAGTTTGGCATGGCCATGTAAATTCAGGCAACAAATTGTGTCCTGTCTTTCTGTAGATTTGCGGTCAAGAAATTTACTCGTCTTTTTATTCCTAAATACAATGGCAGAAATAGCCAAGGACTCCAGGACAATCCATTCTTGTAACATATTTTTCTGCAAAGAGGTGGGGTTAAACCTCTCCATGCTGGTCTGAAAAACTTGTTGCTAGTTGTTCTAGTTTCTGAACTTCTCAGTCTTCAATGATTGTCTACTTTAGCACCCTGTGTAACTCATTTTCTCTTTGATGGCTTAATTGAGGTGGAAAGACACTGGCATTTACTTCATGTCCTACAGGAGATAAGTGTTTGAGCAAGAGATTGACCTGAATTCCTCTAGACTGTCTGGTATCTGCTTACTGCAGGCACTTTTCTGCAGTGGGATGAGGTAGCTGCCGTTTCCTTTCAAACACAAGACATGAAGTGGACATCCCAAAATGGGTCATTGTCAGTCCCTCAAATGTAGTACCCATTGTTTTAAGCTCATTTAAATCTGTTGTCTCCACTGCTCAGAGATACCAAGTATTCTTACATAGTCTGGAAATGACTTAAAGGTTTAGATACACAAACTATGTCTTTTCTGGTAATTTTTAAATAGTAATGTTTGCTGTAACTAATTAGATTCTGTTTCATGTATTTTTAGTTTTAAAAGGTTAGTAGAGTCTGTTAACAAATAGCGTATTTTTGAGTACTTGTGGGCAGAGGACAAATGAGGGTATGATATCATGTTTAACTGTACATAGTTTTACTATGTAGTGGTTAAAATGTTACAGGTTTGTATGTGTGTCCGTTATAACTTCTGAGTAATGTTGCAGCCTCAAACAGAAGTCATACATCTTCTCTGGAACAAGGATTTGTTAAATGCTGTAAATGGTTATGCCATTTAAATGAAAACAATGAAATAGCAAATCAAACCATTTTTCACTGAATAAATAGTGCATTGACAGCAAATAAATTCTGTAGGAACTAATTCACATTTCCCAATCCAGAATATTACTGGAGTTTCAGTTTAGGGTGTTATAAGTTAGCCACATTCTAGCTGGGTCCCAAATTAACTTATTTTGGTAGAACACATTACAAGAAAATTCTTCCATTGAGAAACGCTAAAAATGCCTATATCATAATTTCTGTACTAATTCTATCAGTCTGAAGTGGGACTTTCAGCAAACTGTATTTTGCATTTGAGTTACCATTTTGCATTTGATTTAACATCCGCATCCTTGAAGCAAGTATCACATCATCTGCTTTGTTACCTGAAATGGCTAAATACGTCTACTGTTCTTAGACAACATGAGTAGCAACATAAAGCTATCAGACCAAAAAAGTTTGATGGCATCTTCTTCTTAGCTCAAATGTATTGTCCAGGAGGTCATATGGAATGAATTCTGATCTAATATTAGTGTAGCTTGATTTATTTTATATCCATTTTACTTTTCTATTAAAAAAAATCCCTTGGTATGTGTTGAAATAAATGCAGGCATTGCTGGATGACAGAGCAGCATGTGAATTATGTAATCACTGAGGTTTCCCCCCCCATAATCAGGTCACCTAAGTGAGAAAGGATGGAGTAATGCACATCTCTTAAATTTTTCATTAGGAGTAAACTAGACAAGGTGATTGTGATAAAAGCCTGTTTGGAAAAGGAGTGCATTGCAAGAAACTGTATAGAGAACAGTAGGCAGAAGTATGAAGGAACAGGCAGTTCTGACCCTAAGGCAATTTTTCATCTTCCTGCAAGAACATTAAAATAAACTCTTTAAGTGTCTTCTGTCAACCTGTGCATTTGTCACATTTGTGCATATGAAGTACTGTACCTTTGAGCTATTGGTTTCCTATGTTTTTGTGTGGTAGTTAAGGAGCTCTAGTGTTGTGCCTTCCTGCTGCTGAATCTCACGACAGAATGCCCATTTTCCTTCCTACTAACTTTGTTAATATGTCATCATGTGGCACCATTCAGTTCCTCATCTTCAAAATGAGTTCCTTGTCTGCAAGACCTTCCTCCAGACTCCACTTCATCAGTGCCAATGATGTGACAGTGCCACTGTCCTACCCTCAATGTAATTAAAACTCTGTGTCTAGTAGGAACAAGCTCAGAATGTGCAAAGCCCCCTGAATTCTGGCTGATTTTGGTATCATAGTTGAGAAACAGGAGGAAGAGAGATAAACTAGATACTTGAACTATTACAGGTGGTGAGTCGGAAGGGATAGGGAGAATTCCACGCCTCTCAAAATGGAGTTGTGTGTTTGTACTCACATACACTGGGATCTCTTCAGTCGTTTTTCCTGTAAACCTATGGGCTAAAGTGCTACCTGCTGCTGAAGAATAGAAAGTCTTACTTCAATATTTATAGGAATGATTTGTCTCCCACAGTAGTAAAACTGGACTTCTGTCATTCAGCAGTGTAAACACTGGATGGCCAAAAAGAGCAACTGTCAGCAGAAAATGTGACTAAAATAGATTTAAACACAGGATGCAGTATGTTGTGCCACTTCTTTCCAAGTAACCCTTCAGTGATATAGTATCATTGGGAAATTGTTTGATCTGTTGTCACTTAAACATGGTTATGAACTCTTCCCAGTTTATGAAAAATGCTTAGGAAAAAGAAAGAATAGGAAGACAAAAAGGCACAACCAGAAATCAATCACGGATGCTTTGGAACAGGATTTTTTATATAAGGCTGTGGAGAAGCAATGTTATTTTGTATGAATATTATATTTAAGATTACCTGCTTGGTATTATTCTGGCTTCTCAATAATGAAATCAAATGGGGCCTCAAGGGAGGAATAGGTATTGAAGAAAACAGTGAAGGATATACACTTTATCTCTAGAAAGTATACTGAGGGCCCTTACAGAAAAAATGATGAGCTTGTCACCAGAAAATATTGATGTTCCTGTTCCCATCTCAGTTAACAAGCTTGTGGTGTTGCAGGCCTGAATCTAAGAGCAAAAAAATATTTAAGACATAAAAAAATCCTACTAAGAGAGAAAAGGTGAGGGAACAGAGAACAAATACTTTGACACATTGTCAGGGAAAGTTCAAGAGGAAAAGTGTAGGAGGAAAACCTTCCTCTCCTGGGTCAGTGACCTGTTTTGAGCTGTGATAGAGCTAATTTTCTTCCTAATAGTACAATGCTGTATTTTGGATTTAGAATGAGAAAAATATTGATGACACACTGATGTTTTGGTTGTTGCAGAGCAGTGCTGACACTAATTCAGAGATTTTTCAGTTTCTCACACCTTTGTGTCACCGAGGAGGCTGGGGATGCATGAGAAGCTGGTAAGTGGACACAGCTGGGACAGCTGACCCAGCTGGCCAAAAGGATATTCCATACCATATGACATCATGCTGAACAGCAAGACTGGGAGGAATTGTCTAAGGCATGGCAGCTTGCTGCTTGCGGGCAGGCTGGGCATCGATCAGTTGAATTGTTCATCAATTATTTTGTATATTCTTTTACCTTAATTACTAACTTACCTTCCTTTTCTGTCCTACTAAACTGTACTTATGTCAACCCCTGAGTTTTATCTTCTTTTTTGATTCTTTCCTCCATAGTGAGCAAACGGCTATGTGGTATTTAGCTGCCTGCCAGGTTATACTACAGAACCTGGGGTTAGATGTTGCTTCTAAACAGGTAACTGAGTTCTCTGAGAAGAACCAAGGTAAACCTAAAAGTCAAATCTGCAGCCATTGGGCCAACAATGGCTGTATCATTCTCTTTACTTGTGTCAAACTTTTTGGCAAAAGATGCCCCTTTGCCTGTGAGGAACTCTTTGAGGCCTCTTACCAGCCTCTGTCATGGGCACCTGAAAGGACTTCCTTGAGCTGGTCAGCACCCATAGGTGTAGCCTAACAGCAATGGCAGCAGTGAGATTCAGTTTTTTTATTTGAGTCATTGGCATCCACCCAGAGAAAAGTGAAAACCAAGGTGCTTGTCACCTCAGAGGTGCATTTGTGAGTAATTGTAACTGTCCCCAAGGAACATATATTGTGGAAATAATTTTTTTAGACTGCTTTTCAAAGACACAAACTTAGATGAGAAGATTCATAGCATAACAGCTTCCCTGGTTCATTTACAACTGAGGCAGAGTTTAGTACGTGAACAGTAGTAGGTACATAAGCAGTAGGTCTGAGATGAAACCTCTTTTATATCCGGAGGAATTTTATCTTTTAGAGGACTTTTTTTGGGCTTGTTGACCATAAGGAGTTCTTTCAGCCATCCATTCCAGTGCTTAGCTCCCACTACCTTGAGCTACCATCCTACCGTCATAAAATTGCTTAGATTCATTACTGAATTATGAAATCAGAATTTTGTCACTCCTGCAAGTACGTCTATGTTTTTGTACCATGATACAATGAACTTTTTTCATTTATTTTGACAAATGCATATTAGCCATAAAACATCAGTCTACCACCATATGTAATGCAAATAGATAATGCCTTACTTAAAATTATTAAGTTTCAAAATTAGATGTTTATAACAACATTTGTAGGACTGTGAAACCTTTGGAAGTGCAATGCTCTGATTGTTTCACATTGGTTGAAACAGTGTGGCAACAAGCGCATAATGTGGTTAAGAATGATGAAGACTCTCTTTAGCTTATCAACTAGCTAAAAATTTGCTTTTCCCACTGTATGTATTGCAGAATGGGCACCACTTTGTCCAGCTCTTGGTAGAGTTCTCTCTAAGACAGCGTTCAGATAAAGCACCAAAGGATAGGATGTTATATTGCTGAGGATCCAGTATGGACTTTAGGCCTTAAGTCTTCAAAGCATTTAAGCATGAATTTGCACATCAAAGGTATGCACAATGACCTGCTACCCAGCAACTTCTGGTGAATTATACATTTCATTATAGATGACTAAAAGACAGAACTCCACTGTCAGAACAGTCAGTCCAGCTGTCTTGCTAACATAATATTCACTACTAAAAGCAAATAACTAAAGACATTGAACCATATTATCATGTAATTGTCTTACTTATCTTCCTTTTGCATTGCAAAAATATTTGTCTTTGACATGGTGTTTGAAGATACTTTTACATGATGTTTCCATTTGCTTTGATTTTAGGTCAATAAATACTCCCCTAGAAAAGAGCTTCATTTCCTTTCTATAAAGTTCAGAGCAAAAGCATATCATTCACTATTTTAATAAATTCCTAAACAAAGAGGTTACAGTGGGGAAGCCTGCCAAAACCTTCAGTATAGAAGCACCACTAGACCCTTCAATAACATGCCCAATGCACTTGCACAGAGAGCATCAGAGAAAAGCTTTCAAGTGTGTGGTCGTGGCTTGTTTTCTGGTTTTGGTTTTACTTAATCTGAATATGCTTGGTAATCAGAAGCATTAAAATAATTTTTTTAAAAGCATTGATTTGAACAGACATTATATGTCGTATTTTTAGTTATATTGCAAATGTGCCAGCCTGTATAATGAAAATATTGGACACCTACTTTGTCATTTGCTGCAATGCAGTCAGATCCATCCTGACAAAATTTATCTATTATCTTGTTCAATTCCCTCAGAAAAAATGAAATTACACATTTCTCTTTGTGCTCTTGAAGCAGCAAATTCACTAGGTCTGTTGTATTTTTTTTATACTGGGTTTATAGACTTTTCCTTCTTTCCTTTGCAAGCTTATCAACATTTGCAAATCAGTATTTTATTCTAACAAACTTCTTTTTTTCTTCTACCTAAAATTCTACAGTCCGGACAGGCAGTTCTGTATTTTGGGAGGTGGTAGTGGAGTGACAAAGGGAGGAGAGGATATACAAAAGAGAGAGCATGCTAGAATGCTTAGCACTTATTCTTATAGCACTAGAATGAAATTTTTACCAGTGTACAACATATTTTTGATAGCAGTATAGTTATTGTTCTCAAGGTTTCAGATTTTTTTCCCCCATATGATAAATAACACTAAGTCTTTATGAATTAATTAAATTCTTATCTGATAATAATCTACAGTATGTTCAAAATAGCTGTTCATGTAAATTTGGAAGTTAGGATTTTTTTTATCACTGGCATCTTACTGGCTAAGTTATAATAAAATGCAAATATCCTAAGTGTTGCTTTACAACTTCAATTTGAAGGCAGTAAATTGTGGTTAGTGTGAATTGTCATGTTGGTATTAGAAACTTAAGATTCATCATGATTGACATAGGAAATAAGTATGAAACTGAAGGAATGCTATTATTATGTAATGAATCTCACTTATATAAATACCAGTAATATTATTTTTGCCATTTTTGGTAGTAATATAGCTTGTTGTAGTTATATACCATTTTTGGTCAGGGTCTGGGAAGATTATAATCAGCCTAATTCAGTGATGTTTACTTGGAATAATACTGTTACCAGGGATTTGAAGGATTAACTCTAAGCTGGATTTTTGTAAGTATAAATTCAGAATGATTAACATGTTTGTTTTCTTGCTGTAAGCAAAACTAAATATCTACCTTAAAAACCATTAAGTACTACTACCTTTAGTGTGGGGAATACTTTTCAGATGCAACAGTCACCTTTAGGTTTTGATTTTGATTCTACCACCCACTGCTGTGTCTGCCTGTTCCTGGGGGCATTTTTACAGGCAGGGGGATTAGTGCTTCAAGGAGTTCGGGCGTTTTTCTGTTGGTATGATTTGGGGGGTTTTAAGTTTGTTTTGTTTTAAAAAAAGAGGAGGCATATAATAATCTCTGGAGCTCTAATGTTCACTGTGAGATTTATTCTCTACTATTAGTTCCTGGTATGTGAAATGATGGTGCATAGGTTCATAGGCAAGAAGATAAAGAGGATTTCAAAAAGGACCGTAAAGAATTATGCAGTGCTTTTTGTGTCATAATGTCAAAAAATACAAGGGAGCTACAATAAGATTGTGGTAAAGGTTTTACAGGAATGCTTTTAAAACTAATGCAAGTACTGAATGCATAAAATCAGCAATCAAGCTGGGAGCAGCGAATGTGCTGTGTTATCTACAAAGATAACACACAGTGTTCATTTTTCTTAGTAGCTAATTTAACTACCAAGCTTTTATTGCTGCTTCTGCTCAGTCCTTCCATTATCAGCTGAAGTTGAGATTTCTCACAAAAGTTCATCCTTGGCAGTAATAATTTGCTGCAATATAAAATAAATGATTTAACATAAAAGATTTTACTGATTGCAGTGCCAGTTGGCACTTTCTTGTTCTCTGTTGAAATGAGCACAACACATTGTCTATTACAGCTGCACGGCTACCCTGTGACCACTCTGTGTTGCAAGTTTTAACATTAGTGCTTCTGTATGTATTTTTCTCCCATAAATTATTCTTCTCAGAAGAATGTTAATTAGTAACTGATAGATATAAAAATTGCCAGGGACAGTCCATTAATTCCATTTACCTTAATGGCACTTAGATCATAGCTCGCAGTACAGCTGTATTCAGACTGGATTATAAATGTAATTTTTTGCATCATTAACTACCCTGATTAATCTTAGACAGCAAAAGCATAATTATAGAAACACAGGACTTGCAATGTGCCAGTTTAAAGTTGTAGCTTTGCTGTTTTATATTTACATCATTGTGAACAACATTGGTTTTGAAAATTTAGACTGAAACAGTTTTTCTCCATTTCTTAATAATTAACTTGTGTCTTGTACTAATCTTTTCTCATTTCTGGTTTTACCTTGGGGTTCTTAGGTTTTGTTTGTGGTTTGTTAAGGATTTTTTAATGTTCTTTTTGTAGCGTTTTGCTTTTGACTCGTGCAATTACTGGATATTTGCATAGTAATTGACCACCATTAGCAAGGTGTTCATTCTGATCAAAGTATATTAAGGAAAGCACATGTATTTTCTGTCTGATTTCTGTGGAGACCAGAAGATGTCATTATGATTTTCACATTAAAGTCATGGGGCCAAACGAGAGTACAAATTCAGATACTTGTCTCAGATAGAAGCAGATTTGATGAGGTGCTGGTTTTGCAGACAGCAGCCAGGAAGTGGCAAGTTCTACTTGAGTTCAGGTTTAATGTTAACAGTTGGGAAACCTGGCCAGCCTGGTATCATGAAAGCTTCTGCCACGTGGGGTTTTCAACTTCTTTATCTTTGGATTTGATCCACTAAAGGTGATGTAACCCTGTGTTGAGTGTGTGCCTTTGGTGTAGTATTGTCTTATCTATATAAAACTGATGTGACAAATCCCCACCCTGATAAGTGCATAATGCTACTTAAGTCGTTAAACTTCCAGTTGCAGTTAATAATGAGAAAGGCAAGAAGTGACAGAGAGAGAATTTGCATTGGTAATGCCATTTAAATAATCAGAAATCTGAAAGGAAAACTGAAAGCAGTTCTTTGAATGATGATGGTTCAGAAATGCCATTTGTAAACATGATGATTCTCAAGAACACACTGCATTTTTCAGGACCAGATGACACTGCTGCATGCTGCAAGTGTGCTATGTGCCTCCTCATGTGGAGTGTGAACTGAAGATTTTGTAAAGGGGGAAAGATGAAAAAAACCTTTTCCAATCATTAAATCAAATGGGTGATTGCATTTATGCCTTCTATAATAGCATGGATTTCTTGTGTGTGGAAGGAAAAACAGACACAAGTCCATTTCAATGTAAGAACCATCACTATTGGTTTTAATTCTGTATTTGAGTTGCCTTCTTTCTTCTTCTTTCAAGCTATAGGCACAGCCACTGCAGATGCAATCTGCTATGCAAATTACAAGGAGATAATACAAAGTAGAGTTTTCGCAGTAGTGCCCAAAAAGGCAGCAGCGCTTTTTAAGAAGACACAGGAAGAGAAGGGTTGGAGCACTGTAGTTTGCAGCTGCTCCTGAAGTATTTTTTCAGTTATTCTATCCCGTAGCAGAACTGTTTGTGCCTGCAGCTGTTCATGAGAGCTGCTGGGGTAAAAGTCAGATTGTCTTTTGAAACAAGAACCAAATGGCACCAAGTGTGGTGAGGGTTGACCACAAATACTGCTCTGAGCTAGCAAGAAGGAGTTGGTGGAAGAGGTGATGGCTTCAACTCTGCATTCGGGCAGAGACCTCCACGGTGACCTTGAACCATTACTTACACTCAGTTCCTATGTGTAAGATGAGGATAATATTTCCTGGCCTCTTAAGTGTGTCACAAAGATCCTGATCATTAATGATTAATCCTGGCCCATGAATGTGTGCAGTGTGTATTAAGATCTAATCATAATTGTCAAAGCTGAGATCCAAGGTCAAACCTTGGTTTGAACTTGTTCCATCAGTGTCAAGATAAGCAGGAATAAGTCAAGGGGGAAAGGGTTCATCTCCAATATTACATCGGTATAAAGAACTTTACAGTAGCAGGAGGAATGATGTTTTCATTGATGATGTTGTTTTTATGACAGACAATTAACTGAGTAGAAAATAGGACCAGTAATAGGTCTGAGAGCCCTGAAGACATCTAAGACTGGAGCACACCCTGTGGGGATTTGCACTGCACTTTTTATGTCTTCTTCATTTATTCAGAGTTCTTTTATTAGTTGCTGCTATCTTATCAGGTCCCTCATACCTATTCTGTGTTTTCGATATCTCCAGGACAGAACTTCTACCATAAAAGTGGAGACAATGATATGATATCCATAGGCCTTAAATGGTGCATAAAAAGTGAAACCTGCAAAATAACCAAAGCTGGGCTGCTTGTGCATCATGGAGTTTCTTTTCTGAAAAGATGTGCTAGCAGCGCAGATGTCTTTAAGTACTTGACTTGCAGACAACAAGTACACAGTTCACAGGTAGTAAAATTGCCTGTCTTCACATTCGTAGGTACTTTTGTGAAGTACTCCAGACATGGATGATCTTGAATCAATTATGCCTGTGCTGTGTAGTGCAAAGTCGTAAGGCTGTGCATAAGAACAAGTGGATTTGCCATAAGTTCTAGTACACCTCAGTTTTCAAGTTAATTACCTGTCTGTAAATGGTCTTTGTAAAGGGAAATACTCAGATGAGACTTCCTATTGTGTTTAAGTTCATAATATACTCAAAATCCTTTTCACCCTCACCAGTTCTAAAGACTCAATGGCACCATAGTTTCACTTAACGTGAAGTGATGCTGTCCTGCTGGCAGGGGTCAGTTGAGGAGCTGGAAGAAGTATCAGGGCTGCTTGCCTGCAGCAGCTCAGTGTCTAGCTGCTTCATCCATTCATGTTTGCCTGAATTCTGGTTCCCATCTGCATGTATTAGTTCATGAAGGATTTCCAGCCTGGAGGGACACAGAACATCCCATCTTACTCATGGGACTAAAGCCCACAGTCCTCACCTGGTCAATGAACCTCTGACAACCTTGTGTGTGTCAGGATCTGTATATCACCAGTGTAGTCAGAGCTGATTTGGGCATCCAGCTGGAGTTTGCTTGACTTAAAATCATATAAAGATCAGAATCAACATGAAGCAACTTTACACAATCAGAGAATTCAAGAAAATGTGTGAACTAGTCCAAACCAATACACTCTGCCGTGACAGTAAAGAAGTGAATGTGTTCCACCTTGTGATACTGTCCTTTTGCAAAAGCTACCAAAGTTGTGCCAGAAACCAAAAGCTCTTATTAACCCTACATTTTGGTCTTTGTAGATATATTAATATTTATTTACACTTGGAAGGAGGGGAGATTGCCATTTTAAGCCTGTTTTAAGGCGTCTTGAACTTGTAGACAGGTATTTCTGTATGCACACATGTAAAAACAGGTTTCTTTCCTTCCTTTGTTTCATTTAGTTCTGTTTTGATCTCCAAAAAGCTCAGAAGTCAGTCAGACTGGTACTTCCCCGGCAACACCTTTTTATAAATTTTGATTTTGATATGTCACTCAGATAAAACTTCAAAGATGAAATTGCGTGGAAAAGTAGTTTCATCTTTTTCCAAATGATATAAAAACATGCTGAGAATTATTTAATGCATCACATTTCAGAGATGGGTAGGAAGGGATTAAAGCACTTCAAGTAGTGAATGAGCCATAACTATATTCTCCACAGCTGTTCAGTGCACTCAGGATTGCACTAATGATTTAGTCACTAAGACTGACAGGAGAGTTGGAGTGAATCTCGGTGGTAATCTGTAGAGAATTACTGGAAAAGTACAGTCACAATGTGGGTACCCAGTGAAGGTATAAGTGTGTTCTTTTCATCAAAACGGAATATAGTCCTGTTTTTTCACCATGAAGAAAATGAGGCATTTCAACTGGTAGGGAGTTGGATTAGAAATGTAATAATCTCCATTTGTTCTGTATTTTTTTTTTTTGTGTCTTTTCCTGCTTTCTGCTTCGTAGAGAGTCTGAAGAAGAAATCAGGTTGATCTTAATCTTTCAGTTAGAATACCGTATTAAAATGCAAATCACCTTTGACCACCTATTTCCCTCGTCTTCTTGGCATCTTGCTCAGCTTGGTACCAAATTCTAATGTTGTTTATGCATACATCGTTACTAAAAAGAGCAAGGTTTGTTTACATTATTGTGTAAGCTCCTAAACTATATCAAGAAATCACTACTTATTTTTTTTCCATTTTCCAGTTTCATATTCTTCTCTCTCTTAGTGGAAGTGAGTATCCTGAACACTCAGTCTTATCCTGGTTAAAAAAATCAGGGAGGTTTTAGAGCTAATCATGTTATGGAAGGAGTAAGCAGGTTAATGACTTCTCCTGTGGTCCATAATCCATGATCTGAGCAAAGTTAAAGTATTATTTGCGTACAAGGAGATATAATGCTCTTAAGTGATCTGTATGAGGGCTATGAATTTAGAAATGCACTTAATTTACCCTCATACTTAACCATTACCTGTTATAAGGGTATATTCAGCTGCATGTGCAAACTACAGCCCTTCAATTTCCATATGTGAAGAGTGCGAGGAGCATTAATTTTCTGTATTGAGTGCTGTTGGTGCAATTAATTTAAATAAAATTGTCTTGAATCTCCAGATGTGAGGCCCAATTATGACAGTTGGTCACATGGTTTTATATCCTGGAATTTTCATAAGAAGCACAGTAGAACTCCCTTCCAAGAGAAGGAAGTGGAGAAAAAAGAAAAAAAAAAAGAGCACCCGTAGTCAAATAATTATACCAGCAAATATCTCTGCTTTCACCTGAAGCGAAGTACTTGTACCAGGTTTTCAAGAAAGACAGACATCTATTAAAAGCCAAGAGAAAAATGCAGTAATTTTCTAATTACTCTGTTGTAAGGGGTTGTCAGAATTATAGCAGCTAAACAAGCAGAGCAGCTTTGTGAAATGTGAAGTGTTTTACACTGAAGCAATTATAAAATTGGAATCTGGAAAATATCTTTCTCTCCAACACTGAACTTCTATATTTTAGCCTTTGCTTCCTGAAAATATTTGCTCACTCAAGTATTATCCACCAGAAACTGGGGTAAAATTATTCTGTCCCCATAACAATTTTTTCCTTTCATGATGGGATGAATGGATTAAATTATGTGTTAGAGTCCCTTTTAGTTTGTTATTTTCTGATTCTACAAGTATGGCTTATGAGTTGTAACTTCTCCCAGTATTAAATCTTCACACAGTAATATTTTGAAATCTGTTGAAATGCTCTAAAATTTTAGATTTGACAGAGTATTTTAATAATGTCTGAAGTATCCCATGATTTTTTTAAGTTAAGAACAGATATCTTTAAACATTCCAGTTATACTCTACACCAGAATAAAAATGGTAAATAAGAAGAATTGTTTAAATAGGCTAAAAAAGCATGGCATGAACAGGAGCTTTGCATTGCAGAATTATATTCTCAGTCCTTAAGCAAATACATACACTGTCACTTCTCTGAAAAACACGTAGAAGATTTCAGAGACCACTTTGCACTCTGGTACTTGTAAGCAATTCACTTGTAAGAGTGAATCAAGTGCCTCTCTGCCGGTTCTCTGTCTGGCACACATCCTGCTTTTATTGTTGTTGTGATTAGAGAGACTCACTATTATTAAATACCAATTATAACACTTGGTACAGTTTTCTGAGATACATTGACATATGAATGATGCTACTGGAAATTTGCTGTGCAACCCTCATTAGGCCTTGCCAACCTTTTGTTCCAAACTCTTGAGCACAAAACATGAAAATGCCCTGAACTTTTTTAATGTCTTCTTTTTCTCATGAACTCATTTTGCTTTGTTCTTGGTTGAATCTCGGAAAACAAATGGTGTTTGTGAACCTTAGGTTTTTATCTTTATTGGTATCTTTAGAGACATCTTTAGGGAGGGTATAACATTTATCTCTTTTTGTTTTAAGCAATTGTTTTGGGTTTAATCATGGTTTTACCATCTGCCACTGCTCACTTAAGTGAGCAGATAAAAGAAGCAATCCACCTCTTCTTTCCACACCACTTTCGTAATGCCTACTAGAAGTGGAATAAGTAATTCTCTCACTTTCAAGGTGATCTGTTTCATGTTGGTCTGTTCTTATGCTGCAGTTGTTGTACTGAGCGTTTCTGCTAGATAATTGAGCAGTATGATAAACATGCCACATTTGGTTGCCTTTCATCTTCTCTCCTTTGGGAGAATCTTTAAGGTCTGGTAGAATTTTCCTTTGGATAAGCACTGAGCATCAGTCATGGTTTTGTAATTGAGAAGATTGTTATCCATAGTATTTTTGCTCCATAGTATTTGTTGCATAAAACAGAAAGCATATTTTGAATGAGATAGGACTAAAGTAAGGGCTGTCCCATTTTAGAAAGCCAGTTGAATACCGCTCCAGAGAGCCGTTCTGAGGTAGTTAGGCAAGTCACTTAACTCCAACATTTCCCAGACAACTTTATGGATTGTAAGTCCAACTTGCAGTTGTAAAGCTGTGTTTAGTCTGTGTAGCCCCTTCACAGATGGAGCCGGAATCAGGAACTGTGTGTGGTGTACAATTTTTGTTCTTTATTTCTGAGAAAGTACCATCTCTTATCCAAAAAAGAGGCTTCCAAAATAAGTTAACTGTACTTGTGAACACTCACATCCTGTGCCAGTGAAGACTGTAGGAGAGGCAATGAATAGGCTGCTAATTCCCACTGGGAGTGAGGTTTCAGCTTTATATAGTCAATGAGGTTTGGGGTTATTCATTGAACCTCTTGGACAAAACAGAACACTGAACAGTTGCTCATTAGGTGAACATTGTCCATCTTTTGAGCAGAACAAAGCCAAAACTTCCTTGGGAAAATATGTGAACATATTTCAAAAATATAAATTCATGAAGGTGTCGAATTAAAGCTTATAGGCATTTCATGTTTTTAAGGGCTTGATCTGCAGCCTTAATTCTTTTAAGTTCTTTTAGCACTTTGTGTTTCTGTATTTAGCACACATACACAGATTTGTTCCAGTTTGACAGTCCTTCACATGTTGTTTAGTGTGTTTGATTAGCATAATCACTGTGTGATTATTTCTCACTAGCCTTAGCATATGCAAATTCTTGTCTTTTGACTGACAACCATTATTAGACAATCAGAGTATAAGGATTTGCATAATCTCTCTGTGGTTACAGTATTTGTGTGCAATACCACTGTGAATGCAAATCCTTTTGCTCTGACTGGTTTCTGTATATTCAAGCAGCTTGCCAGAAATACTGCTGCTGCTTCAGCATCTCATTTCCAAGTGGAAAAATCTACAAGAAAAAAATTAACTTAAAGAAAGGAAGAAATACTAGAGTCACAATGGAAAGGTGACTAGACAACTACAATTAAATAGCTCCATTAGGATAAAAAGAAAAGAAAGACAGAAACACTCTTACAGGATTTCAACAAAAGAACAGAAAGTTTACTTTGGGAATTCATTCTGAAGTACTATTTGAGTTACCGGTTGCATTGTTTGGGAAGTGACAGCAATTTTCTTTTTGATAGATACCACTTTTTAAGAGAAAATGATTTATTCTGTAAATATTTTACATTATTGTAGTTGGTGCATGTATTTTATATGAATTATGTTATATTTAACAAGGATGAGCAATATTTCTGTTTATGTACATGGAAAGCATTGGGTTAGTTCTGCCCTCTTTCATTGATTGGAACAGAAATGGTAGACACTGAGAAAAGATGTGTAGTGTGGAGTTCAACTCTCTGCATAATTATTCACCATAATTACTAGGACAATACTGAATAAATTAGCTGTAAAAGGATAAACTATGCATGGTAGCACATCTAGAACATGTATTTTAACTGTTTGACATCATATTGTTTTATTCGTACATGAAACCAAAATATTGTTGAACATCCTTTTTTTTTATGTGTGTTTAATTATGCTTACTAAGCTCTTCCCATCATTCCTTTTGAATTGTGTTCTTTAGTTAGTTTATAAGATTCTTATTCACAGATTAATGTGGTTTTGCAAGAAAACAGCCCTGGAGTGCCAACCTTAACAATGGGACTTATTTCTTATGGAAATGCAGAATGTCAAATATACTTAGGATCAAATTACTGAGCTGTTGTTGAACTGTTCTGTTTCTGACCTGGTCACCAGGACACTAAGAATGTGTGATGTAGATTGTAAGTTGCAGGTCTGACACTTCTGGAAAGCATCATGTTTTGCACAGATACATTTTTTTTTAATATGCATAGTTAATAAATACTTTTACGAGTGTTGAGATTGCTGTGCACACAGAAATGAACTGCAGTGTGTGACACCCAGTAGTTCATGTTTTTCCTGGAAGTTTTAGACCTGTTGCACATGCTTTGTACAGCTTGAAAATGCAACTGCAGTAGATGCCGAGTATCTCTTGGAAAATAGCTCCCACACAGCTGAACGGTGTCCGTGACACGGGCAGTCTGTACAGCCAACGTAAGTCTGAAAGCCCAGGAGTTTACCAAAATATCTAAGTTTCTGCTTAAGTAATAATGTAACAATATACTGTATCTAATATAATATTGCTGGTCTCTACAACTGACCACCATGTTTGCAGGGGAAATGTCTGTGAATTCTTGATGCCACTGAGATCACAGAGGAACTGCTCAGTTTTCAATTCAAAATAGCTAAATTGTGCTGTGAGAAAATTTCTGGCTCTAAGAGTCCCTGAGCTA
This sequence comes from Edolisoma coerulescens, assembly GCA_013397115.1. NCBI lineage: Eukaryota > Metazoa > Chordata > Aves > Passeriformes > Campephagidae > Edolisoma > Edolisoma coerulescens. The sequence continues at coordinate 2,381,707 of VWZW01013750.1, read as the reverse complement.
TAAAGGACAGTGAATCTACACCACTGAGGAATTTTCCTATAGCTTAACCTTTCTATAAGTATGGCACAATTATAATCAAGTAGGCAGCTTTATGTTTGAACTGGCTGGTGTTAAAACTACATCTATTGTGCAGTTTTAAAAAATGGATCAGGTTGACCAATAAGTATAATGTAGAGGACATGATATTTTGGGATTTTTTCTTGGTGATGCCAAAGATTGGTACAGGATTTAAACTGTTTCCTGCTCTTACTAGTTTCACTGTTGGAATGTAAGAGAATGAATGGAGCCCGCACTGAGTTATCTTTATTTCTTATCAATGTTACAACCCTAAAACAATGCAATGTTACAATGAAAATAACATTAAATGAATTATATTGTCAGTAATTATATATAATTACTATAATTATATATATATAGTTATATATATGTATATTCTGAGTATGGTTTCTTGCCATTGGTCTGAATTTCTACAGACATATTTATTAGTAAGTACAAAATGAGGCCACATAAGCACATTGTAATATTATTATCAAATGTGTTAATATCTGGATTTTAAGAAATTCTGGGAGGTGGTGGTACCTGTGTCACTAAATTCACTCAGCTGTTCAAGTAATGGAAGTCGGTCTTTTGGTGGGTAATTTTTTTTTTTTAATTACTTCTAAAATGGTCTACAGCAATTTTTTCCCAAGAGCTTCAATGACCTGACATGTTTTTCTGCTCACTCAATATAAGACCATAATGATCAGAGTCAATCTTTTTCCCTTGATTTCTTTGGTATTGAGGTAAAAAATACTTTCTTACTTATTTGATTGCTTTAGGCCTACCATATGCTCTGAACAGGCTCTAGGCATCCACATCATCTTCATCCTTTGACCTGGATGCTTTTATTTATAGACATTAGCAGATTTCAGTTAATTTACTGCAAACCTTAAGCATCTGAAATGCTCATATCATGCATTTTGGTTTTAATACACAATTAAAAAATAAGTCCCTTTGTTTCATATCCTTCTGTGATTTGAGCTTTTGTGGAGCAACCTTGCATGCTTTCCTTTCCTCTTGCTTTGTTGTTTTTAACTTAGGCATATTCTTATGCCTCTGGGATAAGAAGTCACAGAAAAACAACTAGTAAAAATTGTATATATTAAAGATTTTTTGAAATTCAGGAAGACCTATGTGTTTGAATTTCAGCTTCAGCATAAAACAGTTCTACACACACACACACAGAGACAGACCAAAGAAAACACTTAGAAATTATTTTTGGAAAATATGTAAGATTTACCTTTCCAAAGGATCAGATTTCTCTGTATGTAAAATATACCAGCCCAGGTTCTGCATTACACAGATATTTAATGAAAATTTAATGAGATGAAGACTTGGCTACAGAAAGCCTTCAAGGATAACAGCTACGGTGATTCTGGAAAAGTGTCCCAAGCAGGGAGGATAACAAGGGGTCTCCTGGGTCAACTTCTTGCTGATTTCATGATAGGTGTTTCCTCCAGAAAAGTTAATGCAACAGCCACTCCTTTCATCTGCAGTCCACAAAATACAGAGCGTTTTCATTCTGTACAGTAAGCACAATAACAAGGAATACATCTAATATCGTAGGTCTGGCAAGATTGAATTTAAAACAAGCAAAACCAAATGATAGTGTTGTGGTCAAAACTAAGAAAATGGAGTAAGGGGCCAAGTTCTATTATGCCCTTGGTTCAAGCCTGGATTTTCCTGAAGTATGGTATGCTTCTGAAGATTTTGGGAAGGGAGTACAGTATTTGATCAAAGAATGTGAGTCATATCATCTTGCCACAAATTTCAGCTTGAATAATTAAAACACAGATGATGTAATTGGTATGCATGTATTAAAATACAAAATGAATTAAATTAACTTTTATATTTATCTTCATTGCCCAATCTAATAGTCATCTTGTGGTTTGCAGTAAACCTCGAGCACTGTGCTATCCCTAGACTGACCACATGGAAAAGTGTGGCATACAGATAATGCCTGGTGCTGGAGAGTAGAAAGACAAAAGGTGATGGACAAGTCAAACACAGTGCAGCTCTCAGAGCAAACTTTGTGCTTTAACTTACAGTGCAAATATATTGTCGAGAGGAAGTAAAGGGACATCTTGCCAACTTTGGTCTTCTGCACAGCTTTGACAGCTGAATGATAATCTTTCATGTGAATTGCAAACTTCTTTGTCCTTCACTTTAAATGAGAGTAAATTAAATGCGTTTCATCTAAGAAATAAAATCCGGAAGTTGTGAAATAGCACTAGTAATAAGTAAAAAGCAGATTTTATCAAAGTTTATCATGATAACTTTTATTTTGAAAGTGCATACAAATTACATAAGTTGAAATAAAATTTATATGTGTAATTAGTAGTGTTCAGAAAGCCTAGAAGTGCTTGGAGATGCTTTAAAGTATCTCACCACTTGCTGATTATCTCAGCTATATGATATTATTTCCCTCTTTATACTTCCCTACAATTCTTGCTCTCTATTTTCTGCAATCAACTAGTTCTATTCCTCTGACTCTCAGCAGGCCTCCTCTCTGTCTTCCAGTATCTGTGAGATCGGAGTCCTTATCATGCTGCACCTAAGTATCCTGTTGCCTCTCAGATTTCCTACATGAAACTTGTGGAGGCTTATCTGGGGCTTTTGGATGTTTATTTGGAATTAATGTATTGGTGATGTTTCCCAAATGAAATCTCCATGGAAAAATAATAGTGTTAAATACCCCTCAAGCATTCTGCCCCAACTTTGTTAGAATCTGGTACTAAATTCTTAAGTTTAACTGTGCTTTGCAGTATCAAAGAACAATTCTCCCATCCTTGGAAGCGTCCAAGACCAGGCTGGATGAGGCTTTGAGCAACCTGGTCCAGTGGAATGTGTCCCTGCCCATGGCAGGGGGTTGGAAATAGATAAGCTATAAGGTCCTTTCCAACCCAAACAATTCTATGATTCTACGGATCTGTGTACTGGCAGAGAAGAAGGGATTATTATTTTGAAGCAGCTTTTCTTAATTAATTTGAAAGCTATCCAGAACACTTCTTTATTTAGAGCCACAAACACAAATCATCCTGTTCACAGTAATGCCATATAGCTCTATATCTAGAAGTCTACATCTTTAAAAACTCAAACGGGAGGGTGCAGATGGGTTTCTTGATCAGCAGATAAACAAGAGAATATCTGTGGTTTTATTAGGAAAGAAATCCCACATTTTTCCATGAGGCCAAAATAAAATTAAATATAACGTAGAGGAACTATTCTACATATTTGTGATCTTTTTAATTCTAAAAAATATTTTGTCTCATTCTCAATATGTAAGCATCAGAAAGCCTCAGAAATTCAACCTCATTTGGAGCTAGAATACTTACTCTGAAGATGGGTAAATCCAATTAAAAAAAAAAATAGTCTTTCCATCTTGTGAACCATGAGTTTAACCCTTAGAGCACTTCTTTCAGGTCATTATCTCACAATGACTTGGCTTTCTCAAGTCATTGTGAGATAATGGGCACTTGTGCAATAGTGGGAAAGACTAACATGTTAACATTGAAGGCTATTATCTCACATTGTCTGGCAATTGCCATAACTTGAAAAAGTGAGCAAAGAAACTCTCTAAAGCATCTCACAGCTGTGACTAATGTGAAGGCAAACAGTTACACTGGATCAAGGAATGCACAATTTCTTGTTACCATGTGCTGACTTATCCATATATCTGAACTTGAGGTTTCCCTAATTCCCTAACTTTAGACCTGGAGTGGCAAAAGGAACAGAATTTCTCCAGACTTGAACAGAACAGAATTAGCATCAGTTAAGACCAGATGATACTTTAGTGTTAAAAATAGCAAGATACAGGTCTATTGATCCTTCTGGCATAAGAATTCACCTTTCAGATAGTGGAGCAGTCAAAAAAAGAAGAGCTGTTACTATTTATTTACTTTACTATGTAGTAGTGTTCTTTCTGGTCTATAGAATAGTATTTTTGGATTGTGGGCTTTTTCAAGATCATGTTACTCACTAAAATGAGTGCTCTTAGAGCATGATTTGAGCTCTGCAGAAAGTCTTACACAACATGCTGTCGTGTGTGAGAGCTTGATATACTCTGCCCTTAGTCATTGGTGTTATTTTGNTTTTTAATTTTTTTTTTTTAGCTGATCTGATTTTCTTTTCAACAGGAATTAAAGACCTGTTTCATATCTGACACTGAACAGCTGTCAGGTGATGCAAAAATTCTGTAGTGATCTGTTCTGGATTCACTGCAATAGAGGCCATGACTGTCTACCATTAGAGATTTCATGAATAATTGATTACTCTAAGGAAAAGCTCTGATTCTGTATTTATCAAATAACCCTTTGCCAACAGATAGAAAATAGTGAATCATGGAGACATCGGCATGGAAAAAGATGGGGTTTTTTTCATGACATACACAGATTATGCTCTGTGAATACCAGTTATCAGAATTAGTCAAAATATGTGATTTTTTTACAATTTAAAGATAAAAAATATCAGTGGCTTAACCAAGTAGCTGCAAAGTTATTACCAGATTTTTAAAGTAGCCGTCAAATGCTTTTTGTGAAAACGAAAAAAGAATAATTTTGTTCAGTGAATTTGGGGAATGCGATTTCAATCCCCCAAGTAAAAAAGTCCCTTGAGTAGTTTTTCTGAAATTCTCTGCCAAAATGGTAATTTTTTTTTGTAGGGACCCTGACTTGCAGACACTATCAGATCAGTGTTCTGGTAGAAGTTAGCTCAGAAAAATCCCTTTCATAAAAGTCCAAATTCATCCTTAAAGCAGAGTTTATTCAAAATAGTTTCCTCCAAATGAGTGTGAGAATAATCTCTGGAGGATTTTTATCTTTCATAAGTTNTATGTTACAGTGGCATCCCTAGTTTCTAGGTGGAATTGGTGTTCTTTTATGCTGGTCATTACACAAATGTATGAGGTGTTTCACTTTCACATCAAAATGAAGAAGATGCTCAAACAGAGAGTTTTTTCCTGACTGTTCTACCATTCTATAAAGCTCTTCTGTNAACCCTTTGCCAACAGATAGAAAATAGTGAATCATGGAGACATCGGCATGGAAAAAGATGGGGTTTTTTTCATGACATACACAGATTATGCTCTGTGAATACCAGTTATCAGAATTAGTCAAAATATGTGATTTTTTTACAATTTAAAGATAAAAAATATCAGTGGCTTAACCAAGTAGCTGCAAAGTTATTACCAGATTTTTAAAGTAGCCGTCAAATGCTTTTTGTGAAAACGAAAAAAGAATAATTTTGTTCAGTGAATTTGGGGAATGCGATTTCAATCCCCCAAGTAAAAAAGTCCCTTGAGTAGTTTTTCTGAAATTCTCTGCCAAAATGGTAATTTTTTTTTGTAGGGACCCTGACTTGCAGACACTATCAGATCAGTGTTCTGGTAGAAGTTAGCTCAGAAAAATCCCTTTCATAAAAGTCCAAATTCATCCTTAAAGCAGAGTTTATTCAAAATAGTTTCCTCCAAATGAGTGTGAGAATAATCTCTGGAGGATTTTTATCTTTCGTAAGTTGTGTAGATGTTGTTTCAAGGAAGACATTCATTTATTGGTTCATGGGATATTATTATTATTTTTATAATATTGAGCTACTGTGTGCTATTCTTGAATTGTTTGTCATAATATTCTTTCACATTTTCATTAATCCTTTTCTTAGTAATTTTATTTAAAATATTCTTGTTTTATTTATGAGCTGCTTTTCTCTGATATAAAAATCACAAATTGGTGTTTGCATAGGTAAACTTGTTCAACGTTGACAGCTTTTACCTTTCTTCAGTAAAGGGACATTGGTGTATATAAAACTGGACTAAAGATATGTATTTCAATAGTATCTAATGACTCTTTTCTTTGTTCCTTTCTGCGTAAGCTCTTTGTATAACTGCATGAAGAAGAAATATTCATTTTAAAAGAAAAATAGTAGTTTTCTGTAGATCATGTTATGGCATGATGCAGAATCTCTTTTGAGATTGTAGATAATATAGCACACAGTGGAACAGCAAAAGCTTTTTATTTTTCTTCTTCTCTCTTCACAGATGGACCCAATTCAAAAAGCTGTAATAAATCACACATTTGGAGTTCCTCTTCCTCATCGAAGAAAGCAAATCATATCATGCAACATTTGCCAGCTGAGATTCAATTCTGATGTAAGTCAATCATTTTGTATCAGATTAGAAATATGTACTTATCCTCCAGGATGTGCCATAATTTTCATAAATTGAACCTAAATGAAAAGTTGTGATTTCAGTTTGTCTCTCAGCAGATGAAAAGGCTGTAGGATGTTTCAAATAAACACAATGGCTTGGTAGTGTTTATACATCCAGCCAGATTCTCCCTGCCAATATATCCCTGTAAGCTCATCAACTTCAGTTGTGCTGCACTGAGTGTAAATAGGAAAAATTTACTGATCCATTACTGCTAATAAGGCTGGTATATTTGCTGGATCCTAATTCTTCTACCAGTCCTTGTTATGTTTACCTTCAGTTGGCTCCTACCTTGCATCCTCTCACTCCTCCAGCGGTGAAACAGAGCAAGCTGAACCGGAGGTGGTCTCTAATACAACAAGGAAACCTGTCTCCCATAATTACCCAGGGAAGCTGTGCTGTGGGGCTCCTTGCCAAGTAATACCTCTTGTGTCACAGAAAAGCCTCTTAGGTTTTGACTCTTCTGTTTCCTTCTCGGAATCACTGTGTGTGCAGACAAAACCTGACATAGTACAATATATTTTCTTCTGCTATTCTAGTCTCTTCAGGAAGTTTCTTCGCATGGGCATTGCTAGTGGAAACGAATCTTCCCCTGTCCTTATTCACTACTTAATTTAAATATGGAAGTTACTTCTGTCAGAAACAAAATGTTTGAATTTTAGAGTGAGGTCAAACCCAAAAGTGTCCATGAGGTTCCTTCCTAATTTTAGTCATAGGAAGAAGTGAAATAATTCTTGTGTGCTCCTGCTTCTTTATAGGCTGCTATTTATGTACAGTTTGTACTCTTTTTAATTTATTAATTATTTATCAAAGCCGTGAGCTTGTCAAAAACTTAAATTGAACCTTAAAGCCTATTTTTAGGGATTTCCTACCTGGGGATGAAAATAATGTTGCTCTTTTCATTCCCCTCAGCTTTTTATCCCTCGGAAATAAGTTTTAGAAGATCTCAGTCACAATTTCCGGACCACTCAGCATCACATACTTAATTTTACTGATGACTCCAGGTTATTTAGTTCATTTACTGAATGGACACCTTCTTGTCTAACACTGACATAATTCTTGAAGAGTGGTGCAAGGAAGGGTAATACACTCTCTGGAACTGTCATGTCCCTCACAGATAAAAACAGAAGAGTCAAATTAGGTTCTTCCATTTAGAAGCCAGATGCCAAAATTAGGACTCTGGATACTGAGTCATTCATAAGGAGGGGATGATGGAGACTTCTGGGCCACAGTGGATCTTACCAACTAAGCAGCCCAATTTATCACTCAAAATTTTCAGCTTTTTCAGCTTTGTCTTAGGAAAAAGCATGTCACTGAACCAGACACAGTATATAGCTGAAAGAGATATCAAATACTTCAGTGTTACATACCAGAGTGAAACACCTCCTTTCCAAGAGGATATACTGTTTGTTTGTCTGCAAAAAGAACGAGAAAAAGACAAGATGAACACATCAGTAAAGTTACTTAGTCATTAGCAGTTACACAACTCGGATTGATATGTGGAGTGGAAAATTTTCCAGCTGAGAGAATCTAGGCATTTTCCAGAATAAAACGTTTGAAGTAAAAATCCTTCTGCACAGAAACAAGCAAGGCATCAGTGGACATTGATACTTTCTACTCAGAGGACTACTCTGTTCCCATACAGCTCCTTTTCTGCTGTTCTTAGAAAAGATTCTGAAGAAGAGAGAGGGAAGAAGCAGAGGCCATTTTCAGAGTCACCTACAGTGTCCAAAAAACTTGTTTCAGAAGAAATCTATTAATTTAAGCTGTTCACAGAAAACTCTTGGAAGACTAGCTGATATTTATCTGTCCCTTCACACTTTCAGGTGTTAGAGAAACTCAAATAGCCAGCACTGTTCAGAAGGTTGTTTAATGCTCCCCTCTCTAATAGATCAATATTATCTCTATGGAATGGGGAGACCTTCTTGATGAGTATGTTTCATTTTCCATTTTTAATATTCACCTAAGTTTTAAAGCAACCACAGTGTTGATTGATGGAGAGATTAAGATCCAAAATCCACCCATTGATTAACCTGGAATGATATCTCTCCCCCTTTTCACTACCACACCGAGGCGATTTGTGGATATCTTTATGATGATCTCTTCTCATTCCAGTGCTTATAGTTATTACTGCTGAAAATCACAAAGTGCTCTGCTCAGGTTTTCAAGAAATAATTTGTAGTCAGAGTTCCACTGCAGTTTAGGAATGTTTTTCTGCAACGTGAGGGGAATAGGCAGAGCTATTTCCTCCGTTGCTTAGGTAATTTTGAAATGTCCACCTGTGTTTGAAGCAAAAATGTGCTAAACTAAAGGTTTATTATTGGGACTCAAAGAAAAGAATGGTTTGAAGAAAAAGAGCTGTTAGCTATCATTTTTTGATAACTCTACTATGAATGGTAAGCGCACACATTGTAATTCTTTCTCCTATTATAATGAAAAAGTTTTCATTTACTCAATATTCCTACCTTTCATTTTCATCATATTTTGTTGAACACAATTTAAATCCATAGCAACAATAAATAACTTTTCTGTCTAGGAATCTAGGCTTTGTGTCTATTCTACCAATATGTCTCTATTTTTAGATGCGGGAGATAGGTTTTATCAGAGAGTAATGAATAGAAATTCCATTTGCCTGCTACACAGCAATATTATGAAAATGTTTACAGTAAAACTGGTCTGTGGTATTTTTTTTTTTTGCATAGATTTTCTCTCTTTTGATACAGATTTCTTTAAGAGCAGCAGAGCTGGTTTTTTCTGGTTGCATGGTATCAAAATCACATTTCAAAAAAATGAGAAAAGGCAATACAATAGTCTAAAATCATTTAGCTTATTTCTAAAGGAGTTATCTATACATCTTCATGACAGCTGTGTATGTTCAGTATTTCTTTTTAAAATAAATCTCATACAAAGTAAGGGAAATAACCAAAGCCTCTCCATGCTGAGAAAAAACATTAGAACAGCAGAGGCAGGTTTTGTGGAGTCCCTTTCAAGCAATTTTTGTTTTCTTTTAAATTCAGAGAAATCTAGATATATCATTTGCACTCACATTGTGCATTCAGTCTAGGGTGAAACGTTTAAGTATATGCTTAAGCTGCAAGTGCTTATGTTGCCGCTTCGATGCTGGCAGCTGCTGAGAGCTATTGCAGCAGTAAATGCATGCTTCATAGCAAAAATTAAGTATCTTCTGAAAGTATCTGTAAAATGAAGTCCAGCCGACTTCAGTAGGATAACTCAGGTGCCTATAGGTAGCTGTAGGAGTAAATTTTTTGCTTATGGCCTGGAAAAAAAGAAAAAAAAAACCACTGAATTTTCCTGCCTTGAGTGTTTGATCTTCCTTTGCCCAGGAAATAAAATCAGAAAATCCTTTCTGATTTTATTATTTGATGAAGTTATCGAGTTGTCAGTATCTGTCAACAAGGTCAATTTTTGCAAAGGGGTTACCTTCTTCTTCCCTCTCATTTAATGAAATGGCTGAGTGATGACCCAGTTTGCCTTTAAAGAAAGGTTAGGCAGCATTCTGATGTGTTCACAGGACTTAAATTCCATTATGATACACTTTAAAAATATTTCCAATTATATGAGCCAGAAATTATTGTTTGACTTAAATAGCAACAGTGGTAATATTTCCCTGCAAATCAGGGATGCTCATCAGTCCTTATTTGTTGGTTTTTTACCTAATTTTTTTCTATCTCTATGAAACAAAAGTATCGCTGAATTGATATATTGTTCCACTGTATGAATTTGTCGGGATTCAAAAGGTGCTCTTCCATTAAAACAGCAGTGAAGGATTTTTTTTGAGGATAAGGATGCAACAACTCTGCAGTATTTTACTATGGTTCCAACTTCTGTGGGGGAAAGAAGCAGGACCAGAGGACTAATATCCTATTTAGGCTATGCTTGATATCTAGAACAAAAGATTAATGTATCAACTTGTAAGGACCTAGGGTATAATGAGGCGATAATAAACAGTCAACATGAATTTGTCAAGAACAAATCATGTCAAATGAATCTAATTTTTTCCTTTGACAGGGTAATTGGCCTAATGGATAATAGGGAATAAATAGATGTGACATATTTTGGCTTTAACAAAGGCTTCTACAGTCCTATGTGACAGTCCTGTAAAATAAGTAGGGGAATATGGTCCAGGTGAAATTATTAAAAGTCGGTTGCACAACAGAATGAAGAACTGCAGTGAGAGTAGTTGCTGATGGTTTCCTGTCAAAACAAAAGATCACAAGAAGTCAGGATCTGCAAGTCTCTTCCATGCTTACTGCTACTCTAATTTTTCATTAGCAATGTTCCTGACAGAATAGAGCATACATATGCCAGTTTTGTGGATGACATCTAGATGGAGGGTGGCAGCCTCTTGATGGAAGGTGGTAAGTTCCAGATCTCAGTCCAAAATTATCTCCACTTGGAGAAAACAGTCTGGAATTCTGACAAGTGCAGTAAATAAAAACGTGAACTATTGTACTTAGACTGGAAAAAGTAAATGCGCAAGTACTAAAATGGGTAAATGTCGGGCTTAATGGCAAAAAAGAAATTATAGTGAATCATAATCCAAATATGATGGCTAATGCAGAAAAAAAAGGAAAACTCACCCAACTAATCCTATGATAATTTTTTCCCCCAAATATGACATTTATCAATAGGTAAGTATTCCACAGCAAATATTTTAAGAGCAGCCCTACCAAGAAGGACTGGGGTGCTTGTGGGTGAGAGGCTGGACATGACCCAACAATATGCACTTGCAGCCCAGAAAGCCAAACAAGTCTTGGGCTGCATCCAAAGCAGCGTGGGCAGCAGGTCAAGGGAGGGGATTCTCCTCCTCTGTTCCACTCTTTTGAGACCCCAGCTCAAGCACTGCATTCAGGACTGGGATCCTCAGCGCAGGAAAGACATGGACCTGTTGGAGCAGGTCCAGAGGAGGGACACCAAGATGATCAGTGGGCTTGAACACCTCTCCTGTGAGGAAAAGCTGAGAGAGTTGGAGTTGTTCAGCCTGGAGAAGGGAATGCAATGGGGGTCACTGTGGCCTTTCAGGACCTAGAAGAAAGATGGGAGTGAACTTTTGGATAAGATGTAATGGTTTTAAACCGAAGGACGGTAAATTTAGATCAGATATAAGAAATAGGTTTATTAAAATGAGGGTGATAGAACACTGGAACGGGTTTCCCAGTGAGGTGGTGGATGCCCCATCCCTGGAAATATCCAAAGTCAGGCTGGACTGACCTCTGAGCAACCTGATCTAGTTCAAGATGTCCCTGCTTCTTGCAGAGGTGCTAAGCTAGATGACCTTTAAAAGGTCCCTTCCAACTCAAACTATTCTGTAATTCTGTAAGTTGAAATTGGCAATGCCTCGGGTGAAGAATTATTTATAACAGTGGTCATCACACTCCAACAAAAGCATAATTAGTTGCAGAATTTAGAACACATCCACTAGTATGACAAGACATGAAAAAAATTCTCTTAGCTAGGGAAAGCAGAAAGAACTGGATAGATGTACATCAAAAAAGACCAGGAAAATGCAGTAGGTTATCCATATCTGAAAGGGTGTTAGTAAGAGTTTAGTGACCAATTGATCTCTGTGTTCCTTGGTTTTGATAGATAAATAAATTTCACTAATTCTTCAGATAAATTTGATTTAAAAGATTTTTTGTTGGACTGCTTTGTGAAACAATTTTAGCTGTAATGGTAATGAAGTTGTGGAAGGAAACATGTAGGGACAGTTGAGGGGTGCCTGTTGGCAGAGTATTCACAAATTAGACACCCGTGTCTGAGGACTGACAAGAAATGCTGAATCCCACACCTGAGAGAGGGATTATATGACATCCTGCTTGATTAATTTACAAATAGTTGTCTGTGATTTGGAAGATATAATAGAGACTTCATTCCTCATCCATGCCCAATGACTGCCACACCTGGCCTGCGGCCTCTGTCTTGCAAAGAGAGGGGAACTTTAAAATATTGCTGCATTAACAACCAGGAAAGGCTGGTATAGTCAAATGCTAGAAGTTATTTAGCATTTCACCCTTCTGATTTGAAATCTGTTGTTTTTCAATTTCCAGAGATATGCTTAAATGGTATTTGAAGCAATCAGTGTTATTTGCCTCAATCACTGTTCTGTTTGTGGCTATAACCACAGAGTCTTATTCTTTGCGTGTTTTGTTGTGCTTGCAATCATGGGTTAGATTCAGATTTACAATTAAGCTAGAGATTTAGAATCCTGATTTGGTATAAGCCAAATAATTTCTGCTTGAATTGTAATACTCAACTTTTTAAAGCAAAGTCACTTTTGGCAATTATTATTAGCCATCAAGCACTTTTATTGATTGATTGATTGATTGATTGATATCTTGGGTCTTTTTATTTTTTGTCTTGCCGGACTAATGTGCCTGTGTTATATGAATTCATCAGCCTGGTTCTTTAAGGAGATGCTTTTATGTAAATATTAACAGATGCTCAGCATCCCCTTAAAATCAGTATTACTATATGAGGGAATAGTATTGATTGCAGCAGTTGTACCTGAACAAGAATCAAAGTCCATCCAGATTTAACTTATTCATGTATACATCTAGTTTATATATTTCTGTAACTGTCTGTATATATTCTACTTCTTTCTAGTAATCCACCATCTTTCCTGTACTATGGAGTTAAATGTAAGGAGAAACAAATGCTGATTCCAGTTGCAGAGTTGCACATGCTATTTATTTGAGATCAGAATGTGAGTCAGAATGGAAATACACTCAAAGTGGATATTTTTCCAGAGATACTGGTCTATGGTATTCACTGTATAAAGTGCAAGTAATCACAGAAAATGATTAGTGTGGAGATTTCCATGGGACAGTGGCATTTGCATCAATACAATATAGAAACTGTGAAGAATTGCTAACAAAATATTTCATTATTTGATTTTTTGGCATTCTAATAGTCTAATCAAATAGCAGTGAATATTTTGCACTTAAATTGCATACATGAATAATTTTGAGAACAACCTGATGTATCCTCTGCCCAGTATGATCTTCAGTGGAGTCTGGTTTTGTAGGCTTAGCCTGCACATTTTAGAAGCATTACCTCCTCTTTCCTAGAGCATAGTTTTAAAGACTGTGATATGAATTGCAGTCAGATCCTGTGCAGGTCTGGTCTCTCCCATACTAGAGCATTCAAACTTTTAAAAACTATTTTTATTTTTGTATTTTTAAATTTTTATTTTGAAAGAAAATAATCCTAATTTGCTTATATGTAAACTTTTTCATGCAGGAAATAAATAATTTATAGATTATGAAGTCCAGAATAATCTGGATTTAAGAGTAGTAATACATTTTCACATAACCTCTAGTTTCTTAAAGCATTTCTAAAATGCTTAAGTAGAAAATATAATTAATTTCCTTCTGTTGTATAAAGTACTTTTCCCATAATTTTCACTTTCTATACAGGACTTTTATGAATCTATACAACCTAGAAGCAGAAATTATTCATATCTGACATAGTCCCTTGTTTAGCTTTGAAGTACTTTTGATGTTTGAACTCCAGAGTGCTTTTGGAGTACTTTTGGTGTTGAGCTGAGTACTCTGACTGATATCCTAAGGTTGTGACTATTTCTTTGCCTTTTAAGAACTATCAGCAATCTAAATTTTTTGCGTGACCCTCAGTAACTGCTGTGAGTGGTCTCTGTGTGGTGTGCAAGCTGTGGAGTTCTCTAGACAAACTCACTACACAAACTCTTGATAATCCTTGTCCTTACCTCCTCTCTTTTAATGCAAGTAACCTATTCTGTCTAGAAAATCTGTACTGTTCCAGAACATGGAGCAGCCTGGGGGGTATCAGGCCCAGAGGGACATTGCCTGAAGTCAAGAAGGCAGTAGGAAAGAAGAAGGTTTTAAGTGACTGAACTTTAAGAAAGCACATTCTTAATGTCAGCTATTTTGTCAGGCTGTTGCTGCTGGGGAGAGATGGAGTGCCTTGGTGTCCACTGTATTCATATTACAAGACTTACACTTTCTTCTCAAAATTTTCACTCTCTAGCCACATTCAGCAGTGGTAGTAGAAGAGAGAGTGTCTAAATGAAGCACTGGAACAGGTTCCCAAGGGAAGTAGTTGGGTCACCATCCTTCAAAGTAAAGATGGGTAGATATTGCACTTAGGGACCTGGCAATGCTGGGTTAACAGTTGGACTTGATGATCTTAAACGTCTTTTCTAATCTAAACTCTACTATATATCCAGGAGAAAGGAAAATCTAATGCTTTTAGCTACCTGGTCCCTGAACAAGCAGGGTTGAGGAGAAATGTCTAATGTTTATGTCAGCTGAATATCAGAGTCACTTTAGGAACATGATCCTGGAGAGATTAAAACATTTAGCTGATCATCAGGTGTTGCTGTGTAGGACTTAGATTATGTAAAACTTAAACTTTTTTTTATTTTCATTTGGCACCTCTTGCTTCCTACCTCTGCTCATCCTATTAGGTTATTTCATTTTCAAAGCTCTCACTTATTTTGATAAAACAAGTCAATTGTGCAGAAGGTTTGACATCTCTTTTAAATTACTAGAGTTTGCCAGAAATGATATGTGAATAGGCAATTGCTCTCTCTGATAGTCCTGTTTATAAATTGCAAAAGATTAATGACCGGTATTCTGACAGTGAAATATGAAGACAAATTAGTTTAAAAGGTTTCTGCTTCTGGCACCGAAGCGAATTGTTGCAGTATTTGCCCTTTTGGGGCCAACTTTTAAATTTAGGCGGGCGTGGATCTCAGAACTGCAAAGAGCTGAAGGAAAGGCAGAGGGGATCACAGTTAATAAGACAGAAAGTCTGAAATAAAAGCAACCTCCCTCCACATCAGTGTTACTGTCAGAAATTTCCTTTCTCTCAGAAATGATTAAATTAATATATAAGAATGTATCAGAAAACATTATACTGGGAGGCATGATGCAGGCCTGAATGGTCTCATAGGTCCTAGATCTTCCAAAATCTGCTTTCAGTGGATTATCTGTTACTCGCTGAGATGTCTTCCAGGCAAATTACAAATGTGTTTCCTGTTGTTTTAATGGATTTGGTCCTGTAACTACATTCCTTGGGTTACAACAGAATCAGAAAGATTTTGTGCCTGGAGGAGGATGGAGGAACATGCAAACAAAATTCAAATGCTAAAGTTGGGCAGGTAGAGGCTAACCAGAGCTTCTTTGAAGTCTTCAGCTGGAATTGTGGGAAAGAAGACAATGCTCAGTATTTTTTAACTGTACATTGAAAAATACCATTTTATACATGAGGGAATTGGTATAGACAGGGGAAAAGATAGACAGTATAAAAGAAGGGAAAGGAAGACTCTCTTCCAGTTCTCTGTTGTGACATTCATGGAAAAGTCTGCCTGTTTAGGGTGCAAGGAGAGAAATCTCTTCTTTTCACTTCTTGCCCTACACTTACTTGTACTTGAAGCAGTTTTCTCCTGTTAGCTTCTTCAGTCAATGTGCAAAGTAAGTCAATCAACTCTAATAAGCAACTGAAATTTAAGAATAAATGTGCTGGGGGCTCTTTACAGAAACCACTTTCCATAAGCAAGTCCTCACTTAAAAGGAAATATGAATTTAAAATTCTTTGTTGTGCAATCTTCATCTAGCATTTTTTTTAGTCCGTTGTAAGTTCTTACTTGCACATTTATTTAGGAATTCATACAGTAGAGAATCTGAGATTCTAGATTATTAACAGTAGGGGCAGATAACAGATTTCACTGTAAAAATGGCAAAACATTGTCTACTTCCAGTTACCAATCAGTGACTCCTGGTTTGCTTTCTTAGGCACTGATAAGGAAATAAAAAAACCCAAAGATGAACAGACAAGGGTATATGCCAGTCTGGTTTACAGAAAGAGTAGAGTGAAGAAAATGTGCAGCAAATTGTATTTTTCATCAACCCCCTCCCCTCCATCCCCCCCAAATTCTTCTAAAAATGCATTAAGAGTAAAGTTGTGCTTATACTTGGCTTTGGTTGATGATACTCTCTTCCAACACCCATAAAATCTTTCCAAATTATGTTATACAGACTCCGGACACCTTTTTTTTTCTCTTTTTGGTCAGTAAATTTGCAGTCCCTGACGTACCTGTAATATATTCTTCTCCATTGTATCTGTGCAGCCTCTTCTTGTAGCAAATATATCGTTTCCTTTTGAAAGAATTGCTATTAAACACAACTGCCCCTGATGTAAACAAATTCCACTTCAGAACCTTCAGGCCTGACTTTTTCAGCTCCCAAGTTCTTTCATCTCCTCTCATTTCTTTTACAGTCTCTGGAGATAGTGCTATTCTGTGTACCTACTCACATCACAGCTAACAGCTGAGAGCCTTATCCTCTGAAGGATAAGGATTGGAAGTGCGACCTCATATCTCCTTTTAAAAGCCTTATATTGGAAGAAAAAAGTACATATTTGAACTAAACTTTTGAGGGCCTATTGCCCACACTTGTGCATTTTTTTTTTTTAAGCTCAGTTGAAAATGAAGTCTTTCAAGGTTTTAAACGGCTAAAGGGGACTGATTTCTCTTCAGCAAAGAATTCAATATGGCACTTACACCTAACTCCCCCATGGCCCTTAAAAACTGAATTATGAATTCAAAACATGTATTTAAACTGAGATAGTGGTCTACTGGTAGACCATACGGGTACTTTCATATGTATAATTGTTTGATGAGGTGATCTCAAAGTACGATTTTAAAAATACAAGGCTTTATTCTGTTTCGTATTTCGATAGGTCTCATTGTGTTGTGGTGGGATAACTTTAGGTACAGATGCATAGCAAATGTCCTGAATTAATTTATGTTAGGAATTTTTTGATGGGCGTAAATGTTTCTTTTTATTCCTTAGAAAGGAGATTTTAGAAGGTAGTCTCTGAACAGGTTTTATCCTTTCCCCAGCATAGCCTATTTTCTCTGCATCAGCGGACTTGTCATGATAATCAACTTTTTTGTCCCAACCATCAATCACTCCTGATTACAGCTGGGGAGAAGTTCTGTTCTGTTGATCAGCCCATCAGTGCACATAATGTTACACCTGGAGACAAGTGAAAATCATCCCTTGGTGGGAGAATCACTTGCCTTCAAGCCTTTTGTCTGAAGTATTTTAATTTACATTTAGAATATTGAAGTTGTCAGTGCTTGCTTTGATTTTATTATTTCTTTGACAAAAATAAGAAGTTCAGTTGATCTTTCCCTACATGATAGAAGAATGCTTTTCTATTTCAAATATCTTATGTTCTTTTTCATTTCATTGTACAAATATTGCAATAATTATAAGTATGTAAATTAAAAATAGAATTGTTATGTGGTACTTCACTAGGATTCTTATATGCTAGCCCAGAATTTTTGAAAAAGCTGTTTTGTTGGCTTTTAATCATATATTTGGTTAAGGTAATATTTATCTTCAGTATTCAGTTTATATGAAGGTTGTATAGCAAATTTCATAGCAATTAAATAATTAAAAACTAAAACATCCTTTAAGGGATTCTTCTTATATTGTAGTCATTACTGAATAACACTTTTCTTCCCTTGTAATAAAGGTGATTTTCAGATGTCACAAGAAAGATGAAATTTCAGCTTGAGGAAACACTTTATGTTTTGCCAGTAACTTCAATATGACTTTTAATTACCTGTCATAATGATCAGATGTAGTTTAAATGTACCATTCGTTTTTCACCTCTGGTCACTCTTTTATTTTAGGTGTCTTTTCTAAATAATCATTGTCACAAGTTTATCCTTTCACAATGCCAAAATACCACAACCTATAAGATAAGCATAAATCTGATACTTCAAGGACTACAGGATGAAGTGTAAATGAAGAAGAAAGAATGTGACAGTGTGGGGTAATAAAGATTTGATTAGCAATCATGTTTTTACATAAAAGGCTTAATTAGCAATAGCTCATTTTCCTATTCCTGCTGGTCATTTTCGGGACAGTGATATATTGCTTTTTTGCAGTGAGCCATGCCACCCAATAGAAGGTGTTATGTTTTCATTAGCTGCAGACACTGCAGCATTATTATCTCTCACCTTAGTCTACACACCAATATAAAATATGTCTAAATGTCATAATTCTATAAGCCAGTTGTATATGCAGTAATTTTAAAATTATGGGGTATTTTCTCAGATGTTTTGTTTCTTTTTAAATTGATGATAAAAGCAATAAATTGCAAATCAGATAATCACTGAGCCTCAGTCCTTATATTCTGTCTGCTTGAATACTTTGTTTGCCAAATACAGAATTGCATCATGTCCATAGAAGGTGTTCTTCCAAAATGACAATTTTTATGGTTTAGTAATTAATCTGAGCATATGGCATAATTTTTATTTTACAAGTACATCGATCTACATTACCTTTTCAAAGACTCTTATCACTTATTATAACGACAGGACAGAAAATTATTTTTTTGTTATTGAATAGAGATTTTTAATGGGTTTTCACTAATGCAGTTCTAGCCAAATAGCCCACCACAAGTTACCTGTCATTCTTCAATTTATTCTCTAGCATGCTTTTCACACCACAGTCATATGTAATGATAAACAGTTGTAATAAAGTAAATTTTTAGTGTAGACACATTCTGAGAAGCAGCAATGAATAAGTAAGAATGTCTGAAGATGTCAGAAAACATGGAGTATATGGAAATAATTAACATTTTGGATACTGGAGGAATTAAGTTTTTTTATGCGTTTAACAGTCCTTTCTTTTGTGTAATTCCCAGGGACAAGGATTTTTATTCTAAAATTATTTGACATGCCTAATCTGTATCTCTTCAGTGCTTGAAAAGGCTCTAAGAATGAAACTTCCTTCACAGGAGAGCTAAGAAAGTGAGCGCCATGTATATGTAAAAACTGTAGTATACATGTACTGTTCTAGAGCCTGGGCCCCATGTCCTGATTGGTGAGACAGACCTTATTAGCAAAGTAGGCCCCCATGGCATGAGACACAGAGAGAAGCCTGTGATCTTTATAGTTTTATTAGCTTCTCCTGTGCTAAATTATTGCTGTTGGAGGTGATGCTGCCACCCAAAAAAAATGGCAAGAAATAAGGAGAGGACATATATTCAGGAGAAGAAAGCAGCAGATGCAGTGACATTCAGCAGTAGAGATGATGAGGAGTAGGGACTGCATTGAGAAAACAAAGGTTCTGGTCCAGACACTGAGGTGTGTTGTTCTGAGGTATGCGAGAGGGAGAGGGAGCTATATAAGAGAAGAAACAAGTAAACAATATTGAGTAACAGGGGTGATGATGCAGAGTAGGAGATCAATATGTGGAAAAAAAGGAGACTCTGAGTCTCTCATAGTTCATGATTAACATTCGGGATATAGTGACAGAAAGGGGTGATTTGAGAAATGGAAAGTTTCAGATGACAAAGTAAAGTGAGAGAATGATTAGAGCCATCCAGGAGCTATTAATGCTGAATGATCATAAAGATATTGGTTGAAACCCAAGAAGTCATCCCAAAGAAAGTGTGTCCACATCCAAAGAGTAGAAAGGCTTGAAGACAGAATCTTGAAATACATGACCCTGGCCAGTGCAAGTCTTTTTCCCTTTTTTTCAGCTGGGAGAACTTTTGTCATCCAGGCATTCTTCAGCTGCGCTTATTTAGGATTCAGATCTTCTCCAAAGTCAGCCTTAATTAATATTTTCTTTTTCTCACTCACTACTAAAACCTATACAAAAATTAAGGTGACTGAAGTCTATCAGTTAGCCTTTTTCTGGTATTTGCAGTAAGGAATAATGAGAGAAGCAGTTCTAGAATAGTTTAAATGGGTAACTGATTTAAATCTGGATTTTTAAAATTAGCAAGGATTGTATAGTATCTTTCTCAGAAAGTCTACATGTATCCAAAAGATATTGATTTCTCTATTCCCTGAACTGGAAGGTGAAGGCCAAAAATATTTACCTACTTTTCCCACCACCCCCACTGATGTCCTCATGTTGGCTGCTCCTGACATGAATAGTAAGAGATCGATTTGCCATGACAAGGTATAGCAACTTGGAGTAATTGTGCTATGAATTTTAATTAAAATATTGAAATTAATTGTCGCAGGCATAAGAATCTGTGTATTTTGCAGGTCTGATTCCTTTTTTCTATGAAAAGAGGTTCCACTAATTCTAAATATGTATTTTTAATTGGGTACCTATATTCAGAACAAACTGAGGGGTTTGAACTGTGGCTATGACGTAGGATTTTCCTTGGCTGAGTGGGTGACAGCGGCTCATTTCATTTCAGTATGTTGTTTATAGAACATGAATTACATTTAGGGCAAGGCAGGGGCTTCTGGTGTTTCACTGCAAGCTGTTTTGGTGTGTGCAAAGATGCATTTTCAACCTGATAAGGGATGATAACTGATGAGTGATGGGTTGGCTCTTGAGGACCTTTGGCTGGGAAGAAGCATAATTCTCTTTTATCAGCACCAAAAGAGAAACCAGTAGGATGATGATTTTATCATTAACATCAAGTCATTTTCTGAAATTCTTGCACTGTAAATAACCACACATTCAGATATATTATCATAGAATCCTAGTATCATTAAGGCTGGAAAAGACCGCAAAGACCATCAAGTCCAACTAAACCATGTCCCCAGGTGCCACATCTGCACGTTTTCTGAAAACATAGAGATTAAATTCTGTTGCTGCCTTCTGTGGTAATATGCAGGGCCAATGATGTGGTCTGTCTGATCAGATGAAGAAGGTAGAGGCTCTCTCCTATAAAATATCCGGGGGATTTAGACCCATATTCCTGAACCTGTAAAAGTCATAGACTTGTTTGACTGACTGAAAGATGTATGCACGTGACTGAATAAACACTTTGGCTATAGATTTAATCCATTTTTAGCAGGTAACTGCTTGTCCTCCTACCATATTTGGACTAGTCAACGCTTTGGCTTAGCCTGAAAGCTCCCAGTTACATTCCTGGCCAGTTGTCTGCCTAAAGTAACCCATTAGAATTATCTTCTGTAGGCCTGAAGGTGCTAATACATCTTAAACCTCTGAGCTGGAAGTAATACACAGTTTGTATTTGAAATGCAAAATACAAAAAGGAACCCTACAGAGTAAAAAGAAGGACAAGTAGCCTTGAGGAATACAGAAAAATTGGAATGCTGGTGGATGAGGAGCTCAGCATGACCCATTAACGTGCATTTGTAGCCCAGGCAGACAACTGCTTGAGATTCTGCCCCTCTGTTCACTCTGGTGAGACACCACCTGGAGTACTGTGTCCAGCTTTGGGACCCCCAACAGGAGAAGGACATGGACTTGCTGGAATGAGTGAGTCCAGAGGAGAGCCATGAAAGTGATCAGAGGGCTGGAACACCTCTCCTATGAAGACAGGCTGAGAGAGTTGGGGCTGTTCAGTCTGGAGAAGAGAAGGTTCTGGAAGCATCTTATGTCAGTTTTCCAGTGCCTAAAGGGGGCCAGCTGGAAAGGGATTATTTACAAGGACAGGACTAGGAAGGATGGCTTTAAACTGAGAGAACTCAAGTTTAGATCAGATACTAGAAAGAAATTCTTTACTGTGAGGGTGGTGAGGCACTTGAATAGAGAAGTTGTGGATGGCCCATCCCTGCAAGCGTTCAAGGCCAGGCTGGATGGGACTTTGCATAATCTGGTGTAGTGGAAGTCGTCCCTGGCCATGTCAGGGCTGTTGCAAATAGATCTTTAAGATCCCTTACAACCCAAGCCATTCCAGTTCTATGGTGTGGTTGGTGGAGTAGATGGCACACAGAGGCACATCATCCAGAGCTGGGAGTGGGGGCCTCACAAGGCTCTGAGGAGAATGACACGCACAGGCACAGGGATGACATGGTTCCAGCCATTAACTCTGAAAGCCAGGAAGATGCCCTGGGAATCTTGGCTTGTCTCAGGCAAGTTAATTTGCCTCAGGCAGATTTACATAACTTACTGGCAATATTTGTCACAATTTGGTAGATCATCGGAACTTACACCTGCATTTCCTTGCTTTTACAATAACAACATTTGCTGTCGGCTATTACTCTTCCAAATCCATGGTCTGAACTCATGCCCTTAAGGTCTTTTCAAGGTAGGGTCCTTGTTTTCTTGGTCTAAGATTCATTTGTGTCAGCGTAACAATCATTCTTGACATTGTTTACACTATAAAGCACAGTCTTTGTGAGATAAATTGAGTTATTCTATTTTTTTTTATTATGTTTTGTTTGTATTTTTATTATGACATGGACTCAGATGTAATCTAGCTCCAGGATCAAAAGTAGGAAATTATCTAAAATGGAAAAATGGTCTCACAAATTCAGTTGAGACTGAGAATTCTAAGGATTATCTGCCACCTTCTGATGTGGTATTCCCTAGATACCATTATGTGGTGCTTCTGATATTCATTGTGTCTTTATATCTGTCCATAAACTGCTGCACAAATTATTTGCAACCCGCTAGAAAAAGGACAATGGATTATGTCTCTCTGACAAAACTGTGAGTCTGTTATAGCTGGATGTTTGCTGGAGATATATATATATCTATATATATATTTTTATATATATATCTATATATATATTTTTATATATATATCTCTCTATATATATCAAGTGTACTCCACACTGGAAAACTTTCCATCTAATATTATATTTCTGGTGAGATGGCAGCTTTCCCATGCTGTGTGTGTAGCTGTATATATATATATGTGTGTATATATATATACACACAATTACCTTCTTCAAACAGGTTTCATGGAATATAAAAGAAATGGGAAAATATTCCCATGGTTGACTCTAGCACTCTTAAGTAAAACCTAGTAAAAAAGAGCAGAAAAACAAACCAAGTCATTTCCATTTGAGCTATATTATTCTGGTGTTCTTAAGTTTTGTTTTTCACTATTTGGTAGCATGTATTTATGTATGAGATACCAGTAGCATCTGAGTATTAGTATAAAGTGCCAAGCAAGATGATGCAGTTACTCAAACAAATGCTATAGTGAGGGTGTTAAGCATATTCTGAGTTGCTTATAACACATTTTTGTGGTGAAAACACAACTTTTTTTTTCTCAGCTGGTGTGTTTCTGTGATGTACATTTGGTTTTGTTGGCTTAGGCAAAGGCTGCCCATCCATCTTTAAATTCTTCACACTGCGTCCAGATGGAGTATTGCACTTGATTTCAATTGCCAGTCCAGGGTGAAATAAATGTCAGCATTTCTGTTGACTTAAGTGGTGCCAGAATTTCACCCACACAATCTAAACGTAACATGTTTGCTTTCTGTTTTGGTTTTATTTTTCTCTCTTTCATAGCGAGAATGTCCTTGCAATTTCCAAAGGGCAAGGAAAATATCATGGTTCATTGTTTCTAGATTTTGGTGTATAATTATTTCATAAGCATGGATGTTGAAACAGTTGTAAAACTCATGCCCAAATATTGTTTTGTTACAGGAAAAGTAATGAAGTATATTAGCTGTGGTCAAAAAATAACTTTTGGATCAATATGACGGAGAACATGCGTGTTAGGAAGGTAACAGAACACAGCTGGGATTTGAATAAATGAACTAAAGCCTTTCTTTTGCAACAGGGCTTCTACAGTAATTTGCTAACTTCCTATCATGGGTGATTTCATCACAGATTTCAAAGGAGGTTGGAATATTGAAGCAAATAGCTCATTCTTGAAGATCTTTTGTTGTTTTTAACACATTGAATTAGCTCATTACTGCTGAATATGTAGAGGAAAATAGCATCTTTTTACACTGCAGAATTATAAAAATTATTTACCAGTAACAGACTAAGGAGCAATTTGCAAAAGGTAATCATATTTGTGCACTTATCTGCAAAAAGTAAGTCGTTAATACATACCCAAGGGAAAAGGAACTTACTGGTTTATGCAATTTAATAGTAGTGTTGAGCATAACATATTAAAGAAATTTTTTTAGGTATCAGTTTTAAAAGTTATAAAGCCATGAACATAAAAACATGGCTGTCCCATATTGCTGCTTCACCTGTACTCAGTGGTGGTTGAACTCCAGAAAGCATCCTGAAGCTCATTGTGCCCAAATCAGTTCAAACTGTCCACCACCCCAAATGTATACCACCAGCTTAGAAACCTATGAGGAGATTTCCTTATTAAGAGTTCTGTCTTTATTTAGATAGAAGTTTTCTGTATGATGTGCTCCATCTTATAAATTTGGGGTGCTGCAAAGCACACTGAGGTGTACTAATTATCACAGTAGTGACATGTCACAAATGTAAACTGAGAGCTATTCACAGTTTCAGTTCATCACTGAAGGTGAAGTTAAAGATTCCTGTTTCCATTTTATTCAAAGAAGATTGAGAAATCTCTACAGCTTTTTACTAAAGAAATCAGTATGCCAAAAGTAATTTTTTGGGGACTAGGGAAGACATGCTATCTCTTCCTTAGCCCTGCCATAACAAAAGGAAGAACAACATAAAAACAAGAAAGAGCAAACAAATAAGTCTACATTTGTTAATTATTTTGGGAATAGATATGAAGAGATTTGCCTACTCCAAAGACTTTGGAGTCTCAGCATTAAATTTCAATACCATTTAGAAATTTTTCTCTGTAAGTAATCTCTGCCCAAACAAATGTCTTAGGTTTTAAAATCAGAAAGGGCTTTTATCCCTGTTTAGTTTAACGTTTTTTTACATTATACACCTTATGATTTCATATTGCTGTTCCAGTTTTGAACCTGAAAACCTGTGCTTGACTAGAGGAGATGAGAAACATTAAAGCCAACGTAGAAATACAGAGCATCTCTGAGACATTTGTCTTAAAACACTTCAACATCTAAAGTTTCCTGTTGATTTCAGAGGGACTGTTCTTATCCAGTAAAGTTTGTAGGATTGCAGCCAGTTTCTTTTAGCTTCAATAAGTGTTTGGGTTTGCTCATTTGAAAAAACCCAGATTTTCAGATTTCAGTGTAATATCAGATAAGTAGAAAGGTTTGTAGGAAGGAGACAACACGTAACTGCAGTGTAAACAGTAAGTGATGTCAGAACATCTCATTAAGTTTTGTGTACTAATTGGTATTCCTAACCATGGCTTCCTACATAGAACCTAACAGCTTAAAGGAGTAAAAGATGCTGACTGTCAGCTTTGGAAGGTATCATTGCCATTTCTGTATTGATGATAGTACAACAACCTACATGTCTCATTAATAAACCCCACTTTTCAGCCTTCACTACTTTTGGAACAACTTGATCTATCCACATGTATGTATTACTTGAAGAACCAACATATTAATTGATTTAATGACTAACTTGCCTCACAAGCAGGTCTGTATGCTCTAGGTATGTGTTAAGGTAATGATTCAAAGTACTAAGGCTCTGACCATGTGATAGTTGGTAGAAGTGTGGTGGTGAACTTGTAGGTAAATACAGTGTCTTGTGGACTTCACTAAGGCCCTGAATGTGTTCACAGAACCACCCAAGGATGATTGAAAGCAAGGCAAAGAAATAAAAATATGTAAAGGAATAAATATAACTGTATTGTAGACTGACCAATCTTCAAATTCCTAGGCCTTATAAACCTTTGTTCCCTCTGGATATTTGGATTGCTTTTCTTAAAATATTTTCTCCCTGGATAATTGTTCAGATAAAACTAGTTTTTCAATGCAAATTTACTTCCATGGTATGGCACTAGTTTTTATCACCACTTAGATATTTATGTTCTATTTATATTGATTCATTAGCTAAAACAATGTACTTTTGTTTCTAGTAGGTAAGAGCATTTATTCATTTTACTTCTTTTCCCTCTCTTTTTCATGTAATGTGTATTTCTGCCTAAAGGGAGAAGTCCTGTGGATACACTTATAGTGGGACTTTTTAAGGCAATTACTGCCATAGGACTCTTTTAGACATAAAAAATGTATCTAAATAAGCAAACAACTGGTGGGCTGAGAGTTCTTTTGTTCCAAGGAAACACATTGCTTCTCTATGGATGTTTCTGCACTTGGAAAGCTTGGGTTCCCTCTGAGATATGGAGAGAATGAAAGAATCGATAAACTCTTCCATCCTTAAATTATCGGTATTCATGCATCTGTGCAAACTTCTCACAGTGGAAAAGTTCACATAATATTTTACATATATTTACAGCCTTCTACAAGAAGGCTGGAGATTTAACCTGGGAAGCACCTCAAGCTCACATAAAAAAGAGCCGTAATCAGGAAATTTGAGCATTTGTGTTTCTTGTTGTGGGTTTTGAATTTCTGCTTATGGGTGGGAGCTGATTTAAAGGACATCAGAAATATTTACATTAAAATAATTATTGAAATACAAATTGAAAATCCAAAATGAAAAATCTGTGTAACTGTATACTTGAGTGAAAGAATCAGAAAGTTGAATCAACATTTTTCTGAAGACAAACCTTAAATTTGAAAAGCTTCTAGTAATTATAGTATTAAAACCAGTGATTCCAGTAAAAGTATTAAGACTCTGTGTAGGAGCAGTTACAATAACTCCGTGGACTCTCTTTTGTGGTTTTGTATATAGAAGTCGTATTAACTTGTTTTTAATTTCAAATATAAAGTTCAAATCCTACGGAATCAATAATTAAATATGCACTTTTTGAGCTTCTCCTGTTTTCCATGAAATTTCTTGTAGTGTCTTTGTGTCTCAGCACTACTCTTCCATAATGCTTTGCTTCAGTCAAAAAATATCAGAAACTCAGAATTCAATGAGATTGTTATTGTGAATGTAAACAGACAGCAATAGTTTCCTTGGCAACAGAAAGCAGGTGGAAACACTCAGACAAGGTACTCTAAACCCACCTACTCAACTTTCTTTAGTTATAAGTTCACAAGCTGCGTGCAGAGGGAATCAAGTGGGTTTTGCTCAGACAATGAAAACTTTCTAAATTAAATGAGTCTCTGGGCAGGTAAGTGTATGTGTAGACCCTTGACTCCAATTAGCTGTTGTGAACAAACTCAAACAGGTGCTGGCTCCATATCCACCACTATCATTCTTTTGATGACACTAGAAAAGATTGAACTTTTCAACACTATTCAGAAAAATTGATGTTATTTTAAATTCAACAGCATCCTTTGTTTTGAAGAAAGCATCATTTGTATATAGCCTGAATATTGAACTACATTTACGTTATTAACACAATGTATAAAAAATATGTGGGTGTGTTCACTGCTAGTGCAAGGAAGCTGTGGTCCATTTCTACAAAATTACCGTAGCATGTATCATTTGTTCAAGTTCTCACTTTGGAATGTGTCAGTTCCAGATTCAAAACGGGAAGCATATATATTATATTTATTAAGCTGAATTAATACATGCTTTATTTTATCATATGTGTAGCTCATAGTAGTGTGTATAGATTAACTTTTTTGTATCTCATTCTAAAATTAATCTGAGATTAATCACTTGGTTAATCTAAATGAAAAAAATACCAAATGAGTTTAATATTCTCTTGAAACTCTGACTACAATAAGATTTGCCATGGGGAAAATAAATGATGCTGCCAATTAATACAGTAAAGATGAGATTTACTGTTAAAGTTAATTTTATTGATGATACCAGTTTTCAAAAGATCCTGTTTCATCTCCTCATCAAAAGAGCATCCCCCTAAACAACCGTATTGCTTTGGAAGACAGTACATATAAAATTCCAGATTCTAGAACTTGATAACCTTGTCAAAATAAGCTTAAAACTTGTTTGTCTTAACAATAAAAAGGATAAAATAGATAGTAAATTAAACAGCCTGTTTATTGAATTTCAACATGTAACAAAATTTTGTTGTGCTGCATGAAGTACTGGTGTCCTTAAAAGAAAAATGCCAGGTATGGGAAGTGATTGATTACTTGAGTTATCTTCCCTTCAGTATGTACATTTTGACACAGCGTATGTCACCTCAGAAAGTAGTGTGTTATATCCAGGCAGTTTTTTGTATCTTGCCTAAATCATTTCAGGTAATGTCACACTCAATGGTAGTTTATAGTACAAACAGATGCATGCTGATAAAAATATTGTGTTATGAAACAAGTGATGGTAAGTGGGAAATTTTGACCTTCTTCATGTGACCAAGACAAAACAAGTTTTGCTTTCCATAATGAAAAGATGATAGTCCTTTCCATAATGAAAATGAAATTGATTTTACTATGCTATGGATGATTTTACCATAAGAATGGTGTTGATGCCAGTCTCTCACAATGTGATGCAGACTCTTGCCAGGTGCAGTCTCTCACCATTATAGAAATGGCTCTGGAAGAAGCCCAAAACCAGGGAGTGGGATAGAGCAGCTTTATTTATGCAGAGGTGCTAGTGAGCTGGTGAGGAAGCACCCATTCACTCTGACCAGTCAGTCCCAGGGAACATTCATGAGAATACTGAATAAATGCTTTAGGAAGGAGAAGAGGGAGTAGAAAGGTTTTCTTTCCATGGAAAGATAAATACCTGGGGAATAACATATTGGGATGTTTTATTCTTCCATAATAATGGAGAAATGTTTGGGGGTTTTTTCTACAGAAAAGACCTTTTTGGTGCTTGACCTGTTATTGTATATTTGGTTCTAGGGAGAGGGGCAAATTGATCGATTATAGTTTAAGAGGCAAATGCCTTCTCTCAGAACATATCCAAAAGTCGTATTACGCATATCCTTGGTGTTTAATACCACAATTATATCTGAGTGAATAAGGTAATTAGATTATAGAGTTGTGTTGTGATAGACTGCACAAAAAACTTAAGTGACACAACTCAGAAGATAAAGGTAAGCTTAGCAGAAGGTAGAAATAATGATAGGCAATGTTTATCTGCACCATAATTGACTGCAGATTGAATTTATATGTATCAGGCAGAAATTAGGATACTCATTCAATATGAGGCACCATCATGTCAACATCATCTTTAAAAATTGCATTATGTGTTTTCACTCAATCTCTGCAATCTCAATTCACTGCAAAGGCTTGCACAGGTAATTAGTTGTTTCTTGTACAGTGTCTGCAAAACTGCTGAAGTCCATGGAGTTTTTCTGTTTTCTAGAAAGTAAGCACAGGACTTGTGTGTAATCCTGAATTTCCCATGTGTACTCAATGGGCAAACAAAATAGAGGGCCTTGTAAGAAAGTATTTTTTAAAATTTAATATAGCCTCAAGTAAAATCTTACCTACTAAACAGAGTTACAACATCTCCATGAAAAAAAGTGCACAATCGTCTACACAATTTTTTAGCTGTTTCTCACAGTTAGAGCCCTGCTTTAGGCTGAACCAAGTGTTGGGCATCTCGGGACTGTTAGACTTTCTTGCTGTAAATTTCTCCAGTTTACTTACTGGAAAGGTTCCATAGAGATCAGCTCTGGTTCTGTAAACAGCACATAACTGGTAAAATACAGATGTCTCAGCTGCATACTGCAACCTTCCCTGGGCAATGCTGTCATCACTGGCTGGCCAGGCTTTGGAGTCATTAGAAAAAAAATGACATGCTTGTTCCAAAAATAAAAGGTCATTTAAATTTTATCACTTTCTTGTGTGCTTAGGACATCAGTAAAATTATTTTTCGAATACTTATTGACAGCCCAGCTATAGGAAAATATTTGTACTCAGAGATTATGATAATGTATAGCATAGACATCTCGTAAACAATTTCCCTGACTTCATCAAGGACAGAAGCCTTCTTGGCTTATGTGGTTATGTATTATTGCTTTCCACATATACCCAGTTCTCTGACAGTATTAGTTTGAACTGGGAATCTAATTTTTTTTTTGTTTTAGAGCTTATTGTTCTGGAGAATCCTGACATCCGTTGCAGATACATTAGCCAAAATTACTACTATTGTATTGGGAAAAATAGCAGAGGTGATGGTAGCATCCAGTAGCTGGTAAAAAAAAAAAAAAGATGGCATGATCTTCTGAAGTCCCAGACAGACAGAAAAGACTTTCCAGCACTCTCAGCCCTTGTTTGGTGGTTTCTTAGGGTGCAGACAGACTTCAGCCTCACTATTAATTGGCCAGATAGAAGCATGGAGGAGAGCACTCCCCACAATGAACATCTTTCAGAATGCATTGTAAAATGAGAAAGACATAATGCAAGATAGTTGGATTTAATTTTGCGAGGAAGAATCAGTGGAACATACTCACTACACCTTTTGCAAAATGTTTTTTTTATTTGAACTGGCTTTCATTATGAAGGCGTTGCCTAGAGGGAATGATTAAGGCAGGAAAACAATCTCTAAGAAGAGTGGTAATATGAGGTGGATCAGGAGGGATATGAAAAAGAAGATGCAGTGCTGCAAAGTTAAAAACTCTCTGAGAATAGGACGAGACCTGGTTTTGTCTCAATGCAAAAATTAAGCACAGTGTTATTGTTGGACCAATGCCTAAAGAACATAAGTGAGAAGGCATATAATCCACTGAAGTACATTAGTCAGGCAGACAAACTTATTTTTAAGACTTCTGTGTAGATATGTTGACTGTAATTGTAAGAGAATACTGTCTGGGTTGTTTAAAACATTTCGTCTTTCTCAGTGTATTTTACACATTTCAATTTGCTTGGTAATATGATGTCCTGATGGTGATTGTGGTACAAAACTGCATTTAAGCAAAGAAAATACAGCTGAGTTTTTACGCTACAGCTCTATTTTCTGACTGTTTACATCTGCATATAGAATTTTTATTCTTTTATAGTATTTTTATGTCTCTGTGGTTATAACATATATTTAAATATATAGACAGATTTTATAGACAAATCCTTTNTTTTACTTCTACATTGGTCATCTTTTTCAAGAATGGATATAGTTTCTTAAAGTTCTTTATAATGCTGCACCAGCAATATTTGACATATTTCTCGTGCTTCATCACTGAATGGGTTACACGTTAGCTGACAGTGACTTGTCTTCACAGTGCTAGGGTTAATTCTGTGCATCAAACATGGAAACTATGGTGAAAGAAGAAAGTAAGCTCTTTCCTGAAGTATTCTTCTAACGTATTCTTTTGTAATCATAATAAGAAACTGAATCTAATATTAGAGAGTTTTTAAGATAACTGATTATGAAGTGTTCTGNCCCAGACAGACAGAAAAGACTTTCCAGCACTCTCAGCCCTTGTTTGGTGGTTTCTTAGGGTGCAGACAGACTTCAGCCTCACTATTAATTGGCCAGATAGAAGCATGGAGGAGAGCACTCCCCACAATGAACATCTTTCAGAATGCATTGTAAAATGAGAAAGACATAATGCAAGATAGTTGGATTTAATTTTGCGAGGAAGAATCAGTGGAACATACTCACTACACCTTTTGCAAAATGTTTTTTTTATTTGAACTGGCTTTCATTATGAAGGCGTTGCCTAGAGGGAATGATTAAGGCAGGAAAACAATCTCTAAGAAGAGTGGTAATATGAGGTGGATCAGGAGGGATATGAAAAAGAAGATGCAGTGCTGCAAAGTTAAAAACTCTCTGAGAATAGGACGAGACCTGGTTTTGTCTCAATGCAAAAATTAAGCACAGTGTTATTGTTGGACCAATGCCTAAAGAACATAAGTGAGAAGGCATATAATCCACTGAAGTACATTAGTCAGGCAGACAAACTTATTTTTAAGACTTCTGTGTAGATATGTTGACTGTAATTGTAAGAGAATACTGTCTGGGTTGTTTAAAACATTTCGTCTTTCTCAGTGTATTTTACACATTTCAATTTGCTTGGTAATATGATGTCCTGATGGTGATTGTGGTACAAAACTGCATTTAAGCAAAGAAAATACAGCTGAGTTTTTACGCTACAGCTCTATTTTCTGACTGTTTACATCTGCATATAGAATTTTTATTCTTTTATAGTATTTTTATGTCTCTGTGGTTATAACATATATTTAAATATATAGACAGATTTTATAGACAAATCCTTTTTTATATTTGAGCAATTTGTCAAGGTTATAAAATGTATGGATTAGAAAGGTCCCTAATTATTCAACATAGATACATGGAACCAGAGGAAAATATTAGGAGATGCTTAAATTAACTTGTACTGATCAAATAGGCAGGAAGTCATTAGAAATAACATTCAAAAATTATTTGCTAGTAGACATCTTGACACTTTATTGAAGCAGTTCCCACAGACCAAAGTTTGTCTACATGTCATTTTCAGGATCAGAGCCCTCAAAATTTATTTAAGGATCGTTGAGTTTTCAACTTAGATACAAAGTACTAATAAATATTTTTATAGTTACATTATCTATTTATATAATTATATTAGGTATATTATTNGTTTTTTTTTTTCTGGTGAGAGAACATCTGATTTTAGATCAGTTGTTTCTAAAGGAAACTGGCTTCCACAAAAGTGAGCAATTTAAAAAGTCGGTATCCCTTTACAAAACATGGAAAGGGAAATTTTCCGCTGATTCCCTTTGACTTCTGTAGATGTAGGGTTTCACCTATAAACTCTGCTCATGTCTTCTCTTAGCACAACTTCATAAGGTAATAAAAACATGTATAAAACATTTATATATTATCTGCTTGGGTTTTGCAACTGTTGAACTATGAATTGTTCCAGAAGGAGACCATTCTTACCTTTCTGAAGGGGCACAGTCTCTTCATTCAGTTAAGCATCATGGTTGGCAGCAAAAACTAGGTCTAGCTTGTTTTTCACTCTTTGCTCTCTCCTATTATAGCTTAATTCAGCATGAAAGTTGGGAATACTTACATTTTATGATCTATCTTGGTTTTGTATTCATCCTACAAATAAATACTGTTTAAGGAACGATTTTTATAGACTATGAGTAAAAGCCATTTAAGCAGTGAGGATTATTTTGGTCCTCTTATGGCTGCAAGAAATGATTCAGTGAGGTACCATATTTTATGTTGCTTTGCTGAAAAATGTATTTATGGATATTTTTCCATTTCCTACATCTTACTCCTGCAAGGAAAGATAATGACAGACCACTTTTTTTTTTTTTCTTTTTGTCTTTTTAATTGGGGTTCCAGTTCAGTTGTAAAAGTTCACCATAATGTAATTTGGAGCTGGTTAAATGCTTAGGAGCAATCTGTTTGCTCTCACATAGAACTCCCATTAACATGCCAGCTACAGTTATATTGAAACAAGCTCAGATGGCTTCGTGTCCCCACAGAGGAAGGAGATTTAAACTTTGAAATAAAAAGGCTTGAAGATCTTATTTAAGTTGAGGCTGGGTAAACTGGCAGCACTCCGTGGGAGGTGAGTTATGGACAACTCTGCATAGCAGCCATCGTAACTGTAAATTTGAGCAATGTGTTTCCACTTTAGAGCAATTTCATCCATATATTTCAGAGCAATGAAAAGGTCACCAATTTCTACGTAGGCCCTCATTGTATATTCCTTCAGCATCCAACATACAACTTGAGATGAGCTTTGTGGAACTATAGCTGTGAGAATTTGGAGAGAAATATGGATGTGGAAGAATTAAACTTGGGGTTCTCTGCCAACAATTCTGTGAAGAAAGTTGGGATGTGTATCAAATTAATATCAGCATCCATAATTCAGTATTAAGGACCATGTTATGACTATGTTTCTGATGTTTGACTAGAGACACTCTTAGGGAAAACAAGTGCAGTCAGACTCTGAAGCTGACTGATGATTAAATTTGACTAGAAACTCTGAAAATAGTTGACATGATAGCAACACAAGGGTGTACAGTATTATGTCATTTTTAATGCGTTATTGTAACTTAACACTGGTCTTTCGGTTTGGTTATAATTAACATCCTCTGACTGTATTTGGCTTACAGTATGTCTCAATGTTATGTGTTGAGAATTGTAAAAGGTGCATGATTGTGCTGTTTCTGTTCAAGTTGTTTCTAATTAAAAACTTCACTGTCCAGTGTTCTTTCAATAAGGGTACCTAATACAATGTTTGCATTATTTTAGGTATAGAGAAACTGGCTTCTCAACCAAACTGAATGATGCATCTCAATATACAAGAGTGTATGTGTGTGTGTATATCTATGCATGTATACACTTACACACATATTGTTAATTGGTTTTAGACAAGGTCTCTCACTTCTTTCCTACTCACCTTACACTTCTCAAATCTCAGGCATCTGGAAGGAATCAAGACTTTTCATGTAAGCTGAAAGTCATAATTCTCAGAAATAATATGCATCCTTACAGTGATAGTCACTAGAACTCCTCTCCCCCAAAATTCAGCAGATCAAATAGCATTAAATAATGGTCTAATGACAAAGAAATGCCAGATAATGCAGGATTCTTCTACCTGCATGAGAAGCTTAGTGATTGGAATGACAGTGTCTTTTTATCCCTTTTGATACTTTAGTTTTGTAGCCACTAAATTCCATATGTATGTTTTGATTCTTTTGATTCCACAATAGAAAGCATTTACCTTCCTTTATGTTCTAAGTATCTTCTATTGTTTAATGTTTTCTAAAAAGAAAATACTGACCTTTATGGGTCCTTGAGCTGACCCAGAACTGTTGCTTTTAATTTTTTCAATTCTGTAGTAGCTAAATTTTGACTACATTTCTAAAGTCTTAATTTCCCTTTCAAGTAATAAAGGAGTTACTTTCCATAAAGTTTGAACTTCAAAAGTAAAGATACAAACAATTTTTCATGTTGTCAGCTTATCAACTGAAAGACTATCTTTCTTATAAAACTTTGAATAATTAGTGAAGAAATAAACTCTGAATATTCATCTAAATTCTAGTGGTTTTTGTCTAAGGTTTAATCTAACAGTTCAAATGCTGTTCTTAAAATATACTTGCACATATAGTAAATGAAGAAATTTGGTAATAACTCTTGAAATAATAAAGTTATTTGCAGTGTAATGCATGAATTTTAATAGCAGTGCATATACAAATCTATTTTAGCTTAAAGATATGAAGTAGCCAAAATATATTTGGGACTGTGACAGGATTTGTGGGAGCTTTCTCCTTTGAAAGGATGCTCCTGGCTTTGAATTTCAAACACTAGGTTTTGTAGCAGGTGAACAAAAGTAATCCTTTTTTTTTTTTAGTTTATTTTTTTATTTTTAGAATGCCAGATAATTGTACGTCTGCCTCACATCCAGTTAAATCTTTGGTGATGGGCTTTGAAGGATGTATTTTATGTTTTGCTTTCTTTTGTTTGGGCTTTAGTTTTGGGATGGGGTATTTTTGATTTGTTTTTTACTTTCAGTCTTTGCTGAGACGTTGCTGATACCACTATTAGTAGTAAACTGTTCTTTGAAGGAAGCTTTGACAAAAATTCTAGTTTGAAATAGAAACTGGAAAAGTACAAAGCTACTGGGAGGAGAGTGCCATCCTCCCGTTGCCTGAGAATTATTTTTTTTCATGTGAAAGCAACATAAATCTTAATAGAAAAACTAATGGTAGCAAGGTAGACTAAAACAACCTAATTTTGGTCTGAAAGTAATCTACTGTTATACAGTAATATACTGTATTTGTTGAATTGCGTTGCTCTAGTATTTTTTCCATTGTTTTCCCAGCATCATTCTAATTATAATTTTCTATTTGGTCACTCCTTGGATAATGTAAGTGGTACCCATTATTGAAAGGTAGTCTGTATTTGTACTAATACAGAGAATGCCAGTTTAGAAATGAGCCTGATTGCATGGTTCATTTTGTTCTCCTTTGTAGAGCCAGGCTGCGGCCCACTACAAAGGCACTAAACATGCCAAGAAGCTCAAAGCACTGGAAGCCATGAAAAATAAGCAGAAATCTGTTACTACCAAGGACAGCGCAAAGACTACCTTCACTTCCATCACTACCAATACCATCAATACCAGCTCTGACAAAACAGGTTAAGCGACAATCTTTGTTGGTTTTGTTTGGTTTGGTTTTGGTTTGGTTTGTATTTTTATTTTTCTTGTTTAATTCCATGTCTGTTTGGTTATGTGCTTGCCACATTGATTCATGCTCCGTCCATCTTTCTGTGTGATGTTGATTTCTTTAAGGCCCTTCAGTAGGCTGGTGAGAGTCTGATAGTCATGTAGCCAATTTCTCTTAGTGAAAAGAGGCTTGACATTCTTTTTGTGATGGAATTACTTGATTAACATATCAACTGATCTAAACCTCCTGGTCTGTATGCTCTGTCTCTCTATCAATAATGATATATGGCACATTTCTTTTAACCACAGTGTAACAAATTGCACTATTTGTGTCTAGAAGCCTCTTTAAAAGCATTTTCAGTAAAAACCTAATTTTCATAAATTTCAAACATTGCATTATTTTTTTTAAAATGGCTATTGCATAGCTTTGAATTGGAAAAGAGCTGTATAACCTCTCTTCCACACAATCAGGTAAGTGCTGTTGATGCCAATTATTCTGCTTAAATGAGTCTTCATACTGAAATAATAGCGATTAAATTGTTGTGTGGGTAAAAGTTACTCCTTTGCAACTAAAATCTATGTATTTGTAAAGTCAACAGGATTTGGTTGAGATTGCATTTTAAATATGCAGCTATTGTTGGAAGTTTCAAAGGAAGGTTGTAAGGTACCTGGGAGGTAGTCTGGTATCTCACAAGGTATGACTGCTCTTGTATAAAGCGATTGTATACACTGCTGTGTATAAAGGTATACAGTTTGCATATTTAGGCATGACCAATCCCCCTCCCCAAGCAAGGCAAAAATAACCACTGGGGAAAAAAAAGCCAAAGCTTTGAAACATCAGAGACCTACCTAATGATGCTGAAAACTGCTCATTTGGAACCACTTCTGATCCAGTAAATTTAGCACTGTGAATGGATGTGCACTAACCAACTATAATATAACAGAAAAGTACCTTGCAGGTATGTGTGGTACCTTCTTGAAGATACATCTTCTCTATATTTGTTATAGACAGATACCTCTCTCTCTCCCTATAAATATGTTTATCTCAGTTATAACTCATTGTTATAGACAGCATATGTTTTTTATGGAGATTTATAACCTAATTATAATGGGATGACTTTGAGAAATATTTTCTACATTGTTTTTGACTTTCTTACCACGAGAAAAAAAAAGCAAATGTTCTGAGGGGTTTTGTGTGATGAAAGAAATTAAGTATGGGAAAATAGGAACAATGTCAAAAGTTATTTGTGAAAATAAACATACAAATGCCTTTAAAAGTTTCTTGTGCTGTTACCTGTTGAGATATTCAGAACAGGAAGGAGACTGTTGTGTGAAAAGAGTGATTTATTGTTTACAAAATATGATCTAGTGGTTGAAGAAAATAACTGAAGAAAAGAAAGATCTTTTAAAGCTTTAAACTGTATTATTCAAAAGCTTTTATCTTATCTGTGTAAGTCTGAAGGATTTTCCAATGTGCCTTAAAACCAATCTGAGTTTTTCTGTCAAGCTTTGAATTAGATCCTTGAGAAGATATATGAACTGTCCTGTATCCAAGGTCAGTAGTCCAAATCCGTTTTTATATCAGCATAAGCAAGAAAATATTTGAAATCCAGCTGCACACATAAGCAATGGCCTGTGCAGAAGTTTCTTCAGCTTTACACAGTGGCTGCAAACTCCTGGATTAATTTCATAGAATGTGTGTAAACATAAGTGTATGTATATGTATATGTATACATATATTTATTCTGTGTTAGAAATACTGACCTTAATGGGGTACTAAAAGACACATATTGATGTTAATTGACAAACAACCAAAAATCTTCCAATTTCTTAAAATATTGAGAGCCATATTCAACTGCTGCCAAAAGCCCTGTTCCACCAGGGGCATTCAAGTAAGGCAGGCAGTTCTATCCAGATGCAGTTATTAGAGGTCAGCATTGATGTGACTGGCAACAGAATAAAATCCTTGGTGTAAATTATCCTTTGTCAAGCATGTATACATGGTGAGGGAAAAAAAATTGGGGTAGCCAAAAGGATGAAATTTCCGGTCTACTATGGCAAGTCAAAAATTTCATAAATTGGATTTTATTTCCTTTCCAGTTGGTCTTATGTCCTATATTTGCTCTATAAAACTTTTAAGGGCAAAATGATTCTGAATATCAGCATATACTGCGCTATGTGAGTTTCTACATTTGGAAATTATCACTGTAAAAGTCAAACATCCTGATAGTAATATACAGTTCTCAGGGAATAGTTATACTAAGGAATATAATTCATAAATTAGTCTTTCATAACTGGAAAAAAGTTACTAAGTCCATATACTTGTGATCATTTGGAACAAAAGATTTTTCTACAGTATTTTAAAGCTGTCTGCTGAAGATTAATAGTTGATCCCAGATACACTGAGGATAGGGTCATGTACATATCACTTCTTACATATCATCTACAGCAATGGTTAAATGGTGAATTACGTGTCAGTCACAGCACATTGGTCAGGACTTCAGATCACTGGTTCTGTGTACCCTTAGCAGCTACAGTAAACAAAATGTCACCAGGAAATCTGCAGTGCTATGCAATAAGGATTATGAAAAAAAATCACATAATATACAAACTGATTCAAGGGCTAAAGCAGCAATTTGTTGTGTTGCTTATTCTGGAACTATCTTGTTAGATGTGGTGCCAGCATGTGTTACTGAAACCGTGCAGCTCACAATATAAGCTAACTCTTTAAAACTTCTCACACATGATTCCTGGTGTTTAAATTATGTGTTAAGGAGATAAAATATGGGGTTATTTCGCTCATTCAGTGAAAGTCGTTTTTTTTTTTTCCCCTTTAAACAAACTTTTTGGATTATTAGAAGGCTTGACCTTGAAAAATCTTCAGGGCAATAACACACCATGAGGAGTAATGTTGGCAGTCATATAATAGCAATGTCATTCTCAGGATGTGAGAACTTTGTTATCATTCTAGTATTTAACACACTTCTTTCATCTGTATTTGCCAATTATTATATTACCCTGGTAGTCAGGACAGAAAAACAGAAAACATGAGCATTACAAGGAGAAGCCTACTTTAAAGCATTATACAAACCAGATTTCAGTATTTCTTTATTCTCCAATTTAGATGTGACAATAAAAATGCATATTTTTGCTATATATTAACACGCATACATATTCTGATACTAAATTGTTAAACATCTTTGATAGCTTTGAAAATTGCTCCTCCTTTCTGAAAAGGTATATTTCCTTCAAAAAGCTGCTTCACATCTTCAGCTGTAAGGCCTGATACTTAGAGCGCTTGTCAAAATATATTTAGATAGAATGCGTTCCATCATCCTAAATAAAATACCTGTCCAGTAAAGTCATTGCCCTACATTTGGGTTTTTCAAAAATAGCTTGAATCTCCAATATTATATGATGTAAAATTATATCCCTCTAGTTGTTGCATATGTCTAAATATTAATCTTTTCCAAAGCTGTGTGAAGTTAAGCAGGACATTCCATGACCACATTATCACAAACTAAATCTTGAAGATTTGGGCTGCTTTTATTTATTTATTTATTCAGCAGAGAATTCAGTATGAGTTAGATCATTTGGTATCAATGGAAAAGAAGGAATAGACCTTTCAAAGGGGGAAAAAACATGTCATTAGGAGGCATCACTATGGCAGAGTCTTTAATGTTGCTTTTGAGTGTTATACACTGTGCCTTGAATCCTATGTACTTAAATGCAGTGAAGAGCTCTGAAAAATGGACAAAAATGTGACAAGCAGAAAAAGTGTGGATCTCGGCCAAGGCACAGACAAGATCATCTATCACTAGTACAGTCTTAACAGCTGAGAGACCCCTGTGCTGTCAGAGAACAAAATACTGGTGCCTGTACTAAAAAGCTTGCAGTTTCTCATAAGATGAGAGACAACTTAAGGAATAGACACCATAAATGTAACAGGCAGGTGTTTATAAGGAATGGTAGCGTAAACGTGTTCAAGTGATACAGGCATCACAAGAAAGGAAAACACTGAGGGATGGATTAGAAGGAAAAGGAAGAGGACTGGGTTTTTTACAGATACTGAACATTTGTGGGTTAACAGCATTGGAGAAAGCATAAGTTCTCTTTATTTTTCCTTCACTGACTCACATGAAAATTCTTCTGTGGAAAAAATTTTAGTTTCATTACCCCTTTACAATCCTTTTTTTTTTTTTCCTTTTTGTCTAAGAAGTGGTAGGATATTTCTGGTCAGCAGATGAAACTCGCTCCTGAAATAGCAATTTCAGTCCAACTGGGATAATTATGAAATTGAGAGCAGTTGGAGTGGGAGAGAACAGTCATTCAGGCAAGGTCTTGGGCAGAAAAGTGAAGGCAGGAGGGAGAAAGCAATCAGAAATAGTGTGGTAAGTCAGGGTAAACTTTGCAGGAGGAAGAAAGGTAGATGGCATGAAATGGAAAGGTTCAGAAAGATATGTAGGAGTTTGGCAGCCAAAATACCAGAGGATCACAGAATTTTTGAGGTTCTGTGAAGGGACATCATTATGGATATCTGAAGATTGACAAGGCCACCCCTACAGGTCAGAGCAAAGTTAGCCTGAGCAGGATGCTGAGTATTTTTTTTAGTTGAGTTTTAACTATCTTCACAATCTTTTGCTGGGCAACCCATTCTATGGTTTGACCACTATTAAAGAAGAGCAAAGAAGTTTTTCTTGTGTTTCAGTCCAGTGTCCTGTATTTCAGTTTCTGGCTGTTGTGCCTTTTCCTGTCCCTGGGCACCAATGGTAAGAGTCTCTGTATTTTCTATGCCCTGAGCTCATCAGGTATTTTATATACACTGCTGGCTTATTTTTCAAGTGGTGCCCTCTAGGGTCTCAGGTCCTTCACAAAGCTGCTTTCCAGATGCTTAGCCTCCAGCCCAGACTGATGTGTAGGGTTATGGCTTCCCAGTTGTGGGACTTTTGTGCTTTCCTTTGTTGAACTTCAAGGGACTTCTGTTGTGCAATTTCTCCAGTCAGTCCAGGTCCCTCTGAATGGCAACCCATCCATCTGGTGTATCAGGCCGTCCTCCCAGTTTTTAATCATCAGCAAACTTGCTAAAGGTGCACTCTTCCCCATTGTCTGGGTCATGAATAAAGACTTTAAAAAATACTGGGCAATGTGTTTGGTCACCTACACAGTAAAAAAGTTCTTCCTCACGTTCAGATGGAACTTCCTGTGCATCATGTTCTGCCCATTGCCTCTTTTCCTTCTGCTTGGCATCACCAAGAAGAGCCTGGCTCCATCCTCTTGGCACCCTCCCTTCAGATACATGTAGACATTGATGATGTCCCCTCTCAGTCATCTCTTCTTGAGGCTAAACAGGCCCAACTCCCTCAGCTGTTCCTTGTAAGGGAGATGCTCTAGTCCCTTAAATCATCTTTGCTGCCCTCCTCTGGACCCTCTCCAGGAGCTCCATGTCTCTCTTGTACTGAGGTGCCCAGAACTGAACACAGCACTTCAGATGTGGCTTCACCAGGGCTGAGTAGAGGGGCAGGATCACCTCCCTTGCTCTGCTGGTAATGCTCTTCATAATGTGCCCCAGGACATCATTGGCCTCCTTGGCCCCAGGACACACTGCTGGCTCATGGACAGCTTTTTGTCCTCCACGACCCCCAGGTCCATCTTCTCAGTGCTGCTTTTCAGACTGTGCTGCTGCATGGGGTTATTCTTCCCCAGATGCAGGACCCTGCACTTGCCTTTGTTGAATTTCAGAATGTTCTTTTCTGCCCATCTCTCCAGCCTGTTGAGGTCCTTCTGAAGGGCTGCACAGCCCTCTGAGGTATGGGCCACATCTACCAGCTTTGTGTCATCAGTGAGCTTGCTGGAGAGGCATCTGCCCCTTCATCAAAGTCATTGATGAACAAGTTAAACAATACTGGGCCCAGTATTGAACCTTGGGGAACACACGTAGTAGTGGCAGACCTCAAATCAGACCCTGTCCCACTGATTACGACCCTCTGATTTAACCAGTTCTCAACCAGCCCACTGTCCACTCATCCAGTCAGCTCTTCATGAATGTGTCTATTCAGATGTTGTAGAGACAAGTGTTGGAAACCTTGTTAATGTCAGGGTAGACAATAACTGCTGCTCTGCCCTCATCCACCCCGGTAGCTGTTTCACCGGAGAAGGCAGTCAGGTTGATCAAGCATGATTTACCTTCAGTGAATCCATGCTGACTGCTCCTGATCAGGTTCTTGTCACCCATGTGGACAGAGATGGCCTCCAGAATGAGGTGCTCCATCACCTTTCCAGGGATTGACGTGAGGCTGAGTGGCCAGTAGTTCCCTGGGTCCTCCTTCTTGCCCTTTTGGAAGACCAGGGTGACATTTGCTTTCTTCCAGCCTTTAGGCACCTCTCCTTTACTCCATGGCCTTGCAAAGATTGTGAGCAGCCTAGCTATGGTGTCCGCCAGCTCTCTCAGCACTGGCGGATGCATCCTGCCAGGGCCCATGGGCTTGTGGGTGTCAAGTTTATTTGGGTGTTCTCTCACCCAAGCCTCCTTGACCAAGGAAAAGTCCTCATTCCAATACTTCTTTTCCCTGGTTTCCTAGGTCAGAGATTTGGTTGGTTTGTTCATAATGTGAGTGAGCATGTCCTTATTAGACCATTGTGTCTCTTTCAGGTCTCTAGTAAGGAGTAAAGGGACTCTGTTATTAGTAAGTAGTGCTTTATTTAAGATTCAAAACTTCTGTTCTAAATTGTAGGGAAAAGTTTTCAAACACAGTGCTCAGATGAAAACTTGGTCGTGTGAATATTTATAGATGGACAACATATAATTGACTAGTACTACTATTTATATTAATATGTTTCTGCATGTTTGATTACAATATTTGCCCTTCTCTGTCCCAGACCAGTACTTACCTGTTGTTTCCTCCAATACCATGCATTAGCACACCTTGTTTGTTTTGTTTTATCTCTTAATGTGTTACATTAGTTCGGCACACAGATGCATCTGTGCAATTCCTGTTTCAGCTCCAGAACTTGTAATAGAAAGGAAGTCCCATTTTAAAATGAAAATAATTTTCCTCATATCTCTGCTTTCCTTTTATTTTCAATTTCATTTTATCTCCCTTACATTCAGCTGTTTATAATAAAAATACATTTTGGTAATGGCTAGGGTTTCATGTTTACGAGGGTTTACATATATTAAGAATTACTGGATTATTTCTGGTATTGCTTGGTGTAGCTACCCTATTTTATTATTATATTTATTATTTTTTCTCTTCAAGTTACTTCTTTAATCCTTTGTTCTTAATGCCAAACCACCCTAACTTTTCATTTCTTAATGAGAGGTTAAGAAGATACACTGCTGTATTTATGATATTAACACTGTCTATTTATTAGCATTTTTGTAGGCAGCAGATTTGCTTGTAATCTTTTCTAACTAAAAGAAGTTCTATTTCTGACAATAATACTTATGTCAACTGTATTTAAAATTCAAAATAGTATTTAACACTATTCAAAATCTGCTGGTGTATGCAGAAGCAATTTACTGCATGATCCCAGTGTGCAATTTGCTGGTACAGCTTAGGCTGTGGATGCCCTTGTATATGTAATTATTATATTAAGGATGTTTAATCTAGGAGTACAATTCAGTGCAGTCTGTTTAAGTTAAGATTTTTTTTTCCATATGCTTTATTTTGTCATATAGCATGCTTTTGTTTTGGCAAGTGATTTCTTCAGATCATTTCAGCATTGCTTAGGGCACAGCAAAATTAACAGTCTAACTCTGGGTTCAGGCTTGTGAGGTACTGGATGTAAATTGATTTCCTTTGGAAGTCAATGTTTTAGTACACATCAAAATAGAACAATGACCTTGAAGTTTGAATTTATAAGGGTTTTTACTTCATATTTACTTGTTTAATATATTCTGCATGGAACATTCAAAAGTTGAAAATGTGAAATAAAAAAAGGAGAAGCAATTGGTTGATGATTAGCACAATACAGATGAATTTCCAAGAAAGCTATAGGTCTTCATGGATCACTTCCCAATTGCCCAATTCCTAAAGTTGAACTGCTTCTTTTTAAATTTTATTTGAATGAAAAATCTTTAAAAGCAGCTATAGTCTGAAAGAAATGTTCTTATTTTCCAATTCTCTTGTCATTTCCTTGGAAATTAGAAATTATTATTTCACAGCTATTGATTCTCTTTATCACATGCCTGGAAAATTCAGCCCAAACCAGCAAAATTTAACTGTGCAATGCCACCTTTCACTTTAAATCGTCTACGCTTTGACTTTTCTGTACTTCAGACAATCTGTAGCTAACTGCAGCACTAAATGTTATCAGCATTCCACAGACTGTTGTACCAATTTTGTATTAGAGCTTGATGGCAATTTGGAAGACAATAGCTTCTCTTTTGATCTCTGTGTAGAACTAGAGCTTTTTCTTTCTTTCACAGTGTAGCTAAATGACGATATAAAAATTGCAGTAATTTATGTGTGGCTCAATTGATCATGAATGTGAAATAAAATCCTTCGTTGCTTGCATCTATGTATGCTGAGAGCTTCATCGTATGAACACCATGTGTTTTCTGTGGACCCAGCTGCTTTTGATTGCGATTGCCTTGACAGCAATTTTATGCTTGAATAATCCTGCAGTTAGAAACTGCTGTCAGTCACAACATCTGTATCAGCCTATTGAATCCGTATGAAAGTCCGATACTAACAATGGTATTGTTCAGAGGTCTGAAAAGCCCTTTCTATTGAAATATTAAGTAGAGTTTTTCATTCTATCCCAGGGAAAAGTCAGCTTGGCTGCCGCATGCCCATAGGAGTAACAACTAGAAATCTTGGGAGTAATCTTCTGCTTATTAGGTGTCAGTTT
This sequence comes from Edolisoma coerulescens, assembly GCA_013397115.1. Classification (NCBI taxonomy): domain Eukaryota; kingdom Metazoa; phylum Chordata; class Aves; order Passeriformes; family Campephagidae; genus Edolisoma; species Edolisoma coerulescens. Next base: position 2,336,898 of record VWZW01013750.1, on the reverse strand, counting down.
ATAAGTTATTCATCAGTACTGCTCTAAACCAAGCACCGTAGCACATATCTGATGGATGACATGTTCTTCATGGTGTGTTTTGTTACTCATATTGGGAAGGGCATTGACACTGTCTAGGAGGATGGATCTGAAGACTCCTCAGTTCTAGCCATCAGGATTTCAAAAAAATCATTGCAGTCCTAGATTAGATTTCCTTTCAAGTTTTTGTTGCAAAACATCTATTCCAGAAGCCTGTAACTATTGAGTATTTGTTTATGGACTAATTTGAAACGGAATAGAAACTTATTGATCCAAAGCTCTTGGATAGGTGGTCATTTATTAAAAATATGGAATTTTTCAAATGAGAAGGGTCTGTTTTGAGGGCAACAAAAGAGTAGGTAGGCCTTCATTCAAGTGATCCATCTTTTTTTCAAGCTGACATCATACTGGCTGGGCAAGGCAGAAGAAGCAAGTACCTGTTACCTGTTGAGGACTGGATTTGTTTTGGGGGGGAGGTTTTTAATACAAGAACAACCAAATCTCCAAAGATGCTTTAGAGCTTGCTTAGATTATTTTCTTTTGTGGTACATGTCACATTCTTGCCATGCCTAAATCAAGAAAGATAGAGAATGCGGTTCAGGATAAATGTATTGTGCTAAATGTTGGAGCCATTGTTCCATGATGTTCTCATAGCACCATTCAGAAGGATCTAAAGACAGCCGTAGCTGCAAGAGTTCTATTAATAAATGTAGGGGAAACTGCTTTACCCAGTCTTCAGCATTTCATTTGCAATTCATATTACAAGAACTCAGAGCAGCAGAAATCGTTATTTCTAGAAACAGATTATTCTATGTACATATAGTAGGTGTTTTTAGAAAAAGGCCAAAAGTGAATAATATTAAAAACTATTGTAAGAATAGGAAGAACCATTTGATTGTGCAATAATTCTATTTATTCTGTCTTTCATTTGGTATTCCACAACTTTCAATAATGTATTTAAAGTCTTTGCAGGTCAGTAATTTCTTTCCTCAGCTGAGGAATTCTTATAGGTGAAATTCCTCCCCACTGTGTCATTCTTTTGCTAAAATAAACCTTCCACTCTGCTGTATTAATGGAGTTAGACATCACAAATATTTGTTTTATATTTGGTACCAAACAGAGTAAATATCTGACAGGACCAAAGACTTTCTGTCTTCCTGCCATTGTCCCCCTTCTCCCTGAAGAAAAAAAATGTTACTGTGTTTTGAATTAGTGAATGTATGGCAAAATACAAAAATCCACCTAACTTCTAGTTGTTTTAAGCTTTGCTGCCACTGCATTTGCAGCTCATCTAAATAAGCCGAAGCAAAAATTAAGCTAAACTAAAGTTTAGTAAAGTATCTTCAGCACCAGCAAATATCAAGTTATCTTGGGACAAAGCATAGCTGTGACTGTAATACCTGTTTGAGGAGGAAAGTAAACACGCAGTTTGTCTTCCTGCACCTGAACTCTGTGCTTCTTAGACTTAATGTAGTATTCCATGCACTAAGTGGTTTGCTTATAGGTTAAAGTTCAGGCAGGCCACACCTGTAACTTCAGAACAGGTATGTTCAGAGCCTCTTATTATCAAGATTCATATAGCGTTTCAAACATTTTGAAGAATGTTTCTCATTTCATCTTTGTGTTTCTCATTTCATCTTTGTGCATTCTGTACTCCACTGTGCTATATCTAATAACAGTCTCTCAGTATAAAAGCTCTTGTTTTATGGCATGCCCATGATGAAATTAGTATCAAAGGAGCTAGAACAATTTATGTAAATTGAAATTAAGAACTACAAAATAGTATTATAGGAAACAAATTGATACAAAAATAAATATAGACTCATCAAAGGAAACAAAAAGGCACTTTTAAGAGTAACACGAACGAAGGAACTTTGTCTTAGATTCAGATTGAGAGGGGACGAAACCAGTTTACTCATGTAAATTTAATGATAATGTTGATGTTTAAATTCTTTCCATACTAATGGTAAGATTTAGTATTTTTAACCAGAAGTTCTGAATTAGACTATGGTTCAGGAAAACTTGCAAATAGTTTAAAAAGAAGCAGATAAAGAGCATTCTGGATAAGCTGTTAGGTTTTTCTGTTCGTTGTAGACACTGTAGGAAATCCAGAGGACTAGAAGAAAGCTAATGTTGTGTCAATATTCACAAAAGGTAAACAGGATGAATGAAGTACTTACAGGTTTATCAGCCTGACACTAATCTCGTGAAAAATAAAGCAGCAGCTGGCAGGGAACTAGAGTGCTGAAGTAAATGAGATCAATTATATAATGACAATGAATATGAATTGAGAGAAAGTTAGACTTTCCTACCTAAATTTGTCTTTATGAGATTACATATTTGATTGATAAAAGGTAAGGGGTGCATTGTGTTTGCATGGCTCTAGGAAGTGCAGAAGTTAAAAATTATCTAAGATACTGGAATGCTACAGAATGAATATGGAACATATTAAGTGGATTTAAGCCTGCTAATTATAGGTCTTGGAATGCAATCTTGAGGTACAAATTGGTGCAGAAATATTCCAGTATAATCCTTTTGGAATAAGGTCTTAACTATAATATAATCTTACACCACTACAATCTGTTACCTACAAGCAATTATAAAGTCTTTACAAATGGCACAAAAACTAGAATTTTGGGAAAGTAATAAAGATGAGATGCAAATTCAGTGCATCAAATGCTTTTGATGCAGGAAAGAACCATATGGGATTTATTGAAAAGCTGGGGGGACTTGATGTAAAGATGAAATTGACTCAGGGGTTCATGGCTAAATATCTGCTACACAGGAACCACTGGTGTAGTGATGTTTCCAGAAAGCCTTGTGAAATAAATACTTTTTTGAACATGATGGATGGATGTAAAGATTTTGGCTTACCTTATTACTGTAAATGAAATATATTATCTTTTTTTCCCCCAAAGAATGGCATCAAATGTAATGGAAATTTAAGGAAGATCTAATACAATTACTTAAGAATGGTTTAATAGTGAAAGACCTAGTGAGATAGATGCATTCAACTTGAGTGTTTATCCAAGAGAATGTAAGAAATATTTTGATTACAGTGTATAAGAACTAGCATGAAAAAACCACTCTTATAGTAAACCAACCCCTATTACTTGGGAGATGTGACAATATCCAAAGATTGCAAGTGAGAAATAGTTACCTTTATTCCACAATCAAGATAAAAGTTTTTAACTCTCAAAAGGATGATAAGATACACAAAATTTCATGTGGAATTCTGGTTTACATTTGACTAAAGCTACTAGATTTAACTCAGGAATTCATAATGAAAGTCCTCTGGAAATATTCTGGTTTATGTCATAGTAAACTGTGGACACACATATTTCAGGCTTCAAATGAAAGATTTTTTTTCTTTATTCCTCCCAGAAAAAAAGATTTTGCTGCTTAGAGGCTGCAGATCTTGTGTATTATACATTTGAGACCTTTTGTAATGAAGTCCTCCAAGTGGCAAATATTATAGTACTTAAATTGAAATATGAGACAAATTTATTTTACTTCAGTCAAACAATGTGCATTTTCAAAGCTCAAGAACTGATTCTTTAATAAGTCCTACTTGGGTTGTACAATTTCATCTTTCTGCGTTTTGTACAGGACAGGACAAATGAATAGTGCTTGATTAAATAAAACCATAGAAAATCATAGTTGCTGGTGTAGTTTTGTTTGAAGAAACAAAGGCTTTATGGAACAAAGCTGACTGTATCCTGTCTCAGTGTCCTTAATTATGTCACAAAATTGACTCCAGATAATAGAAGATGTTTTATTTCTCTGGAAGACTATTTTCTTTCTATTATTACACCTGCTTTAGTATTTTATTTTTCTGTCATTACTAGATTTTTAATTGAGAATGAAAATTCATGTTTTCACTCCCAAGTTGTATACTTTCAGGCATTCTTACTACTTCTTTCAATCATAATTTAGTACTGTTTCCACTTCCTTATTCTACATCCTTATTCCACCACTGATTAGTTTTAAGACCTCTAATAAGCATTTTAGGAGATTCAGAAGGATTTACTTACTTAATCCAGTAGATCTGCACTGATCAAAGCATAGGCATTTACATTACTTCGAGTAAACCATGTTTCCTGCTAAGTATTAGAGAGAAAGCAAATTTAGAAATCAGACTTTTTTATCATACTTTTCAAATTATCTCATTTCTGCTTGCAAGTACCCATTTTCTTAAATCAGAGCACTCAAAAGAACTCTTTAGTTCATTCACCTTATCAGAGGATTCCTGAGACTGCTGCCATGCAATTTTAATCCCTTCCTTTACTACACTTTATTTTTTACTATTTCTGCTCTGCTGATTTAATAGCTGTGAGTTTCTAGCCTTGTCTTAGCAGATCCTTCTGAAAGTTGCATTAACAGATTACCCACTACAGCTATCTGGTTGAATTTGCTTGAAGGAGTTGCCCTTAATAAAACCAATATTTCCCAGCAGGGAAAGATGCTTCACTTCTTTCCTGCTTTACATGTCAGAAAATACCAGCAGCTATTGATGACAATATATAGGGAGCTTGAAATACGTGACAGATCTTGCCAAACACCCTTGTTGTGCTTTTTCTGCACGTGCTTTGTGGCTGCCGGTTCTTGTTATAACACCAGGCACAGGGCAAGGGCAATGGTTTGGAGAAGGCTTAGTGCATTACCTCCCTCACAGAGTATGGCTGGTGTGAGTGAACTTAAGCAGCACGATTTAATAGATCAGTCATGGGGGCCATTCTGGGATGTGTGTGCATAGGGGTGACAATGCTCACAGCCTGTACAAATCAATAGCATGGCTGGCAGGATCTCATAATGTCGATCAGCTCTTTTATTTTGAACTACTAAGATTTGGGAACTTTTAACGATAGCAACTGGCTTTGTTACTGTATGCTTATGACTGACACTCCCCTCATGAAAATTCATATGCACTAATCTACAAGACCCATCTACAAGATGGATCCATCACAAGTTCAGGTAGATGTTTTTGTTTAAATGTAGATAAATTCAGGCATGATACCTGGGTGGTCAGATACTTATTTTGAAGATGAAGGGGGGAAATAAAAGGGCTTTCATTCCTGCTGCTTTTTGCTCACTCCAGTTTGCCAGCCTTAGGTGGGTGTTGTGTCATGGGTCCTGCAGCTCCTGCTGCGAGTATCACCAGTGAGAGTGGTAACCACATTACTGCTTGGAGAAGGTGAATTACACCCATGATGAACAGAACAATATAGAAACTTATGAAGTAGATGTAAAGTTCGTACTGACAAAATGCTACCTTGCCAGATTTGGGGGGCCATCCTCCACTTGCTCAAGGGCTCCATCAATTTTTCAAGTTTTTAGCAGATATCTGAATGCCTTCTTGGTTCCAAGTCAGGGGACTCATTTAAGGCTACATGAAGTGTTTAAGAGGCAAACAGCCATCTAGCTGAATATTCACACTACATAATTAATTATAAGCAGTTACTTAGCTGGTGTGTTTGGGTAAATTTAAAGGAAACTTACCCAGCTTGCTACTGCAAAGTTAAACTTTAGTCATCACTCTTTTGTTGTTGATAATTTTTCACTTTTAACATTTGTTTCACTGCACAAAAGTTTGAGATTCTCATCCTGTTTTTCTTGTGCCAGGGGATTCTTCAGGCTGTCCACTGTGATGGCTGTTCACAAATGCCAAGTTGTTACTGGACTGCCTTTTAATTATCCAATTTTTTGTCTAGCTCCAAATCAAGGTCCCTGGTTGTCTTCTATCACAACCGTGAAGCTTGCTTCCTGACTGTCATCTGCTGTCATTTTGGTTTAAGCTTTTCACAATTCCTAGCTCACTTTAAACAAAGGGAGAAAATTAATGGAATTTTGAATTAGCCCATTCCTACTAATTAGCACTAACAGTGTGGTTGTCAACTGCTACATTTTTGTCGATCAGTAATAGTCTCGAAGAACCATCTGTAACTGGAAATCTGTCTCATTGTTTCCTTCAGGTAACAGTCTTTCTAGTATTTTAAAGAGATTTTTAAAAATGCAAAACTTCACTTTCCAGGACACTTCAAAGTAAACCTTTGAAATGAGAATACACAGGGGAAAAACAATGATGTAGAGGAAAAAAAATCCAAATGTTGTGGGTATTAATCTGGTTCATGCAGAGCAGGTCATTTTATATTTTGCATTATCTTCAGCCTCTGCCTGTGTTACTTTTATTGAGTTTGTTTCTGACTGCTCTTTATGAGAGAAAAAAAAAAAGTCAACCAATCAAGCAACTGCCAATCTTAAAAAACCAACTCAAACAAACCCCACAGCCAAACCAGAAAGCTGGAAGGAACAGTTTCTCTCTTCCCTGCACTTACGTGCAGCTGTGCTAGTTTCAACTTAGTGTTTTTCTCTTCCTCATATGCTGTGGACAGGACACTGAACGAGTCAAGAGACCTGTCATTATGGAACTCATGAGATATATTGCTGGCATTTCTAGCCTTACATATCTGGGAGTTCATTTGTCTTCCTTTAGCAGTGTGTCACCATACTCTGAGCTGCAGATATTGTGTGCACACGTGCTCTATGGTTGGCAGGGAGTACTTTCCACTGCCTGAGCCCACCTTTCTACCTACCCAGTCCTTCAGTACAACTTTCAAGAACATGCTAAACTTTCTCAAGGTCATTACTATCTACTTAGGCAGCATCTGAATCAAGAGAGAAGATTTGATGTCTTACCAGAGGAAGGAAGTTTTGTGGTGCATGTGATGTGGGGGTTTTTTTTAGTTTGTTTGGGTTTTTTTATAATTCTTGTTTAGGTTTGGTTTTTTAATATATCTCTGATTATGTGAACTGAGCTAAGACTTTTTTTTTAGTATTCATAGTTAGCCTAATATATTAATAACTGCTTAATCTCCTTGTCTGAAGAATTCATTATTATCTGTTTTATTTTAATGGATTTTTTGGGGCATCGGACCTGAATACCTGAAGTACTGAAATGTAGTATTTGAAGTATTGGCAATAAAGTTAATAAATTGACCAGAAGAAGCCTTAGGAGATTTTGATTTCACAGACAGTTTAAGACATTCCTTAATTTAATTTAACTTCAATGTGATCATCACCCAAGAGGCTTCTAGAAGCTGAATTTGGTTTGAAGTTGTACAGTGTGGGGAAAGAAGTTGCATCTCTGTGGTGCTGAATGGTTGATTGGTGTCAAAATAATGAAACTGATACCCTGAATTCTTCTTTCAGATATGAACAATTGTGCTTTTGTAAAAGAGCTGTTCTTCTCCAATCTATTGTTTGATTTTTTTTACTTAGAAAAAGATTTCAGTTTGAGAAATAATAATCCATGGCAATGGGGCTGGAACCAGAGAATCTTTAAGGTCCTTTCCAACCCAAACATTCCATGATTCTATAAGTCAAATAACATTTATTATTTGGAACACACCTTTACCCTCTCTTAGCTACAGACTAGTGAAGCAACAGTGTGATCTACAGAAGATTCCTCTTTTGGGTCTCTTAGGAAATGAACAATTCTGATAAAGTAGCACAGGACTTTATTAGCAATGCAGTTGTGTACAGCTTTTTTATTGTTTTCCCACTTCAATTATGGCAAAAGCTTGCCTGTCTTCTAGATCAGACATACTTATGATGTCAAACACATCATTTCCAGCTTTAAAAAAGAAGTGCTGAAACTCATCAGAGTAGAATTATTTATAGACCATTTGTGAAGTTTTGTAAGTATAAAGAGCATGTACCCTGAATAAGAACCCTTAAAGATTTACAACTGAAATTTATTTAATCAAGAGCTTCTGAATGGAATGTGTGTTTTAAGCGCATAAAAAAGTTTTGATTACCATTGATAGAATTTTGCAAAAAGCCGGGGGGGGATTTAAAGAGAATTTCCCCAGTGCCCATCATATAAATGTGTATATACCATTCATCACTGGTTGATATAGTGTTATGAGTTGAATAAATAGAGAATTTCTGGGCTAGTAGAATGGGTTATCCAATTTCTATTCAAATGAGTTATGTTACTATCATACTGATTGACACTAGGATTATCAAAGTGGGAAAAAAGCCCAGGAAGCTGGGACACTTTCACATATGGAAAAGTGGGAAGAAAACCCAATGGCATTGAGGGAGGAATTCCAGAAGTTCCGGTTATGAGTTAGAAGGTCATGTGAGTTGCAACATTACCTCTTTGGTAGCTATGTTGTTCAGAGCCCCAGAAACCACCAAAGAAAAACTATGAAGAGCTTCAGGATTTAGGTATGGTATGGTAACTGCCTGTCTGGTAGTTCTGTTTGTCTTTTTTGTATACCCCCCAACAGCTTCTAGTCAAACATGGGTTTGGGACACTTGTTCTGTGCCATATCTTCTGCCAAACCATGCACATTTGTGTCTCCACAGAGGAAGGGACTGTGGCCTCTCTGAGAAGGAGGGTTTACCAGCCCTCACAGTTCCCAACAATGGCAACTTTTATACAAAGAAAATAACTAATGTTGCACAGTGTAGCAAAGTGAATTGTCTGCTACAAATAATTCTAATGGTGCTACAAAACATCCTTGTTTTCCCCTATTCAGTCTCTATGTGTAGGTTTTCATGAGGCAGTCAACATACTTTACTGTGCACCATGAACGTATTAGCTCTACATTAGGTATACGTTCTGCATTTCAAACATCAGACTGTAGGCAGTTAAACAGATTTATTGCTTGAATTAATTACCTCTATGATACCAGAAATATTGATATCAGAATATCAATATATCCATTGATAGCAGAAATGAAAACCATTTTCCCTGAATATTTGTTGCGAAGATGAGTTGGGGTTTGGTTTTGTAGAAAGTAGGGTCTTAAACTACGCCTCTTTTTATAAATGCACGTAACAAATATTTATCTGGACAACTCTGGCACCTCACTTGGACTATTAAAATATGTCATACTAATGTCTTAGGAAACAAGAAATTGAGTTGATTCTGGTGTTCTTGGTGGAAATTTTTGGCAATTCTGCCTGACGACAGGGTAGACTCACAACAATTACAGCAAAAAACAGTGTTAGCACCATTCTACAGCAACTTAGTGTTTTGTTCTGAATGAATTAATGAACATATTTGTGAAGTTGAGCTATGATTATGATATAAGTTCTTAAAAAGCTGAATTGTGGATTCTACTGTGTTACTAAGGTGCTGTAATTTATTTTTTTTTTTAACAGGTATCTTTGCAGTATGACCTTACAGACTAATATGATTATCTATATATGTTGCAATATTTGAATGTAATTTGTGGTAGTACATTACTTAGTAGTTGCTAAAACTTCAGGCCCTATTTCTCCAGGAAAATCTTGTAATAATTGTGTAAAGCAGTAGAAAACCTGGCAGTCAGATTCATTCTACTTTATGCTAGTAAACATTTGGACTGTTGTCCTAGATTACACATGGATAAGGAACTTCCATGAACAAGTCATCTCCTAAGGAGGAAGAATTTGTTTAACATAAAATAGAGATTACATCCCTCCCAAAACCAAAACATCATAGCAATTTTTTACTTTAAAATTTCTGAAAGAACTGAATTAGTTCCGTTTTTCATGTGGTCTAGCACTATAAGTTGAGCTTAGGAATGAGTCTGACTGATGTACAGTTATCAAAACTTACATTAGCAAAAGGTTGGAAGAAGAGAGAAGAGGGTAAATTCAAATAAAAAAGAAAATCTTTGTATTTAAGTAACAGCAATTATCAGAAATTCTGCTTGTATTTATGTTGTCTGAGCACATTATAAAGCATTTGTCATAGCTAATGCATTTCTGTCAAATCAAAAAATATTAGAAGAGGACTTTAATAATGAATATTAATGTAAGGGACAGCTGTAAGTGAAGTAAATTATAGATGCATACAAATTTAGTATTAACTGCTACAGTAAATAGTCTTCCACTGTAAATCAATTTCTTTTTCTAATGTCGATACAAAATTAGGCCACTTGGTAGTCATCTGAAAGTTGCTGAGCATTGATACGACTTTTCAAGTACTTTGCTCATATGTCTAACTAAATTAAAAGTCATATCCAGGAAAATGAGTTTACAGTCTTTGCACTCATCAATTGTGCTGTTTCTGCACAGTTCTCAAATTCTGTTCACACATCAGAACACCTCTCCGCTGTTCAGCCATCTATGACAGTTCAGGCAAGATAAGGAATAACTACAAGAATTATCCCTCTACGTCAGAAACAAGATGAGTGAATTTAAATTTTGGCTGTCTATTTTGATACAAGTTTTGAAAATGCTAGGTTTTGTTTGTTGTTTGTTTTTTTTAATTAAAGGTTCTTTGCTTTTAACTGTCATTGTAAAAATATGCATCTGGATTTGTGTTACAGTATTTTCTTTGATCTTAATTTTGATGTGTGCTGTTTTGGATTAAGAAGTGAAAGAAAGACTTTGGCACATTAAGTATTATGGGCATGAAGCTGGGCTTCATAATTTTACCAATATATTGGTTTTGGTTTAGGGTTTTTTGGGAGTTGGTTAGCATTAATTAGCTACTAACATCCAAACAACACGCTTACAGGAAAATTATTTTCCAGGGAAATTGTGACTTTCTGTGAAGATATTATTTGGAACTTTTTCCCTTGGTACCAAAAAGTCATTCAGAATTTTAATAAGTACATAATAACTACAAAGACTGTTTCCAGTAAGGTATAACAAAGCTAAAATCTTATTTTCTACTAGTTTAAGTTGAAAAACAAATGCATTTTTCCTTATTTGCTTTTTATATGTGATGACAGTCACACTTTTGGAGTTTTGAGAGCAATTACCGCATGGCTTTTTTGTTGTTGTTGTCATTGTCATAGTGCTTTGATGGCTAATGATTCATCTTCTATAATAAAAACAAAAATTGTCAAATGTCTATTTAGAATAAGTGTCATTAATTAGCTTTAAATGGGTGTACTATTTTGATTCTATGTAGGGATATGCCTGAATAGAAAAAAATCTGTAAACTGTTTTTCAAATGAGCAAGTATGGAGCAAAGGCATTGTGGAATTTGATAATGTAATTCTGTCTAGTGACAGGTCTTAGACTTTTGAAGTGTGGAATTTAAGGACCTAAGTCTGAACTTAACCATTTTTAAAGCTTTTGTTTGGCTTTCATCTCTATTTCAGAGACACCTCAGTTTTTAGCATTTAAGTTCCTCACATTTACATACCAGAATCATGTTTTCTCTTGTTTCACAGAATCAAACAATTAAGGATTCATTAGAACTCTTGTAATTGATGCTGATAATATGCTATTATTTTGTATCTGATTTTTAGCTTATGTAAGGATCAGCATGTAACAGTCAAATAGCCTGCTTGGAAATAAGTTAATCACAGGTAATGACTGTGCAACCGTTTCAGTTTTTCTACAATTACAATCCCAGTAATGATTTTCAAGTTACTTACTTTTCAAGATTACTTTGGTCCATATACCATTACCTTTCAAATATGAAATATGTATTTGAAAGCTGAGCAAAGCTTTGAGCAAAGCTTGTTTTACAACAAGCTGCTTGCATTTTTCAATTCTTCATCAATAGATGGATCTTCCATAATCAGGGACAGAAAAACGGTTCTTCATTAAGGAAATCTAAGTGAGGTGAGGAAGCTATAAACATGGTTTACATTTTTCATTAAGTTATGCTCAGTATGGAAATAGCTGTGCCTGAAGAGAATTATTAATAAGAGTAATATTTTAATTTCATAATATCTATTTTAAGTAAGCTGAAAACCTTCATTAAAAATGTCCTATTCCTCTACAAATTCTAATTGATTTCAGTGAAGTCAGGTTTTCATGGTTTTTACTGTATTTTACTCAGATTTCTCGATTTTTAAATTTTAAAGGGAAGTTAATAGAAGATTGAGAATTCAGCCTTCAAGGTATGTAGTTACAGTTGTCGGAAATGCTGCTTTAGAATAATTTTCAAAGGTTTTTATAGAATAGAATGTAGAAGAGGGAGAATAGTTATGTCAAGATTTTAACAATGTTAGGAGTGTGTCTGTTGTTTTTCTTACTGCTCTGAGGAATACTAAGCAAAAAAGTTTTGGAAAAGTAGTTTAGAATTTTCTAGGTAAGATTCTACTTTTTCCCAACTTTGTATTATTTAACTCTATTGAAGAGTAAAACTCTTGTTTACAGGAAATTAATGAGCTTCACTAGCAATGCAGGAAAGTATAGTCAGATCTTGTGGAGGTTTTTGAAGTACACTACATTGCATTTACTGTGTGTGTCCTGTGAAGAAAATAATTTCTGTTAAAATGCTCTTTGCCCAGCATGTCATCAAGTACTCAGTGAATTTTCGCTGAAAGTAATTTTAGTAGTCCTTTAAATCATAGAGTTGATAATGCTATTTGTGTCCAAATGGAGCTTATAGTTCGAGAAGAGATACACTTGTATTTATAAGCTTCCTAAATAGTAACTATATAAATGGGATTTTACGCTTTGAGGTGGGAGGAGGAAGGAAGAGCAAACAATGGTCAAGTGACAATGGTTGATGTCTTGGTATCAGAGGTCCCTTGCAATTTACATGTTTAGTGCTCCATTCAATCCATGTAGCAATTCAATTTCCTACTTGTCCAAAACAAATAAAGGAGGGGAAAAAAATAATAAACACACAAATAAGTAAACCTCATAGCTAGGTTTGAATTCATCTCACCCAATATGAGACTATTTGAGTTTCCTTTATGGAAGCACTTTTTGTGGTCAATTGAATAAAATCATCTCTTCTAGTGAGTGTTTGATATCACTGTAATATAATTTCCCAAAAGATGCCACATAAATCTGCTATCTCTTTCCAGATCCTAAGGGAGAATATTCAGGTGTAGGCATTTGGTGATGGACAAGGTGTTCATGGACAACATACCCAGTTGTGGCTTTTGTTGGTGGTGGATTTTTTTGGTTGGTTGGTTGGTTGCCTTTGTTTGGTTTTTTTTTGTCTTTTATTTTTTTAACTTCATTGAACCAAATTGAACTTCACGAATCACATTGAAACACTCTTTCATCTGATAGTTTAAATAAACCCGACACTATTACTGTAGCTTTAATAACCATATTACTTTGGTCTGAGATATGTAAGAGAACCAAACTTGAGCTTCTGTCATTGTGATTTCTGCCTCTTTCTTTTCCTGAAACACGTAATTCGTTTCAGATGTCTACACCCTCTACCTTCCTAGGTTTGGTGGTGAAAGCATGCTGATTTTGGAGTGCCAGCCAAGACACCAAGTTCAGGGTCTGCTCTCCCTCTCATGCTTCACAGCGGTTACAGGCTATTTTCAGCTTATTATCTAGTATGTTTTACTGTAAAATGTTTTCTAAGCAAGTTTTATTAACCCTGGGTGGGCTAATGTTTGCCCTAAGTGAATCACCAAACAAGTTAGTCCTTATCTGACCTCTTTTTTTTTCAGACTAGAGATAGTAAAAGTAATGTAATGGCCATGTTTTAATAGTGTATTTCCCATCTTCCCTCTCAGTGCTTCTCAGAGACCAATTTAAAGCATCTGTTTCCCTCCCAAGCTCCTCGTATACATATGCAACCTTTTCATCTATTATCTTTAGCTTGGCATAAGAAGTACAGGGAGCTCATAGCTAAGCCAAAAGCAACAGTTTTTCGTGCAGACTCTGTAGAGGAGTAATCTTTGAATAGCTGCAGGAACTTTCATATTCTTAATCTTATTCATAATGTTCCTGTTTACCATTTGGTGGCTTAAAATGTTAAAAGTAGAAAGCTGTAATTTTGTATTTGCTAAGAACTTTAACTGCTCAGGGCCAAGAAGTTGTTTATGATTTTTTCTATACATCTTTTTACAAGAAAAAAATATCACAGAAGAATGAGAGAACAGCATGTAGGTAAAACGTATAGTTTGGTTTTAAGTCTCTGTATTTGGTTTGCCTCTTTGAGTGTGCACATATAAAAATGAAGGTGGCAGTTTCCTGAGAACTCATATTAACTTATTCGACTTAATGAAAACTTATTCGTGCATTAGTTAGACTTACTCCCATGTTATGGAAATGTTTATAGATGCCGTCACTGTTCACTGCATATTTTTTTTTTTTGATTACAGGATAAAAAAAAAGAGGCTACTATAACATATTTTTCAACAATAGAAAATAATTTTTTACTGTGAGATATATAAATTAGGACTTCTGGATCCAATCTCCTTTTTTTCCACCCTCTATTTTTCACTTTTGGAGTGGTTCCCTGGGAACTATGATTGTTCTAACACTTCTGTATTAAATATATTTCCTTCAGTTCTTGGTTGTTCTTATATACACTTACTTTCTAGTTATTGTTGATATTGATTTTAATTTTCTTGGTTATTAGTACTTTTAACCTATTTTAACAATGAATTCTATGTTCCTATATTCCTTGACTGATTTCATATGTCAACATAAAAATAACACGAAAACTATCCAGACAAAGGGACTTTTAGGGTGGGGAATTTTTTTGGTTTGGTTTGGTCTTCTTTCATCAGAAATTATTGATTTACTTCAGTGATAGTGGAATTATTCTGAACAAAGTGCCCTCAGGGGAATGAAAGTGAATTTCATTCAGATGAGGGTTGCTTCCTTATAAACAGCAACAAAATGAGAAACCTCTACTGACTTCTGTCTTCCTGTTGTTGTAAAATAAGCTAGTCCACTCTGGTCCAAGATCTAGGACTTTTGCTGTTACAAATGTATTCTTCAGTGCTGTCCTAGTTACTGCTCACCAGCTTGATATTAATCAAATCAGTTTACTGTTATTTCTGACTATTATCAGTGTATTCTTAACAAACATGTTTATTTTTCCCTGTATAAGTTTTCAAGACCATAAGCTGTTCCATGTTTCACCAAAGGCATTCCAGAAACAAGGGTGCTCCATTTAAATATTCTTCTGTAATCCAATACAGCAAGCAAAGCTATTTTAGGAAATATCAAGAGAATCAAATAATAAATAGAAAATTTATTTTTAAAATGAAACTTTTGATGCAGTACTTAATTTTCATTGTATTGACATGAAACTGTTTTCCATAGGGTGGTAACTGAGATGTCATATTTAAATTTTATCCTAAGAGCAGAGCAAGACTGCAGTATCTCACACAGTCCTGCCTGCCAGCTCCCATCAAATACTCAGTTTTCTATAGATCATTACTGCACATTATCAAATTTTTATCTAAGTGGTTCAACAAGCTTACGTTGTGTGGGTAAAGAAAAACAGCAAACTATTGTTTGTGGACATATGAGTGAAATTATTGCTCGTTTCTGTCCTGTTTCTGTCTTTTTTATTCCTTTTGTAGAGAAATGTTTTGGCCATGATTTCCTCAGCTAGAAAACCTCACCTTCTGAATATCTCTTCACTTAAATTCAGAAATCATCCTGTGTTAGTGTGTTCAGATATGAGAAGGCTGACATTAATACTATCCAGATATATAATGTATATGCACAGTAAGTGTAAAGGAACAAAGAAAATGAAACAATTATAGAAATAGGAATTTATCCATTTCACCTCTCACCTGTCTGAAGACATACAGAAATGGAAATGTCAACGTTTTAGCAAATATAGTTTTTCCTCCAATATTCTTGTTCTGGAGTCCTCTAAAGGAAAGAAAAGTATCTACCATTGATGTGTAGCTTTTTTCGGTTTGTTTTTCTCCTCAAGATGCATTAACATGATATCATTTTCATTCAATTTGAAATTTATTTCATCTAAATGTGTATATTGACTTTAGCATTCTGAACTATTAGTGCTCATTCAAAGAACAGCACAATTTAAAATGTCATCAGTAATGGCTGGTTATTACATTCATAATGATATTTTCCTAAAATGGCCAAAAATGACTAGACAAATTGAATGCATTCTCTGTGTGCATTTGCATATGGTAAATATAGCAGTTAGAATATGGTCAAGTGATGATTCAGCTTCGATCTCCTAGACAAAGGAGAAAGAGTAATCCTAGCAAGTGCTAATTGATTATTCTTCTCTCTCTCTGACTTTCATGCTAAAAATTTCCTGGCAGACTATGTAAATATTACTAAGGATAAGTTATTTCCAGAACTATTCTACCAGGACTAAAGAGTCTGAGGGGAAAATTAGCCATGTAGATTTTAGGCCATGGGAGGAAAATTCTTCTAATATTAATTAAATCTCTTGATGTTTAAACTTCTATGGTGAAAAAGGCGCAAACAGAACTAACAGCAGTTCGTGGTAGGTCTCTAGTCATTTAGATGATCATGCATTAATGATCAGTAGAGAGTATGAAAATATACATTTTGTATAGAGGTTATCCAGGAGAGTTCTAATGACCCACCATCTGGAGAGGAAAAAAACCACAAAACCACAAACCAAACAAACCCAAAGCAGCTGTACTAGGAGTAAGTTTTTCTGCCAAAGGGTTATTATTGGGAGCATGGTAAAAGATATTAAACTTCCAATTGAAAGTTGTGGTTTGACATCTCTTAAGCATCTCACTTGACACTCTCTGTCTAAAGTAAGAATGAGATTCCTTAAGAAAAAAAAAAAAAAGAAAAAGAAAAAGAAGTTATTTTTCTCTTTTATTAAATATTCCTGTAGAGGACCTAGAATATCTGCTTTTCTCCTAAGAACTACAGACAAATAAATCACTGTATTCTGAATTTAAATCTGCACCAAAAAAAGATAAATTCTTGAACAGAGGTGCACCTAGTAAAACTAAATTCTAGATTTTGCCTATTTTGTTAATAACTGTTTGTCTCTAGAAGTCAGAATTCTGGACTGTATTTTAAACTGTATTTGTTGATACTATGGTCACTACTATCTCCAAAGGTAGCTTGTTTAAAAGTGAGTATTTATTTCAGTGGCACACCAGGGACACCAGTCCTTGTTAGATGTTTTTTAGTGAACACTGCAGATTTAGAAGTTATTGACAGCATGTCATCTCTTAAACTGACAAGTCACTGGAGAGCAAAGGTCCTAAAAGAGTAAAAATCTGATGTCCTTTTTCATTCTCCATCAAGTAATTTGAATTTATAGTCTCAATGTGACTATATACCACACGTGGTGTAGAGCCCAAAGAGCAAGTCAACAGGTCTTAGTAATTAGTTTTGAAAGAGACAAATCATTAAAAAGGGGTAGTATGGATTCCTATAATTTATCATCAGCTGAAGGAAGTGATCCAGCAACAAAAGGGAAACATTCATTCAGAACCATATTTCAGTCCTTTGTCTGAGCAGCAGTAGCTCTGGGGTACAGAGAGAACTCAAAGGGTGCTCAGACCCTCCTGCCCTTCCACTTTCTCTTTTCCCCTTTATCTGAACACATGATGCTGCTTATGGTTTTATATGCATCATGGTAACATTATTAGCTATCACTAGACTATTGAAAATCCTTTTTGGAGAAGGATACTGATGTTGATGGCTAACTGAGGATCCATTCGTCTTAGTTATCACACTTTAAAAAAGAGTCTGTGAACACTGCTTCTCTCTCCTACTTTTAAAGGTGGTTTTGGTCAGAGGTGTCGAAGAAAGGCTACAGGAAACATTTCTATCAGAGTTTTTTTTCATTGTGCTCTCATGCACCTTTGCTACACCCTATCCCCCTTTTGCATTCTCTGCTGCAGCCCTTACTGCTGTCATGCCCTATTCTTGTCCTCAGCTTGTCAGTCAGAGACAGATCTCTCCAGATTGCAGCAAATATTAACTCTGTACAGTTGAAAATGAAATTTTAGAAAGCTAAGTAGATAAAATATGAAAAATCATTTATATGACATAAATTAAAATCCAGTACAGTTTTCTATAAGCCTCTAGAAACTTGTATCCAGATGAAAAATTAGAGTTATATCTTTTAAATTAATTTTATTCGGTGAATGGTGTGTTACTGGTTTTGACAACTCCTAGTTTCATATTTATGTTTCCAAGAAAATCAAAATAAGAATGAAATTATCCACATTTATAGTTATGAAGAAGAAAGTAATTGTACCAGTGCAAGAGGAATGGATTTGTTAATATTATATTTCCTTTTTGATAAATAACATCTAGGGTTTTGTGATTTACTCTGTGCTTTTATGAAAAAACATGCGCATCATTCAGCCTAACATTAGGCAATGTTTGTCATTCATGATTTTTCAACTCTTAGGATTAAACTAAACAAATAATTAGAATGAAGCTTTGTATCATGGAATGCATTTATTCTAATAAGCATTGCCAGTGTCTTGCACAATAGCTTTTTAAAGTACCAGAATTTTCATTCCCCAGATGAAATAGGCCTATTTATGTTTCAAATGTCATCTTCACCAAAATTAAATCCCATACCAGCTTTGAAGACTAATCTCCAGTCATTTCTGTGTTCCTCCTCTGCCTTTGTAAGTGCAAAATTACATAATTGGTTATACTTTGGAAAAAAACCAAAAAACAAACCAAACAGCAAAAAACCACCTACTTGTTCTCTGAGCCTTCATTGTATTGATTGATTGACCTCATTGCATCTATGTTTGCCCAAATGTTAGGCCACTTACAGAGCCTAAAATAATATTTAGGAGCATGAAGGAACTTGGTCTAGGAAGATGGTTTTTAGCTTAGTTGTACACCAAAATAATAACTTTTTGATTTGCACTGTGAAGTAACATGCAAATAAAACAAAACAAGTAGTTATGGCCAGCCCTATAAAATCAAAGAAAGACTTCCTTTAAAAAAAAAAAAAAAGTCAGGCCTTTTATATAGAAGAATTAAACTTCATTTTTAGGAATCGTTTGATTATGAAACTTTAGTGGGAAAATTTAATCTGTATCTTCAAGCAGGTCATTGTGAAAGAGTGGAGCAGTAGGCTTAGAATAGCGAGGATATGCACTAACAGGCACATCCTGTCAAACACAGATGAGAAATATCTGCATGTGACAGTAAACAATCGAGGAATCAAGCTCAGTATTGCACATAAGTGAAGATAAAAAAGCAAACAGAACACTGTTAGTGTTAAAGAGAAGGATAGAGTGCAGTGCAGGAAAAATTGTTTTAATGCTCCAAGGGGCTTTTAAGATTGTGTTTGGACAGCTGTATGCAATTTTGAGCACATGTATAATCGGAGGCCTTAAAAAGACAGAGAGATTTAAAAGGTTCACAAAAAGCCAAACTAGAATGACTCATGTTCAGAGGAGGCACATATGCAGAAAGCCTGGCGAAACTAAGACTAAACTAAGAAAGCTGTTCAGGCAAAGTTATTTTTCGGGTTTCTAAGGTGCTCTTGGTGGTGAGAATGAATGCACATCAAATCTTGTGAGAGGGTTGTGGTAAAAGGGCTAGATACCAGATGATGAGTGTTAAAATGTAAAGCCTGGTCATCTAGCACCATCAGATTATAAGTAGTGGTAAATATGGCTTGATTTGGTGTCTAAGTTACTTCATGCAGAATATTTCAACTACAAATCTGTATGAATTATTTTCATTTTTTCTTTAAATGGTCTGAAAAACCCTGGTTTGTAAAAAACCTCAGAAATTGTGGAACTTTTTGTATATAGGTGTATGTATATAAATATCTTATTATTTATGCTGTCCATAAAAAGCTAAAGACTGGTTGAGATGATCATCATTTTTCAGTGGGTTAAGCATGGGCTGGTCACACAGTCAGACAGAGTCACCATTGTGAAAAGCTTACAGAAAATACAGTCTGCATTGCTAATTTACGCAGGTACAGCTGTATATTTAACAGATGTGTATGGGAGGCGGTGTTGAGTTGATGTAGCTGATTTCCTTCAGGAAACATGGATGGGGTCTAGGGAGCCATGCTGCTACCCTCAAAGGGACTGTGAGGTGGAGGCCTGATACTAGCTGGGGAGCTGAAGTTACCAGTTTTGGCTGACCTACTGGGGTGTGTGTGAGGCTTGCTGAGCATGTGCCTCTGAAAAGTCTCTCAGAATGAGTATTTTGGGATGGAAATGGATAGTAGGTAACCCCAACTTGGCATGTGCAATACCAGGACTTCCTCAACCTAGTTTTAGCAATCAAATTCAAGTCTGTCAGAAAAGGTTATGATTTTTGTCATATGCTTGCTTTCATGCCCAAACTGCAGCTGAATTATTGTTTTAGTGGTCAGACCCCACTGATGTGTTATTTTATACTCCATATTCTCACCATGTCCTCAGGACCATCCATGGTGTAAGATTAGGGAATGCAAATGGAGCCAGGAACTCAAGGAAAAAATCTGTTCTGGAATCAGAAGAGGTGGACATCCAGTGACTCCGTTATTGTTCAGTCTTTACAACCCAGTAAAATTTTACTGAGTAGGTAGAAAATGCCCTTACATTAGGATGCAGTGCAACACAACAGCCATAGCTGAAGTAAGATGTGAGGGAATAAGCAGTGAACGTAGGGAAGAATTCTTTCATTGTTGGTTAGTTTTTAGTTAGTATTTTGACATACAAAGAGATTTTCCCATTCCAGACAGTGTCATTCTTGTTTCTGTTAGCTGACAATACTCACCTTTCCTTGCTCCTTGCAAGTTCTCTATCGCTCCCTATGCATCCTGGCATTATAAAATTCTGCCAATGCCTCATTTCTCTTTGGGATTAGACTGGTTTAAAAACCATGCTGCTTCTGGACGCTGTCCCCTTTAATAGAATTTTGTTGCCTTGCTGATGGTGTCACATAGGATTACTTGCTCTATTTTCTCTCTGTGATCCTAAATGAAAATACTGTGTTAAAGGCTAAAACAATTTCTGTCCAGTTCTGACTAGTTTAAAGCTACAGTCTTGAGTTTGGCTCGTTGGGGTTTTTTATTTTACATGAACAATGTTTTTAAATATTTATGCAGGCAAATATTTTTCTTTATAGAACTGGCTGTACCTCAGGGGACCAGGGGTAAAAATGGTGGGGCTAGACCTGAGACTTGTTTGAAAGAGGTTTTAAAAGTACATGTCTGATGTGTTAAAAACTATTGTCTAAAAGTTTAGCTAGTTTTGAAACAAAAGCTGTGTCTCCTTTTGGCCAGCTTTGAACATACACCAGCTTCTAGGCACAATATCATGATCTCCATTCAAAATGTTGATGGTAATAGATTTTTTTTTTTTGTTTTGATTTGGTCTTTTTATTTAGTTTTGCTTTCAAGCTGAAAGTGTCAGCTACTGCTGAAGACAGAACATTGACCTAGGTGGACCACTGGTTCCATTCAAGTGGTATGAAATTCCTGCTTATACCTCAGTAGTGATGCAAGGATGTTTTTTTTTTTTTAATACATTATTGCTTGACTGTCTTGCATATTAGACTGGGTATTTTTGTGGAGAAATTTCATTATTTCACATTTGAAAGAATGGAATTAAATATCTCTGGCTGTGGTTCTTTGGGGATTACTTTGGCAAACCATTGCTCTTTGGAGATCTGAAGAGGTTTGAATGGTATACAAAGATCTGGGTGAGAGAGATAAGCAGAGAGAGAAAGGGATGAGACGATCAAAAGTGCAGGGGAAATGTCTGGTTTGAAATTTATTAGAGGGGCTCTGTTCATGTAATGGCCTTTATCTTGTCTGGAAAACCAGCAAAATGCTTAAATTACAGGACTATCCTTCCTCTGAAAACTTTATAGCAATTAGTTTACAAGTTTTCTCAGAACCCATTTCCTGTTTATTTCAGAGTCACTGTATTTATTGCTTAATATGAGGGTCATATGAGCCATGGGATTTTTAATTTCAATATTGATCTAATTTGAATGTGTAGAGCAGCCCAGCTCTTAATTCCTGAATTCCAGGAAAAGTATTTGGAAACTCAGTCATACACTGCAATCAAAGTATTAAAAAGTCTATTTTTATTTCTGTTCTTATTGCATGACTTTTTTCATCAACTTTGTACTCGTGCACATTTATGTGCTTGAGTCTACATTTTTTTAATATCTACTGGGCAAATGTAATTTACTATTTCCTCTTATTTTATAAACATTTTTCTGAGTGTTTTCTGACATTTCAAGTAAATGCCTGCATTAAAGAGAAATCATTAGCTATCCACGATGAAGCTGATTTTGCTCAGTGTAAAGTTTTGCCAAGCTCATAATTTTATTCATGTTTTAATCAGAAACTAAAAATCTGTGAAATATCCAGACTCAAGGAAGACACAATTACCCATCAGAAAGTGACTTTGCTGTAGTTGTTAAGTGCTTTCAAAACAATCAAATTATACTAAGATTGGGGGGGGAATAAATATGTTTCAGCTATACAGTAATTTTTAACCACAGTGCTCTAATAAGCATATCAATAAGAAGTTGCCAGCAGTGAATTGTATAAGTGTCTTCAAAACCCCAATGATTTAGCAGTCAAAAATGTTTAAAACACCATTTTTCCAGGATGATCATGATTAGAAAATAAGGGATGGCTTTGAAGAATTATAAATGTCACATTGTGGGTATCAAAGACGAAAAGAAAATGAAAATTTAATGAGTATTTAAGAGATGTTCATTAGGCCTCTCTCCTGTCAAACAGGACATGTTGGGAGCGCTGTTTCTCTCATCTGAAAACAAGTGTGATTAAATTCTCACCTGTGCACCTCAGTGACATGTGACTGTGTGGCATTAGCAGAGGGCTGGTGCTGAGCAGCACAGGAGGCTCTGCAGGGCCACGGTTGCCCTGCATAGGGTCCCTTCCTACCAGACATCTCAGCCATCAGAATCCTTAATATCTTCAGGATCTGTAGGGGGGCTCTTGTCCATTTAAAAAAAAAAATGCACTGTGAAATTACTGCTGCACAGCACACCTGCTACCTGCTGTAAGCATTTGCATGTTTCTGACGGACAACATCCAAAAAAAGGATTATTTTTTACATTAATGGCCAAATTGTTTAGACTGCCAAAGGACCAGTTCGCCATAGCAAGCTAACTCCTAAGTAGTTCAGCCAAGTAGACACATTACAAAAGGATATTCTGTAGGAGTTTTTCAAGAAGAGGTTTATGTGCTGACCACTTTGCTTCCTTCCTCTTTGCACACCATCAATATTGACATTGCCTTTCATTTGCCCAGTTTGGGTAAAGAGCAAATTTCACATACATAAAGTAAATCTTTAACCATGTGTAAAATGAAGGAGCAGCATATATCTCAGTTGTTTTAATTTTGTAGGCAACAGGGCTGTTCGCCAGCAGAGCTGTGCAGTGTGCGTCCAGCGAATTAGAATGCATAAAAATATGTCTTCCCCAGAGAAGTCTGAAGGCTATCTCAACTTAGAGCAGGCTTTTTGGCTGTGGGAAAGAAATAATATAATAGATGTGATTCTGACAAAATGAGAGGTGACTGCACAGTGAAAAGTTCATGGGAATTAATGCCAAGTCTTCCGTAAAATCATCTAATAAAAGAAATGAGGTAAAACATGCTGTTCAGTGTGCTTCTCCTATTACTTCAGACTCTTGAAAGTGCTGATACAGGATTTAATTATCTATATACAGGTGTACAGAGAATAATTCTTATTTTATTTCAAAATTGGTTTTATTTTAATTTAACTATATACTTGTAACATGCTCAGTGTGATCCTTCCTTGCAGCAAAATAAAATAAATATTTGAATAATATTATTTCCATTAAAAATTTATACTCTTTAACCTTATTTTTATCTATTTGTATTATTATTTCTCATCTCAGACCCCAAAAATTTAATGATCTCATGAAAAAATGTCATGGAACTTAAATTCCAGGCTGATCCTCCAGCTGTGATACCCCTCCCAGTGGGAATATGAGATAACTAGAATTAGAACCGTGTCAATCTTTCAGGCAGCACAAGTTACCTCAGAAAGTTTAAAATATAGTTTGGATTTGATATGCTTGTTGAGACAGTCTCATTTTAGTCTAGGAAAGATACTGTAGTCTCTTTACACTGAAGAGATGGTGCTTTGTTTTAAAGTGACAGGAACAGTTCTGCAATATTATTTGTATTATAGGAACAGGTATGGTATGGACAGGTAATAAGAACAAATACTCCATTCCACAGGCTTCAGTTGAAAACTGCCCAATTTTTCAGAAATGTATTTTTAATAAGAAATTACTTTGATTCATGGAAATCTTTGTTTTTACATCAGATTATATTGGTTTGTATTTCCCAATATAAATCCTAACTTGTGTTAGCATGTAAGACATATACATAAACTGTCTTACCTTCTGAGTTTCAGCTTCCTTGCTCATGAATGATTGCTGGAAAGTACAATGTTCACTCAAACACTTCCAGGCTAAGAATATGGCTACATTATGTAGGCCAGATTAACATTTTGATTCCTATATCCATCATCAAAACCTGGGCCCAGCAAGCCAGTCTGTAACACTTATGTGGGAGTTAAATGCATTTTTTATTTTAAACTGAGCCGGTTTGGTTTTTAAGACCCACTGACAGTTCTTGCAGTTCAGTGTAATATCTGACCACTCTCTCTGTCAAAAGTGCACAGGCTTATTCAATGTCTTTACATCTCTGTGAGTGATTGAAATACCCATGTGTGGATAACGTGGGTAAAATAACATCACACACAATGCTGAGTCTAGATGAGAATGGCATTTTAATCTTAGAGTTAGCTTGGTCACTTCACGCAAACAGTAATATAGATAGAAATGAAATGTTGTTAGCTGCTTCTGAAGCTAAAATTGTTTTGCCAGGAGATGTAAGTAACTGGTAAATCCTTCTGGTATAAAGGAAAAGATGCTATCCTTGTCAAACCTCATTGTCTGCAGTAGAAGCATGCACTCCAAGTATATATTAGGCATGTTCTTTATTAGTAGTGTGCTCTAAATCTCTTTAATGCTGATTAGTTTATGCTGTCTTGTCCAGATGTTTGTAAGACCATACTGAACCTCAAAGTATGATTTATGTAAATGTATTGGACTGAAAATACTACTTTTCGTAGGACTTTAGAATATATTGAATAAGAAGTGAGTCAACATGTGCAAGTCATTATTTATAGTATTTCCAAGCAATCCATGAAATCCCTTCACTGGATTTGTAGAAGCATGGTCACTGTCTTAAGACTTGCAGTGTATAGAGAAGAACTTGACATCTGTTATCCATTAACGTGGAAGTGGAGAAGGCATCTGGAACTCCATGCATGATAAGGGGTGAAGATTTCAGTTGGACAACACTCTTAAAAAGAATACTAGAATATCCACTTCCAAGGGGCAGGAACAAACCCCTAACCAAACCCAACTTTACATTAATAGCAAGACTTTTTTGAAAACTTCTTGTGCATTTTTCTTGCTTTCTACTTTCTTTTTAAAGATTTAGTGATATCTCCCCATAATTGTGACAAAAATCATCCTATGAGACAAGAAAAAATTATGAAAGATCATTTAAAATATACAGTCCTATATTAGTAAATTTTAACTGGAATTGTTGGGGGCTGTTCTAGTCACTTTAGGATAACTTTTAATCCTTCCTTTTCCAAGATAAACATAATTTATTTGCTAAATTAAAAGACCACCTGAATATCCTTGTCAGAATGATCCTATGAGTCTTACTCAAACATATGTCCTTTGCATTCACTAAAATACTATTGCAGTATTTTGATAATCCTTGCTTTGGTAAATTCCCTGTACTCCTTGTACTTAAGTAGATTTGATTTTCACCTAATTTCAAAATGGAATAGCGTAAATAAAGGAATAGGCATTTCTCTAGATTGCCAAATTCTATCTGTATGACTAAATTAACAAAATTTGTCAGCAGCTTTCAGTTCTTAAAATAACTATGAATTGTAATTATGTACATAATTTCATCTTTGCAGTTTTCTGCAATTAAGATGCTATTTAAATATTATGGATCTCACTCCAAAATGTTTAATTTTTTTTTTTACTCATCAGGGAGTAAAATTCTCTATTTTGCTGCACTAAATCTATGTCAATAAGTCCACTAGGTTGCTTCTTGGGTAACAAAAGACTAAGTTTTTCCTTTTTCTAAACAAAGTAAAATCAATGCTTGAGAGAAGAGCTTGCGATTAAGCCAAGTTTGCTGCCTAGGTAGAATAATTGATGTATTCAGTGAGGAAGAAGTACAAACTCAAGGAAAATTTTTGCAGAGGGCTGCTACCAACTTCTGGTTTTTTAAATGATCCATTAATGACTGTTTTTTATTCAAGCTTCAGACACCTGAGAAGTGTATTTATAGGCCATTAAACCACTTGTGATTTTTTTTTTCTTTTTGGTACTGATGCAGGACAGAAGTTTTTAAAACTGTGAGAGACTAATTTCAAATTCCCCTTACAGCATTTGTTATGTTGCAGAAAATGTTTTGCACAGTTATTGCTTGAAACACCTGTTATTTTGTCTTTAAAAGTCATTTAAATTATCAACTGAGAGCTTAATTTAAAGAAAAAAAAAAAGCGTTCCGAAATGGTGGCATATTTCTGTGTGAATTTTCAAGGAAACATGTACCTTAGCTTTGTGAAAGCAAAGTATCATGCTCTACCTGATATTCAATGTCAAATACCTCCAACTTCTTTATATGATACAAGAAAGTTCTTTAACGAAAAATGTCTTTAAATTCAGAGGTGAAGGTTGTTAATGGCATTGATATCTTCTTGGTCAGGCAAATCATTCTGGCATTACATGAAATACATGTTGATATAGAATCATCCAACAATATAGTCACTATCGTGTCTGAGTAATAGTCAAAAAGGAAGTGAAAATGTGATTTAAAATAACCTTTGTGTTTGAAACACACAAACATATGTAAAAGGTTTGGGGGAGGGTTTTTAATTTTTTCTATTAATGGCAATGTTAATGTTTTCTCAAAGTGGAGTTCCTGTATTTTACCTTTTTTCTGTGGACACAACAGTGAGCAGCATTTTCCACTCTGCCACTCTGTGAAATTCCTTCCCTGAACAGTGAAGATAAACATGTGATGCAAATATCTCCTGTCGTACAAATGTATGTATTTTTTAAGTCTGTGATCAAATTTTTTCCATCAAAAATAGAAAATTGTTCTTCCGTCTTTGTTTTCTTGTCTGTTGAATGCTTACAGCCCTAGGCTTCTGTGAAGATTGCTTTCTAGGAAATTCCTTTGTCTCGTTCCATGCCATTTTGGTGTCAGCTTTTTTATTTAACTTCGGTTCTTGAAACAGCTGTCTCTTCATATGTGCTAGATATCCCTCATATCTTTTGCTTCTTAAAATCTCTCCGTAAAGCTTGCTTCTCTTAAACAGCCTTCCAGATTTTTTCCTCTGTACTCCTCACAGCACACCTACTTCCACATTTTCCAAATATTCTCAGATGGCAGCATGAATCCTACAAAGACCTGTAAACAAGCTTGGAAATGTAGACTAAGTTGTGTGAATTAAGGTTAAACCTGTTGGAACAATGGCTTCTTTTTCCATGATGCTGCAGACGTAGTGAATGTGCATGTGAAGTACCAGTATTTTAATAATTCCAATTGTATCATGCATACATGCAGGGAAAGTCTTTGAATAAAAAGGCTGTCTTTACTTAGCTTTAGATGTGTTTATTCAGACCTCATACAATTTGTGTATAGGTACACAAATCACAGAACCCAGATTTTGGGCTTCAACTGTGAGAAATCCCCGTTGCCCACCAACTCGCAAAACAAACAAACAAAAAAACCCCAAGTAGGTTTGATGCAATTTTGTCAAGAAACTCAAAGTCCACGAAGTCCAATGAGTATGTCCCTTAAAATGAGCAAGGAGATCCCTCTGTCATCAAGAGCTGAAGTGACTCACCGCTGCTGGAGTACTGGGAAATAAAAACCAATGAAACCACTTTGTTCAACACCTGGTACAGAAAGAGGCTGATGTTGCAAACTGCACTATTAACCATGTTTTGTTTACAGTTGCAGTATCATAGTCAATACTTCAGTCTAAAAAATCAGAAAATAAATATTATGGATGTTACTACTACTGCTATTATGGCAGTTTGAAACCTTTTCCTAAATGTGGTTAGCAGGTTAGGGGTATTCAAATACAGAAGAGTTAATTCTTGCTGTCATGTATGTGGATGGGAGTGCTCAAAGTAAAACAGCGAGTTAGAGAGGAAACCTGGCAAGCGAATCCTTTAATATAAAACCAGAAAAAAATATAGTTATTTAAAATAACAACAAATGGTATTTTCTTCATGCAGGTAAACAATTTAATATTTCACAGAGTAGGCAGTGAGGTGTGACCTTGACAGACAGATTCACAAATGGAGCTGCTGTATAAAATTTGCTATCACTTTTTTTTACAGCAGGTTTAGCATCAACAGAGTACATGTTCAAAATGCTAAAAGTGGAGGTGAAAATCACTGCCGTTTTGTTCAAAACTGTCTTTCTTGCACAACAAACTGCACCAAGGAGGCAGTAAAAATTTTTCTGTAATATTAAAACATTAAGGTGTGTGTGCATGCACATGTCTGTGTTTAACTGTGTATAAAATAATGCAGCATCCTAGATTGTGCCACTGGAGAGGGCATTCTTAAAAGAAATGGCTTGATGCTAAGGACCAATAGAGCTCTTTGTCATAGACATTTACTAAAGTGAATTTGTAGCTAATCAATTTTTCTGTGAACTTCTCTGAAAGATTTATGTTCAGAACTCATAGTAGTAATTGCAAACCAAACCTGAGGCTTTTCACCTTGAATTATATAGAATTGATTTGGTCTAGCAGATCTGGATTTCAGTCCAGTCATGTTTAAAGGGAGAGGGAGAACGAACTGAGAAATTGATGAAGGATTTTCAGCTTTCAGTCACCTCTTAGAGAAATGGTACCCAAGAAAAACATACTTGGCTATGTGATTTAAGAGTGATTATGCAACTCTTCTTTTCTTATCATGTGGATCAAAAAATCTCTGACCCAAATCATCCCTTGTATTCCTATAATTCTATTATTGTAGAGGTCAGTTCCAAATATGTAAGAGACCTCATGCATAGCTGCCATAACTGATGAAAATGGTTTCCAGAATATCTCTTTGACTCTCTAGACATTCTGGTCTGGAATAGATGTTGCATTAAAACCCATCATTTTTGGCTGGAATTCCGTAAGCCCAAAATGCAAGATTTTATTATCATTATCTGATCTACAGTAATGAAAGATTTTTCACAGAAATTGTCATATTGCTCATGCAAGCCAATTTGTGTTCCACATGTGAAAAGTGATGAAATTATTTCCAAAACAGATAAGTATATTGCACAGCAATTAATGAATTTGTAAGATATCTGCACAATAAGTTGAACTGTTGGCTTTCCAATTTGATATTCCAAATACAAAGTTGTCGACCTCATATATGAATCAATGGTTTATGCAACCAGTACATAAAACATCAACCTAGAATTTTCCTCTGTTCCCTTTTTCCTAGTGGAGAGGCAGTTGGTATTAAAGGATCATCTGTGCATGAAGCTCAAGCTGGTTGGCCATTGGTCCCAACAGAACCCTTGTGTAAACAACATGAACAGACACATGGACAAAAAAGTGCAAGTCTGGAATTCAGGATAAATTGAGTGAGAATTTTGCAAATTTGACAGGTGATTTAACAGCAGCTGCTGATGCTGGTGATACAAGCCAGTGCAGTGCAAGACTTTGGTCATAAAGCAGCAGCCCCTGAATTACTGTGAGCTGTTCGACTGGAGAAAGAGAATCTGAAACGAAAAAGCATTAAAGGCATTAAAGTTCAAAGCAGAAAGAAGCAGTGTATATCTAGACAAGATTAATGGAATTTTTTTAAAGGCTGAGTAGATAAACTTCTGATCTAAGTATGTTTCCAGTTTATAAGAGCATTGCTGAGACATGTTTCATAATTTCCAAACTCATTTGATTTACTTTATCTTTTGCAAATATTACCTCTTGGAAGCTTGAAACAGCAAAAAAGTGTTTACCATTTGTTCCCCTCCATCATGCATGCAGATTGGTTTTTTATTGTCTGGATGCTGGCATTATTTCTTTTCTTTTTTTAGAAAATAACATTGTTGAAGTATTTGTTTTGGAGAAAAACTCCACATATAAAGAACTACATGGACTATGCTAACGGGTATGAGAAATCATATTTAAGAAGAGGCTGGTCACAATTTAGGCCTAAGGGTATTGTCATACTCTCTTAAATTCAACTGGTTAGTTCCAGTAGTTATAATCTGACATACAAAAATACATGAAAATATAAAAATGCACTAATTCTTTGGAAGGGATCTATGGCAAAATCCCATTTTTGAGACTTTTTCATAGAGCTGCTGTTGCAAGAACAATTTATCTTCTTCCATTTTTTGGTGCTACTTGCAGAAAAGTTCTCGTTTGTGGTCTTAACCTGCATTTGAACAAACTAGCAGAGTAACCAGAACGCTATACTGCAAACACAGCCTGCAGTGTTTGGGGAGTGCAAACACTCCTGGTGATGCTTTGGATGGAATTGGGTTATGTCATGTCTTAGACCAGTATTACCAGTTTAGCAGAATCACTGCAGTATCCTTTCGTGCTACATGAGTAAAAGTGAGATCATAAAAAATACTTGTCTAGTTTTAGTGATTACTGCTGATAAGAATTAAGGAATGGCTTAGGTCATGAAACGCATTCAGAGGATAACTTGGCAGCCAGAGATATGGCATAATCAGCTCACAAAAGATTTTCACCTACATAAGAAAACGAGAAGCCTGGGTCTTTTTTTTTTTAATAAACTATGTCTTTGAAAGAAATATTCTGGATAGGTGTCCTCTACATTGCCTAGAAAATCAATTTCAAAGATATTTTTTAAAAACACTAATTACCTGAATATTTTGCTAAAACTTGCTCTTTCTGGGATTTCAATTGTTATGTGACATTTTTTCAGTATCCCTGTAGAGGAAAGAGGATTGCTTTATCAGACTCATCTTATTTGGCACTGTGGCAGCTGCATATTTGGACTGATTAAAAGTATTAATAAATTTAGATGAAAGAATTGATAAACAGCTATCCATCTGCAGATTTCTTGGCATTAGGCATAGATAGGTCAGATCTGCAATTCCCCTGTCCACATTGTCTATCCTTTTTAATTCTGCCCTATCTGCTGACATTTGAAACAGCTGTTACAGCCCGAAGTCACAAAAAGAAAGATGTTACAAAACATGGAAGCTTTCCAGTCCAATCATATTTATTTTTGTGGAATTCGTGAAAAACTTAAGTCTGCAGAGAGATCATTGATCAGTTGGCTAAGTTGTGATTAACATGTTAGAAAAACCTGCCTGGCAGCTCTCAAGTCCATGCACTGAATGATTTAAAGCTATGACTGTTTCCTCAGAGGGAAAAGTTCCATTCCCAATCTTGTAATGAAGCTAGAAATGTAAACTGTGGTGCAAACTATTTAATAGAAGAAGCTGGAAGGCCGAAATCAGTATTCACAATTTTCCCGAGGCTGGGTGAGTTCTCCGAGATTCCATCTAGGAGAGCGTGTTAGAAGAAATTCCATGTACGGTGACAATCTTACCTAATATGGGGCTGCAATGTCGATTATTGTAGGCTGTGTCTTTAGATCGTGAAAGAGCACAGACTAGAAGGCATTTTGGTCCAGATCATCTTTTCTGGCATCACTAAGTTCTATTGCCAATGAAGTGTAAGAGGTTAAAGTCTAATGAAGACAATGGAGAAGATTACTTATTGAAATGGACAGTAAGTGAACTCTAAGTGGTTGCTTGCTTGATTGTTATATGAGGATTTTTTATTGGGTTTTCCATAAGTAGAAAAGTAGTCAGACAGGATATGAAAGGGCGCATAAAAATACAGAAAAAATGTTTGGGGGAAAAAAACCCAACCCCTAGAATTTATTTCCCTTAAGAAAACAGAAATTAAAATTACAGTTAGAAAGGAAGGTAACCATGCTGGTTATTTGCTTTAAGAGCTCTATTTTGACTGTTCTACCCTTACTTAGTTTCAAGCTGCCTTTGCAAGTGCTATATGTGGTTAGCAACTCATAACTGCCCCTTAAGCCCTTCACCTTTTAGGGCTATATTTTTAAATATTGTTTTATCTTTGAGGTCTGCTTATATTAAAAAGGACCAAATGCTTTGCTCTCATAGCTAATGGCAGCTCTACTCTTCCTCAAAGACATTTTAGCCTAGCATGTAAAACTGGGAAGTCTATTCTTCTTTGTACTGTATTTCTAAGGATCCTCTTAACATCTCAAAGCTGCATCTTCTACTGCATGCTGTAGCATTTGAAGTGTTGAAATATAATCTCTACCTTACTTTACAAACACGTGTAAACTAAGGATAGAAGGAGTGAAGGGATTTGGGGTTTTTTTGATGGGAATTGTGTCTAGATTGTCACATTGTTTACCTGCTGAAACTTCACCTGAATTTCCTATGAAAAATGTCTGAAAGCAATAAGAACAGATTTATAAAATCGTGGTTTTGGAGCACTGCTTTTCAACTCTGAGTTGTGATGTTTATGATTTATTTATGGACTCTCTATTCCCACAGAATTTTATTGATGATACAACACACTCTTTCCACATTGAACAAGTTGTCATGTCTACCCTGATCTTCAGCTGTTTTGTCAGCACAATTCATTTTAGGAGTAGTAAATATTCAAGTGTTTATCCAGAGTTATTTCCTGACATGGGAGTGACAGGGGGAGGTGTTTTCTGTTTTATATGTTTGTGAACAATGCACAGCCTTTAAAAATCTTGGTTTCACTATTATCTGGGCATGCAAGGTGTCGGATATCTCTGTGCTATACAGTAAATAGACTTGGGAAGCACAGTGTCTTTCCAGGAAAACTGATGGAAGGCTTATTATGAAGCCAAATGCATCAAAACCCTTCAGTTTTCCAAATTACTGGTAGAGATTTTGTTTTAATGCTGTATATTGTAAATACAATATATTTGGGTTGTACTAGTATAATTATACTTTGTGAGAGAGAGGAGAAAATGTGTAGCCTTTCAGAGAAGAGCAAGGCAGCAAGGTTTTTGCTAATGGTTGTATGGTAGTGGAAGCCTGGAGCTGTTGGCTTTGAGCATTTTCCCAGCTTATTGTTTTCCATTTCACAAAAACCTTACAGCTGTACAAGCGTATGCATTTTTCTCATGGTCATGGATTAAGGGATGTGTGATCTATAGAATCACTTGGTCTACAGTTAAGAGGGTTTGAGAGGGAGGAACCAGAATTCTCTTTTCTGATCAACTTAACAGTCTTTCTCTCCCACTCACCAAAAAAAAAAAAAAGAAAAAATTCTAAGTCTGTATATCTGTATCTCTTAAGGCTGTAGCTGAATTGCCACTGTAATCAATTGGGTTACAAGGTCACAACTGATGCAGGATTTCTGAGGGTGAGGTAAGTAAGCTCCCTACCTGCCTGCCAAATGACTAATGCACAAGCATTACATAAGGAAACTTGCTGTGCAAGTGTTGGCCAAATTCTTCGCATTCCAAATTCATAATATCTAGTTTTCATAAATTAAAACACTGGAATTATCTCGAAGGTTGAAACCTCCATTTCATAGTGTGTATTGAAATTTCAGGGACTGGCATATCTGAATTTTTGTTTCAGAAAAGCAGTGCTGTTATCTTTCTTAACCTCCGCTAAGTCTTTAAATGTGTTGTGTGATGCAAAGTGATCCTAAGTGAACCTACTTGTGATTTTGTTTGTATGGAATGGTAGCAACCTTAGGAGCTCAAGAATACACCTAATATAGTGTATCAGTGCTAAAGAGATGCTTAAATGTCCTTGTACTGGATATTGCAGAAGCTGAAGGGTGTTCAGATGTTTGTTGCTGGAGCTGCTGCTATTCTACTAATGCAGTCATACTACAACTTCCAACCAAGGTTTTTGAAAGCTAATACAAAAACCTAAGGCCTTAATTCCATATTTTTCATCCAAATCCCTTGTTTTAAGTGCAGATGGTTTCCTCTGAGAAATTTGCAAAACTGCTTGCATTTTTTTTTCAATTATTTGCTACATACTAAGTAGGAGTTAGCAAGAGGAGGTAAAATACACTCTACATCATAAAAAAGCCCCATTCCTCCAGTAATCCCTCAGACCTTACACAGAATTATTCTGGGTTATTGTTTTTGATTGTATTATCCAGTTGCTAATATTTTTCCCTGTTCTCTGTATATTCTGCTCTTCAGTAGGGCTTTGAACTGGATTTCTTGACATAAGATCTGATGTCATTATAGAAGTGCTAAAAATACTACTTTTTATGAAGGAAAAGTGGGTTTTAAAGAAAAGTCATTGCTAAACTGAGTGAAGGTGTGGCTGTGGAGTGATGATCTGATTGTTGTAGTTGTGTAATCCTTCAAATTTACAGGCTCATTAACAAATAATTATATGCCTAAAGGCTGTTGATGCAGGCAGATTGCACCTATTCACCTAGACACTGTGTAAACATGAGTATGAAAAATACATACAGTTATTCATAAAATAGCTACAAATGAGGGCAATTTTCAAATATCTGGGCTTGTATTGGTGCTTTCATGGACTCTTATTCATACACTTTTCTTTGTTATAGTGTACATGGGAGAGAGATATGACAGTGGAAAATAAGGAACTAGCAGAATAGTATATTGCACTGCTAAAGAACACTCTATTTTCTCTTTTTCTCTTTTCTGAGAGCTAATGCTGGGTCTGAATGACGTCAGATCTAGTGATGTCTGAATAACTGTCATGTACAAGAAAGGAAAAAAATTTAACAGAGGGAGGTGGGGTATGATCTTGTAAGTTGTGTAGTATTTACAGCCATGTTAAGAAGGGAAGCTGAAACCATTTTTGTTGCTACTGTGTTATGTTGTTAGGGAAAGAACTGCATACAAAGAAAAATGTGGCACATGAATGACAATTTAGGTTTACCAAAGAAATTAATCAAAAACTGTAATTATGGCCATTAATACCTTTTCCTGCTTGGGGGGAAAAAAAAAAGTGAACAGAACTAGCCGAGTTTGCATTAACTATCAGTCCTGCTCCTGTTGTGTAAGACTGTTTTCTTCAAATATCCCTCCATGATATTTTTTCTTAACAGATTTTAGCTGTCACTTTGCCTATGACTAATTGCCTAAGATCCACACTTCTACAATGTAGTTACCTTCACTCAACATGACAGAACTTCTGTCTTTGCAAGTATTGGACCAAACCTTCCAAAAAATTACCTATGTCATTATGAGTATTAATGTATATCACTTCTAGTTTTCCAGATAACATAGGCATTTAATATCAGCCTTACAAGAGGATTTATAAGAAAAGGCCAAAGCAGAGCAAGAATTGAATACCTCATCTAGAACCTTCAAACGTTTGCTGTAGCTAGTCTTGTGCTGCCATTTTGATACTAATTTCCATTAATATGCAGCTACTCTCTTCTACTGTCACTGCAAACTAAGAGCAGTCATTTCCTTTAGGGTCTATTCTGCTAGCTTTGTGTCCTAAAATACAAACCCATCATTGTTTTGTGTGTAATTGGTTAAATCAAATAATATATTTTATTCTATAAGCTTTGAAAGTAGGAGTGATATCTATGAATGTTGCCACTAGGAAATGCTTTTTGATTTTTGCTGTTCTCTTGTGTGCAGAAGACTTTATATAATTCATGAGAACAGCTTTGAGCTAGGAAAACATCACGTCTTGCATTTTGCTTCTGTGGAGAGCTTGCCTGATAAAATTATCGTATTTTGACTAGATAAATATCCCAAACTGCAAAGCACTAATAATCTCTCTGCTGGATATGTGTGGATGGTGTCAGGGAGGGAGCACTACTGCAAGAGACAAAAAGGGTTGTTTCAGTTCCTTCTGACAAAGACAACATTTGATGAAAGGCAACTCATTAAATTGTCAAAGTAGACAGATTTCTGTTGGTCTTTGCCTTATCCCAGTACCAGTTATCCAGCCTTACTGTGGTTTACTAAACATGTTTCTTCTGCCAGCTAATATAATTAGACTAATAGTTCAGTTGGTAGCAGTCTGCCTGAAGGCTGAGGAAAGACTGACACATGATAGCCAATGTAGATGGCTAGTGTTGCACAAAATTATTATTTTATTAAAAAAATAAGAAAAAGCAACCCAAAACCTGTAAATATACCAAGAACTGTGATGACAACAAGTTATTTAGAAATTGTGGTCTGTATTGTTTGTGAAACCCTCTGTAAACATCATTCAGTGTTTTTAACTGTAACGATGACACAGGGTATTTCATAAGCCCTTTGTTTCAGTTCTAGCCCTGAAGCAACCTATGGTGGGTTGGAGATGGGAAAGAGCAGAGGAGATGCAGGCAGTAGTAAAATAATTTATTTTAGATTATGGACCCTGGTGGAGATGTAAGAACAAGTTAAATAGATGGTCATAGTAACTGCAGCTGTGAATAGTAAAAGATCCTTCCAGAGACTCTCTAAAAATTGCAAAAGGTTTTCTTCTCTCTGGTACTCAACTAGATGCTACTCTTGTAGCAAGAGTACTCTTGTCAATTTACAAAACATGTTATCAACCATATGTGATCAGTCAAGGGAAAAATTCCTTGTAAAAACATTGGACTGAAGAAGGCTAATAAAAAGCTAAACGGGATACCAGGAAAATCAAAACAGTTATTTATTCCAAAGATTAAGGAATGGTAATAATACTACCATCACCTGTTCTGTTCTCTCCTCAATTCCTAGTGAAATTTTTTCTTCCACATGTGGGCATTTGGTATCTCAGCTATTTAAGGAAGAGCAGGTGTTTGTAAGAAAGTCATTGCTGATCAGTCCATGGAACACATCCCCTACAGGCTCTACTTACGATGTGCTGCAAGACAGATGTCTGAAAGATTGTCTTCTCACTGCTCTCCCTGCCTTCTCTCCACTGAGAAAAGTTATACAGTTGTGATGCTGATATAGCAAGTGACGATTCCTATGTTAGACACAACTTCAGTTATTGCCAAATCAGTTCAATGCTCTCCAGTAAAGGAAGTAAGCTGCTGTAAAGGGAATAGCTTTAATTATTCCTGGATTCAAGACAGGAGAATGCCATGAGGTATTACACTTACAAGAGCAGTCAGAAGTTAGAGTTCTCAGAAATTCTGAGTTATATTCCAGTTATTTTAATTTATTTCTAGGGGTTCTATGACTATAAATCTGTTTTGAAACTTAGCGTTTAGATGGAGCTTTTAAAGAGGACATTCAACTTGCTTAAAATGCAAAAAAAAAAGTCAACTGCCTGCTTAAAATGGAGAGCAGTCCTATGCAATCTGCAGTGCAGTTCACTCATTCTTTCCTTGTTCCATTTGATTAATGAAAACAATGTATTTTCTCTT
Source organism: Edolisoma coerulescens (assembly GCA_013397115.1). Lineage (NCBI taxonomy): Eukaryota > Metazoa > Chordata > Aves > Passeriformes > Campephagidae > Edolisoma > Edolisoma coerulescens. The sequence goes on along the minus strand of VWZW01013750.1, from coordinate 2,299,798 downwards.
CTTCTGCTAGTGATTAATACTTCTCCATTCTTCTTTGGTTTTGGTGGCAGACTGCTGGGGAGAGATTCCACTGTAAATTGGTTTTGATATCAAGTTTTAAATAGGCTTTGCCAGCCTGCTTATTTTGTGAAAAATATTTCTCAGTTTCTAGCAGTGTATAGCCCAGACTGTGCCTACTCTATGTCTCTGTTAAAGAGAAGGGGAGTTTAGGAGAGGCCCTTTCAAAGCTCACTTCCATCACTACAGATGACAGTGCAAAGTGAAAGAGAACAGCTTGTCTGCTACTTCCTTCCCCATGTCTACGTGGTAGGTGTGTGGCACAGTATGAGTAGCAGGCAGAAACTGAATCATAGTCATTTACTGGCCTTGGTAAGAGCAATTTCTTCTCCCGGGCACATGGTTTGAGTTAAAGCTCTAATGAGCGTTGGGGTGGTAAAGTAATCCTTTGAAGCCACTGCTGTTACTGACACAGACAAAAGTTGCTCCCTGAATTCTCCTTGGGGAAACACTGTCTCCAGTTCTGACTGGGTATAACTCATGCCACCTGGACCTTGGCACTGATGCAAAGCCCTATTTTTAAGCAGTATTTTGGACTATTGTCTGTGCTAGTGATTCGCATGGTGCCAAGGATGTTCCTGGACGCAGGAATGCAGTCATCCCTTTCCACGGCTATAGCTGTCTCTGGATGACTTCTGGGCAAAGCTGAATCTCCCAGATATCCCTGGTATTCAATAGAAGCCAAGGAGCAACAGGCAGTTCATGTGCAGCTGACCTGCTTTGGAGGAACAGAGAGGATGATAATACAGATGGGGACTGCTGTGCATATGTTGGCCTCCATGTTGCAGAAAGATACATTCAAGGCAAATTCATTTTACTGGACAATGTCTTACAAAACCTTTTCCTTGTTGGGCTTTTAGCTTTTTCAGTTTTTTCAGTTCTTTGGTTTTTACTGGTGATAAACTCAACTGATGCTCAGTTTCCACTCATGCACTAAGATTAGCTACGAGTATATTTTTTATTGTGTTTACTTTTACTTAAAAGTTGGGAAATGCATACTGAGGCGCGTGCAGATGTAAAATTGGTGGCGGTTTGTCAGCATAGCCTCAAGCATGAGAGACCTTTGTGTGGGATAATACAGCTTCCTCCTATACATGTGATCCAGTCAAGTACATGCTTTATTCCTTTAAAAGCAACCTCCAAAATAAAAATGTAACTATCGAAATTGTCTAACACTGTCTTATGTATAACCTTATGCATAAATTAGAGTCAAAATACGAAGTGTGTTATTTTAGCACGGACCATAATCTGCAAAAATCCTCTTTGCATTTGAGTGTGAGCTCCACCCCTTAAGCAAACACTTTGTCCTGGTTTCAAATCAAATTTTCACTACAGAGTTCCCATTAATTAAACTGAGAGAGTAGTTTCAGCCAGCGGCTCCTTGCATGAGGACCCTTTCACTCGTAACTGGTGAAAGGTGATCTTCTTCTGCCTGGCTAAGGAAAAATCTATACAATCATAAGGACAGCTCAGTGTCCAAACTCAGTCATCACCAAGAGTCCCTTAAATGACTTAAAAAACAAATGGTTTCTCCTCATCATTTCCTTACCTTCCAGTCATGTTTTTCTCAGCCCCATTTGCCTAAGAACCCAAAACTCAGACACGGTGTGACATTTCCCTAACAACCTCCTTCCCTTCCCAGTGGCCTTTTACCCCCCAGCTGTTGCTGTTGCTGCCAGCTCCGTTCAATTAACCTCAACGGGAATGCAGTTGTCCCTCTGTGGTTCATCCTGTTCAGGAGTAATGAACTGTGCTTTAAACCAAGAGAACTGCGAGTAAAAATTAGGTATAATTTCATTAGAAAATTGTGTACTCCTAATTAATGAAGGAGGTCATCTGAGGACTTGACAGAGTTCAGTTTAACTGGAGGAAAATATCCACAGACCAAATATATGAAGTTTGCTACTTCGTTATCATCATCTCTCTCTCTGTGGACACCTTTTGCCACCAAATGTCCTGTTTTCTGTCTCCCTGCCATCAGATCACCACCAAGGCATGTTGCTGGGAAGCATGGAGTAGAGGCAGCAGTAAAATTAAGTCACTTGTTGTGTAGCCAGTTGTTTCTTCATCTTCTGTTTCTGAGTGATGAACATTGTGTATAATATGATTTATTTAAGTGTTAAAAAGCAGGGACTGGTCAAAATACCGAGGTCATTGCTTCTCCAGTTACAATCCAAGAAAATTCCTGGTATTTGCCATTCATGCTGGTCCTGGGAAAGTTTGCAGTCTTTCAATTTCTCAGTAATGCTTGTTTGGCACATTAGAGCAAAAGCTTGGGCAATACTTTAGACATGTTCAGCCTCTCACTTTCTGGATATTAAAAGTAATTTTGATAGACACTTAGACAAAGAAAATTAACAAGGAACTTGACCAAGAAAGTACTGACAAGCCAGGGTAGTGACAAGGGAAGGGAGACAACACAGGTAAATAGCTGTTTAAAAACAGGCTTAAAAAAACAGGTTCAAAAAAGACAGCTCATCAAGAATTTTCAAATACTGTTCCTGGTTGGTCACACACAGCTTTGTTTATTACTTCACAGCTCTTGACTCTTCTACTACGGCATAATAATTAGTATCCATCCTGTAGAAGATCAGGTGAACACCATGTTTTCCAGTGTTTCACGTTGTGTCATTGAAGGAGACCATAAGTGATGAATTGCACAACTGTCAATCAGATATTTTAGTCTTTTATGCCAAAAAAATCCTGTGATGTTGGATACTTATGTCTCTAAATTATACTGTTGTAATAATTTTTTCTTAGAAAAAACTTACATGGGTACTTCTAAGTTCTAAAAATATACTTCTATCTCTCCAAGTAAATAGATCCATTATGGGAAGGATATATCTATTAAAAATAGATTGAATCCAGGTTTTAAATGTAAAACTAAGTCTAATGACTGGATTTTTGGTAATATGATACCAAAATAATTTTCTATACAATATATTGTAAAGGGCCAAATATCCACTGACCACAAAACATGCAAGTTTGTATTCTGCACATATAAAGGATGAGAAGTTGATACGTTTGAGTCAAAGTTCCTCACAGTGTTTTGTTTAAGTACTGGAGCCAGTCAATGTGGTAGCACACATGCTTATGTTTCAGCATATGAGAACAGAAAATCAGCCAAGCACAAAAATATCTGTGAGCCATTGCTTTTTGGGGCTGGTACTTTGGTTTTGGTGTACTCCACTGTTTTATTTATAGATTCTAAAGAAATTGAGTCTTATCTTCAAGTGTAATTACCACAGAAGTCATGGAAAATAGGATTTTCAAAGCAGCCCAAGGAAACTGAGGACCCAGTTCTTAGCAGTCAGGAACATAATATCCCGAGTCCCAGTCTCAGCCTTGAACATGCCAGTATCAACGGTCTGTACGGGAGCATTCTATTACTTGACACAGGTTTGTTGTAAGCTAGCCAGATGACAATGTTTCTGCAGTACTAAGTGGTCTTACATAGTGAAATATTTCAAATCAAGTTCTGTTTGTTATGAGAAAGAGTGTGGCTTTTAACTTCTGCAGGGGTGAAGTTGTTGGGTTTTGTTTGGTTGTTTTGTTGTGTATTTTTTTCCTGAACAGCATTATGGGCCAAATGTTCAATCCTTTTATGTCAAAGGCGAAGTTTGATTTAAATGAGACCAGAATGCATGGGTATGTGCTAAATCAGATATTTTTAAATGCATGCCACTTGAGATTGCGGAAGAAAAAACATGCTCATAAATATTTGTGATTTGTTTGAAGTCAGAGTACGTTTCTCTCTGTGGGTCTATTTATAGCTTCAGGATAAGAAATTCTTAGGCTTAGTAGCAGGAACTGATGAGTGAGACTTTCACATACTCAGAAGAAAAACATGAGTTGTAATTTTCTGTTTCTTCAGACTAAAGAGAATTCATGAGTCTTGTAGCTGGGGTATAAAATTAATCCTGCTTACTTAGGAGAACCTTAATCACAGTGCAGTTTTCTACTTGAACCATGGTATCTGTAGTACTCAAAGAAGTAAATTCTCACAGGATATTTTTCCATCTGTCTTTGTCTCTTGTTAAAATAGACCTTTGATTTTGCCAGTGACCAAGATTAGATTGTAATGTAGTATTTTTATATTTTTAGTTTTTATTCTGTTGCTATATTAAGACCAGGAACACAAATGGATTATTGTGAATCCTGAAGTGTTCCCTTTTTTTTTGCTGCTGGAGTCCAGTTTTATACAATATCAGCAATCAACTTTGATACCAAAGCCAAGCAGTGACAGTTGCAATAATGACTATTTGCTGCGGGCCACTGGTATGAAAATAGCACAGTGCTGCAAGCCTGCGTCACCAGAAACAAATCTTCCATTTGACTGTGGCTGAATTTCCAGCTCAATTTTAGAACATTTATTATTGAAATAGCTCTTAAAGCACTGTCATAATATAGTGTTAAGAAATGCTGATTCAGTCTACAAGGCATGAACTCAAATGCCTTCCTTCTTCTTTTTGGTGTGTTTTTTCTTTTTTTTTTTTTAATCCCTTATACCTTTATTGCTGTACCCTGTATTTAGGGCACTGAAGTGTGGACAGGCAGCAACGCTGTAAATATATTCAAAGGGACTCATGCTGGTTAGGTTAGAAGTTCTTGCAAGAAAGGGAATTGGATTGCCTCTTTGTAAGCTTACTTGACAGCTTTTAGAATGTTTTATCCTTAATCTCTGCTGAAAATTCTAAACTTTATATGAGGACAAGCAGCTTTGCATCTTTAAATGTGTCATGGCTTTTACATGGTGAACTTCAGTGGCTTTCTATGTATGTTTTAATGTCATTAATGCATTTGCATTAGTAGAATATTAAATGTATTCATATAGAGCACCTTTTAAAAATGCAGAATATATGCACTGAACTTTAATTATTTTTTGAGATGAAGAATATGCTGATGACATTTAAAATTTTTAATTTTTATATACTATGCTACTTTCATTCATGCATCTCAAAATCTCCAAAACAGCTAGCATAATTGACTGTATTTTCTTTTCACTTTAAAATAATTACATGGTGAAATATTAGATCAGCATAGATACAGAAGGTCAGATACTTGAAGCAGAATATAATCTGCTGTTATTTAAGCTTTTTTTTCTCTTTCATTCACTGCCTCAGGTTTTCCTATGGAAAGTAAAGAAATTATGATCTATATTTTGCTTAGGGCTAAATACTGACTGTTACACTGCAAAGCTGGCAACGGTGATTGATGTACATATCTAATTTCCTGCAAGATTAGAATGAGCACCAACTTTGCCATCAATCCTGAGAGAATGTTAATGTCCCTTTCCCCTCCCTGGGCCATCTGCCCTTTGCCTTCCATGTCATCAAGAGAGTACATTGGCTAAGCATACTACTGTACAGTAGTACTAGGATGCAGAAATTGATGTTTTGAAAGCAGTGTTGATGCTTTTAAAGCAACGGGGTTTGAGCTGGGATTGGGTTTTGAGGAAAATAATTTCACTGCAGCAATTTTTGACTGAAGGAAAGCAAACATTTAATGGATTCTCTGGGACAGAAAAGGAGTGACTAGCTTACTCTACAGTTTTGTGGAAAGATCTTCAAGGGCTTTATTTTTTCATCAGTTTCCCAACAAAAGGCTTAATGTTTCAAAATATTTTTTTCTTTTGAAACATTATTTTTAAAAAAAATTATAAATAAGAAGAGACTATTCAGCAAGGTAACACTATTCCTTCTGCACCGGTATTTGACATCCCCAGTACCTTCAGGATACAACCACTTTCAGGCTCACTTTCAGAAAAAAAAAACAAACTGTGATTTGACCTTGACTGGCAATTTATTTTTTGCTACATGCTTTAATGCCTGTCAATACGTAGAATATTCACATGAAAAACTCTGCTTTCTTGAGTTTATGAATGATAATTTTTAAAAACCCTATGGGAGAGTATGTAGAAACATTACAAAATACACACAGTATATAACTTAAGAGAGCTTAAAGGGTCATATTCCCATTGACTGAAAGGGAATCATATTTGTGTAGACATTTGTTCAGCCAGCTTCAAATCCTCCAGTAGGAAATATTTCTGGATCTGTGTAGGTACGCTATTCCCAGGCTTCATAAACTTTAATATTAGGAAGAATTTCCTCACATCTAATCTAAGTCTCTCTTGATGTAATCCAATAGTCCCTGTTCTACTAGGAGGGATCAAGGAGAAGAGTATATTCTCTTATTTTTAGCTACCTTCTACAGATGTGAATAACGTTGTCAGTGCTTGCCCTTTTTCTTCCATACTCACAGTTCATGTTTACTAAATGTCTAATTTGTTTTGGCTCCCTCCATCACTGACCCTCTCATGTTGCTTTGCATTTGTATTACTTCTGGATTAACAACAAAGCAAGTAATTTTGGAGGGGGGGGGGTTTGACATTGCTGACCCCAGGATGGACACAGGGCCTCCAGAGCTGATTAGAGGAGGAAGAAATACCTCCTAAATCTTTTGCTTTGCATTTTCAGAGTGGCAGGGACCTGTTTTTAACACAATGATAGAAGGGATCTGTGTTCATCTTGTCTGCTACTGAAAGAGTTTTCTGAAAACCAAGCAAATAAACAAAGAAAACAGTAACAATTAAATAAACAATAAAACCTCCCCAAAAGCAGTACTGGGGCTGTTGTTCACCATTCTCTTTTAATAGATCAGATTAAACCTACTGAGTGTGGATTCCTGCAATTGTCTTTACTGAAAAACATCTAATTTTCTAGACTGTTTCTTCAATGCATTAAAATTGTTTTGATTCAGGTCTCTCAGTGTGTTTGCCTTGCTTCCAGTTTGATATTGCCTGCTAAGCAATTGGGAATGTTCTCCACTAACCAAGTTTTTTAACAGTACTAGTCTGCAACACACCACTATGGTGTCAGTCAGTTGTGTCCCTTCTGCATCAGAGCACATACTTAGCTCAATAAGTGAAAGAATTGTTATTTTGTCTATTCTAGTAGGCAGCAATAAACAAAGCACAGTAGAGGTAGAACACCACTAACATCGAGGGATGTATGAAACCAAAATGAGCTATGCTGGAAAGTACCCAAATCCAGGCATATCTCGGTAAAGCAACTAAGATTTCTTTTGGGGAAAGCTACTACTCACTAGGCTTAATATGATCAAATACAATGCTGCAAAGGCAGGACAACTCCTCTCCTTTGTCTCCTTCTCATGTCCCCTACCCACCATCTTCTTCACTGCCTCAGTGCTGGATCTTGCTGTCCTCCACCCTGCTAAGTACTTAGCAACCACATGATACTTCCATATCCAAACATCATGTATAAATTATTCAAACTCTAATATCATTGTGTATTTTCTCTCTCTTTGATTTGAGAACTACAGAAAAAGCACTTCTTAGGTGCAAGAACTAGCTTTCCAGATTTAGATATATATCTCGCTTGTAGTCTTTCCAAAAATACTACTGATATGAAGAATGAAAATCTTATTAGTGTTTGTTTAGGTCTCAGATATGGAATGTTGTATATTTAGTTACTGTCATTAGTATGTATCATTATTATGCAATAATGGATAATAACATGTGTACTGTGTATTAATAATTACCTTCATTCCTTTTGTGTTAGTGTTGGGAAAAATCAAGTGAAGTATCAATTTAATTTTTAATTTTTTTTTACCAGGCATAAAGAACAGACAATTATTTTCATTTTAGTTTCATTAGTACAAGATGTTAAAACTTTAGCTCGGCTACCCAATCAGCATAAGTATTATGTGTTATTATGGCTGTTTATGCATCTGAAGTGGTGTGTATAAATTTTAACTGCCTATTGTGCTGGTCATTTACATGACTTCTTTTATTGCACTGTTCTTCTGTTGTACAGTACAGTCTTAATGACCTTTCTATTCAGTTTATGAGTTCAGTGTTAGCAGACTGCAGGAGACAACATACGGTGTTTCAAAACATGGGAGTACAGTATTTTGTAACCACACAAAATACAAAGAATAAGGTCAGGTTTAGTTCATTACCATTAGTCAAACCATCACCAGCATAATCTGCCTCTCTGTGTCATCACAGCATTGGGATGTAAGCAAGGAAACACCAAAGGTCACCAGATTTTTTTTTTTTGTTTGTTTTCATTTCATTCCATCTCCTCTCTTTGCCCACAGATGCTAACACAGGGACACCAGCAATATCAACGACGACAACCGTGGAAATCCGGAAGAGCAGTGTTATGACAACTGAGATCACCTCGAAAGTGGAGAAAATCCCCACAACAGCCACTAGCAGCAGCACTTGCCCTTCCGTTGAGACTGAGGAAGAAAAAGCAAAAAGACTGCTGTACTGTTCACTATGCAAAGTCGCTGTCAACTCTGCCTCACAGCTGGAGGCGCACAACAGTGGTGAGATGGAGCAGTGCTTGCTTGCCTCCTTTTTTTTTTCCCTCTGTCTCAAGAGCGCTGCAATTATCTTCCCCTGAATAGATTAGATCTCTTGCAGCAGGGGACAAAGAGGTGGCAGAAAACTGGCAATTACATGGAATTCATTAACTATTAAAGTATAAAAATGACAGGCAAAGAGGCTTTCAGAAAAGGGAAAGAAAGGATTTATTGCGTGCAAGTTGCACATTTTCTTACACTTTAGCTTTTGCAGCTTCACAATCTTACAGAGCTAAATGACAGCTCTGCTTCATTACCGTTGGTTTTCACAGTTTGCATAGTTTTGCTTGTGCCAACTAGCAAACTGAGTATAAATCCCATTAGCTTTGTTTGAATTCTAACAAATTAAGGCTGAAAGAGGGAGCATCAGTCAGTCAGAGTTCACTGATAGGAGTTAGAGTTCTTAGCTCCGTATTGTCAGCTAATAAATAACTAGTTAAAATTATGTATATTTTCCCTTTGTTTTCATCAACCGATAGCAGCTGCTGCATGAGAGTTAAATGGGTAATTGGCTACCTCCATCTTTCTTAGTTTTTAAACTTTTTCTTGTCACTAGAGCTAGTAGCATCAGGAAGTTCCAGTAGTAGAGAGCTACCATTCACAGTCACTCATGCTATTGATTGGCTCTGTGGTGGGTGGGGTTAAAAGATCTAGGGATCTGATATGGTGGCAATGACCACCTATAGCCAGCCTACACAAAGTTCCTGATTTTGGATGTCAGGGGCTACCTGTTATCAAGAGTAAGTAGAGTTAAGAGACAGAAAGAGAACCTTAGGTTTGAAATGCAGAGAAAGTGATAATATACCTAGAGAAAAATGATCAATGGTTTTCTGATGCAATGAAAAAAGAAATAACTTTGGCATATCTATGGAACTCAAATTAGAATGGAAATTATAACTTGTTGGCATTCATGAGAAACAAAATTCCATCAGTTTTGAATGCTGTTTACTATATGCCAGATCTTCAGCTGGTGGAAGTTCAACTTCATAAAGCTGTACCCTTTTAAACTATTTAACTTCATATGAGGGTTAGACTCTAAATAGTCTGATCAGGCTGAGAGCCAAAACACTATTCTGAATATTTAAACAAAGCCCCCCAAGCTTTTTCTGCCTGTGGTGATAAACTGTGTGTGTGTTCACACACATGCATGTTTTTACAAGTCTCTGTGTGGATGCATACAGCGATTAGCAGTGGAACGGTGGTTCTGTACACAGTAGTTAGTCCATTATCATCACAGACTACCTGCATGGGAGTCAACAGTGTAAGAAATTGTTCAGTCTGAATAAAGGTGCAGCAACAGAACACCAGTGTTCTTTATCCACCCTTCGTTTTAAAAAAAAAAAAAAAAAAAAAAAAGCAAGTGCATTTTTCTCACATGAATGTTTCTCGCATGTTTTGATTTCTGTCCAGGATATTAATGATCCATAGGTTGCTGCCAGGAACCTCTGCCCCTTTCTGGTTTGGAGAGTAATTAGTTAATTACAGATTTAATTGTAAGCTACCTAGACATACTGTTTATCAGTCTGTTCAGGAGGACTACAAATCAAAGCCAACTACATCTTTAATAGCTAAATTACTTTTCTTTTGCAACGACAATTCAGGTCTTATTAGCAGCAGGAGTTAATGAGAAAAGTCACACCCATTTAACTTCACATCAGGGTATCTGATTGTGCCACTACTTTCTGGTGTGGCTGTTTTGTTCTAGTGCATTACCTATAAGTGTGTAATTTAGTAACTAAATATCAGGTGTGAAATAGTGTTACTTTAGTATGACTGATACAGACCAACACAGTCCTATTCCAAGGATAGCACGTGGCACCAAGCTGAGGCTCAAATGATTTTATTTTAAAAAGAAAATGAAACAATGAATGCAACCCAATTGCCAAAGTTGTTTCTGTTTCCCATTTCCATTGTCTCCAGGGACTAAGCACAAAACTATGCTGGAAGCTCGGAATGGAAGTGGAACCATAAAAGCCTTTCCCAGGGCAGGCGTAAAAGGCAAAGGACCTGTGAATAAAGGAAACACAGGCCTTCAGAACAAAACATTTCACTGTGAAATATGTGATGTGCACGTAAACTCCGAGACACAACTGAAACAGGTACTCAGCCGGCTTGCAGAGTGAGAATCTTTGGCTGGTTTTTTTTCCATGGTGGTAAAGTACCAACCCAGCACAGGTCGATATAACAGTTTGTGTCCAAATTGAACTTAGAGAATTGTCCATTGTTCTTGGCTGCCATGCTGTATGTTTTGTTTTGATTAAGATTTTCCCTTGCATGGAATATGCTTTCTCAAAAGCTCTCAATTATACATCTTTGTTGAAGAGTTATGGAAGGTGTAAGCTGCAACAGGTTACAACTGTCTTTAGACTGCTGGAATTGTCATGAGTTAATGAACTCTGCCATTTCGTGTACTGCATGATATTTGCTTTGACAAAGATGTGAAGGTGGGTGCAGCCAGTAATTTCACAGAACACTGAGTAACACGCTTAGAAATGTGGGATGGAGAGGATTTCCAATATTTTTTATCAATGTTATGCTCTAACTGAGAAGCATGGCCTCTAAATTGCAATTACACTAAGTTATGTTCAGTCATTCTTCAGATGATCAAAGCTTTCTTAAAAACACTTAGTTTAATTCCATATGCCTTTTGGAATTAAATACTTGTTAAGGAACTTTACAAGAATGAAGATAAATTCAGTAATGGACAATAGCAATACCCATCCTTCTGGTTTCATGGAAAAAAAAAAATTCTATGTCTTTTTATTGTGATAATTCTCTTGAAAATGATAATCAAAGTAAAAATACAGTTCTGAAAAAGGTCTCCTACTTCTAATACTACAAGATAATCCATGTAGAAAGGTACTTATAAAACCTCAAGATCCTATGAAGAAGATAATGGATTTTGTGCATTTTTTTCACTGCCACTTAGTTTTATATGTAACCATATCACAAGGAACTCCAGGCAGCACAGGGATTTAAAAAATTTTGTGACCTTATTTTCTTCCCCAAACAGGGGATACTTTACTATCTAATATTCTTTGAAAACTTTCTATCAGCAGTGGATTGAATTTGATGGGTGCTTTATAGAGTTAGACAGGAGTTTTTCAAAGGCTTCTATCTTTAAACTGACACAAGTCCTGCTGAAGTTAGAACAGGTGGGAAAATTTTTAACCGTAGTGGAAGCAGAGTTGAACTTAGGACTGATGAAAACTACAGTCCCAATATGTGGTGCACAAAGAATCGTTCAAATTGCAAGAGACCTATTTCCTTTAATTATTGAATTAGTCAAAGTAATGCTGTTGTAGAGCAAAAGCCTTTAGTATTGGAGCAGTGACCTTCTGCAAAGCAGAACCTGAAGTGATCTGTTGTGGAACTATCACCCTCTGTTTTCTTTTTTCCCTTCCCAAAATGTATTTTAACAGCACATAAGCAGTAGAAGGCACAAAGACAGAGCTGCTGGGAAGCCACCGAAACCTAAATACAGCCCTTACAACAAACTCCAAAAGGGAACACATCCTCTAGGGGTAAGATAATCACCTTTTTATTTGACTCTTATTTTAATCCTGATGAGTAGCATTTTTAGAAAACATAAGTGGAAAAATGTTTAGAAGTAGCGTAATAGTCTAAGCCATTGGAGTATCAAGTATATGAAGGAGCCAGTGGAAGCCCACAAGGGATTTTTTTAATATAATTTAAGGGGTGTTTACTACAACCTGTGAGCTGTTGCTTTTGTAGCTACTCTGAATAACCTCAGAAAAGAAGCTTGTTGCAAAGGTCATTAGAGAGCAAGAGACGGAAAAAACATCCAGATGTCAAACAGGATTTTTCCAGTTTTCACCAAGGACAATTGTGATGAAATAACTAAATAAAACTCTATAAAATATAAACCATTCATTTTATCCTTATTTAGAGAATTGTTGAGATAACAAGTGAAACAATTAAAAAAATCTGTCTCTTCCTGCATTTGACTGTTTTAGGATGGGTCTGGTCACATTTTTGACTGCCAGGGTAAACTATCTGAAAGACAATTCCTACTAGCTCTGAAAACTGAGGAAAAGGTTTACTTTTTCATAAAAAAGCCCTCTAGGATGCTGCCACTAGTTAAGAATCAGCTTATATTGTGGGTGGGATAGTGAAACATCTGGCATTTATCATCTCCATCAGTTAAATTGCATGAATGTTTTGTCTTCTGCTTTGTAAGGGTTTCTGGATGGTTCTGGCAGAGGGAGGATGTTGATTCATTGTCTTCATAGAGATTAGCCCCTTATGCCTTTACCATCTTCTCTGATGCAGGCGGAATGTGGAGCTTTTTTTTTTTCTGTGAAGGCCCATTTCTCTTTACTTTGAGTTAAAGCTCTTTGCTTGGCAGCAGAAACTGTGTCCTTGTTGGGGCAGCCCTCATGAGTGCCATATTCATGCAGGATTCAGTTGCAGAATAAAGCAGTGCACCATTCTGGTAGCTCCACTAATAGGGAAATAGCCCCACAGAGTTTCTCAGTAATCCACAAGAAACATCAAGGCCTCCAATACAAACTATACTGAAAGGATTAGAAAATATGTCATGGGGTAAGTAGGATATGGAATCAGGAATGCCTTTCTGACAGGATTATTATTATTCCTTTAGGAAATTCATTATTTTCCAGGGGATAAAAACAACTATTACACTGTTGTTGTTGTGCACAGTTCTCTACCAATTTATGTAATGGTGATTTCTGAAAACTCCAACCAAGGTTCAAGACAAATAATGGCAGTGTGTCCTTTTCCTGCTCCCTCAATCCCAATTGCTCACAATATACAGGTCGGGCTAGAGGGCATCAAAGAGGCAAAAGGGATTTAAAAAGGAGAGAACGAGCTAGCAATAAATGAACTGATATGTGTAGTAGAATTGTGGCTTCAATAAGAAAGGAGAGACCAGGTCTCCATTTAGTCTTTTCTGTTTTGAGTATAAAAACTGCCAGAATTGTTGTCACTTGAAGTGCAGAATGGCACAGCAACAAGCCAGAGGTATTCTAATTTCACCTTTAATTTAACACTGTTTCTTTACTTTTCCTTTACTCCCTCTCCCTAGCTGAAACCAGGATGTTCCCCATTAATTTTTCAAGTTATTTGTCCCTTAGTTTACTTCATTGGAAATGAAACAAATAATGGCTACTTTACTCTTAATGTTGACCTGTGAGTTCATTAGAGGTTTGAAATGAAGGTGAAAGGTACAGTACATATTACTATTTTTATTACTAGTTTTATATTACTAGTTTTGCAGCTACCTTGAAATGGGAATCATGTTGATAAATTAACTGAAAAGCTATCTAACTACATTAGAAGTACCTGATTTCTTCAAGAATAGTAAGAAAGCCCTAGCCTTTTAATAGAAACAGCCACACAAGATCTTTGTGCTTCATGACAAAAAATGTATCAGCATCAACAAATTTTTCTACAGAAATTAAAAAAAGAACATGCTACATTGTCGTAGCTTTTATAGACCAAAAACCTTCTTTTACCATATTTTCAATATCATTTTTACTTCTCTCTCTGTTCTAGATTTACATGCTTCAGAGATAGAAGCTTTATAAATTCCCACAGTGATATTTCAGAGTTTAAGAAATCTTGTAGTGTTGGGACTTATTTGGTATTTCTTCAAGCCACAACTGTCCAGCATGTATAAAATACTGCACTGGAGAAAAAAAGGTTATCAAGCATTTGATAGTCCAAACTTTCTGCAATAAAATTGCTCTTACAAAAAACATCCTTCACTGGGAACTGTAAACCAAAGAGTACTTTGTACTCAAGGTTATTTTTCTTTTTATTTTTCTCAGGGCTGTTTTAGGGGGTTTTTTTTTCAGTTTGGGTGGGTTTTTCTGTTTTGTTTTGTTTTGGGTTTTTGTTTGTTTGTGTGTTCTGGTTTGTTTTTTTTTTTCTTTTCTAAATAGAAAGGTATTTATTAAAATAAGGTAAAAGGTAAAAGGTATTTATTAAAAAATGTAAGGAAGGAGGAAAAAGTCAAATGTTCAGCAAGGGAAGAAGACAGCTTGGATGAGTGAGTGTAACACTGATCAAGGAAAAGATCAGATCATTGCTTTTTCATAGACACCATGAGGAATTTTATATCTAGCATCTATTATATCCTTTGTTAAGAGAATTACAGAATTTGGTTTGATCCAAGTATTTCTCCCAGAGCTTTAAAGGACCCAGAAGCCAGGAGAGTTGCCAATACGTATTGGGAAAAGTAAAAATCCTCTATCCAACTGGCTAGTAAAGAACCAACAGACCTTTTGGAATATGGTGATAGTGTAATGATGAAACTCAATGGTGGCTCATCCCAGAGTACTCCTGTCCTTACATTCTGATTATTCACTCACTAGGGTTCTGTTGAGTTGAAACTGTCAGAGTGATGTTGTACAAGTTAATGACTTGAAAATCCCTTTCAAGTCAAGGATGAGAAGTTGTGTTTCCCTGTAAGTAAGAAGTGCCCATACTTACACTGAGATGTACCACAGCATGGGACATATATTCATATTCTGTATATTCAATACCAAAAGTCCATCAGAGACAACGGGAACTTTTCTTTGTCTGTAAATGAAGTTTCTAATCTTATCTCAGGGCTATAAAAACAGGACAACAAAGATACTCAGGCTCCTGGCATCTCATTAGAAACTTGAATTGCGCTGAAAATTGCACAAATCCGTAGAGACTACTCTGACGTTCATTTGTATGCATACCAAATGTAAATTCTCTTAAATATTACTGGACCTCTTATGAGTATTTTCAGTCTTGGAAAAACTTCAGGGTTTGGGTTTTTTTCCTTTTTTAGGAAACTCTGAATGAGGGGTTTTCTTATTTGTATTTGGTAGTCCACAAGATTTAAAATCATGTCATGATTTAAAATGTTTTTTACGAAGAAACCTCAATGACAGGAATAGAAATATCATAGTTTGGCAGAATACTACTTTAAAATATCTGCCACATTTTCAAAATCCCTGTAAGAATGAACTGTATCTCAGTGGAAAACAGTTGAAGATGTTGAAGACACAGCAAGATTACATAGGGCAGCACCCATTTAAACACATGAAACATGAGAGCTTTTCATAACCCATGAAAGATAAGATTGGTTTATTTGCTTGTTAGTTAGAAACAGGAGCTAATGAAGAGGAACTATATGGAGATCTTAATTTTAAGTAGAACTCGCATCCTAATGATTAAAACAAAAGTATCTTCTTAGACCAGGGAATAGGATATGTTTTCATTCTGCTCTGGTCTCTATCATAAAGCTGTCCAGATGGAGGTCTATTAATTGATATCAAATTTTTCCTTATTTAATTGTTGCAGGGTACATGCAGCTTTACTTTGGTGCAGGTTCCCCAGGACAATTTTAGATTTGCTTTGATTTCTAATCTCATATTAAATTATGAGTGTCAGCAATAAGATGTGAACACTGAAACTCCTTGTCTCCAACCAAATCCTTGTACCCTTGTCCAGTGGGCGAGGTCGTATCGCCTGTTACAAGTCTGTAGCTCATAGAGTCAGTAGCCACCACAAGGCCTCTCTTGCTTGATTTTGCACGTATAATCTTAAGTCAAGCTCCCTCTAGTGTAGCTGATATGAACAAATTATGTCTCTCTGTTTGTTTTCTCTTCTTCCCCACAGGTAAAATTAGTATTTTCAAAGGAACCTTCAAAGCCGATGGCCCCACGAATCTTACCAAATCCACTAGCAGCTGCAGCAGCAGCTGCTGCTGTGGCTGTGAATTCCCCCTTCAGTCTTCGCACAGCCCCAGCAGCCACCCTTTTCCAGACTTCAGCACTTCCTCCAGCACTCCTACGACCAGCTCCTGGGCCTATACGGACCACCCACACCCCTGTGCTGTTTGCTCCTTACTGAACTCCAAACAGGAATTAATTGTACTGCAATAATTTTTCAAATCAAAACAAACAAAAAAAAATGAAAATCAAGAACATTGAACTATGCAGTGTTTATTTATAGTTTAAAGTATATATGAAGAGCCAGAACTTTTGATAGAGAATTGAACAAATCCTGAAAGGGGGAATGGGCAGTATTTTCTCCAGATGAGAACATTCCTCTTGAGCATTGATCATTTTAGAACTGATCTCCAGCATTGACTTGTAGTGACATATAAAACTTATAAAGCCTTTTGACTGTGCATTTTGGCACATATTTCCCTGCAATGTCTTTCCTGCTTTATGAAACAACTTACAAATTTGTCTAAAGGGCATTAACTGGTTCCAATGTATATAAAATACTTTATTCTGTAGATTAAACAAGAAGGAAAAAAAAAAAGAAACACTGTGAATAGTAGTACCCTTACCAATCCTCCTGCCAAATCAGCAGTTACTGGGTATTTATCTGAACAAAAGTAGATACAATAGATGTCTTGTAAAACAGTAGTATTGTGTCTCTATCTATGCCACTAGGTTTCTAACTGAGTTGCAAAAGACAAAATGAACAAAATTATGTCACTTTGGTAAGTAATCAAAAATTATTACAATAATGTGGAGCTGTTCCTGGTGAGCAAAGTTTTCCTCACTCACAGAAGAATGGGCATGAAAATAATCTAGATTAGGGCAAAGAAAGTGATAAAGAAGATCTAGTGGGGGAAAAATAATTCAGATACTGTACACAGAATGGGTCAAATGTTTATTTAACTGAGAATGTATGTGTACACTGTGTGTTTATTCAAAAAGTGTAATACATACAGGATAGATCAATGTTTAAGACATGACAGTGGACAACAAAAATTATGCTCTTGCCATGAAACAGGCCTGACACTTCAATGTTGAGCAGAGGGAAGACACAAATCGGTTACGCAGAGTCATAACTGACAAATGAAAAACAGGAGAGAAATCCTGGTCTCATTTAGGTCAGTTTAAAGTTCCTTCTGACTGCAGTGTAGCCAGAATTTCATCCCAAGAATGGCACATATTCATTTTATATCACACCAGTGGGAGTGTCTGTAGATACAGGTAATATTTTTTGCAATAGGCTTAGTCTTAGAAACAGACTTATTTTCTTGTTTTATGTCCTACTGATGTGGTATAAAATGTCTTAATATACCTATAAAATGTAAACAGTGACACATGAGATACATATTACGAGATAACTGCACATCATGGGTTTGGAACAAATTCAACTTTTAGGATCTGAAGGGACCCTTGAATTCTGTAGCTGACCATTATGTATGGACAGCTTAAAGCCTTATATATTTACTGTGAGGCTTAAAGGGGTTGACTGTGTCCCTTTAAAGTAAGATTTATCAGGGGTATATATAGATATATTGTATATATGTTAGAGTAAGAAAAATAACTTATAAACAGAAAATCTACTATATAAAATAATTATATAACCATTGATTTCACACGTGGGTCATTAAGTGGTAAGTAACAAACAACAGAGAAAAAAATAGACTTCTTGAATCTGATCCTCGCTGCCTGCTTTTTCCCATAGGGAGCTGAAAAGTATCTATTAATATTATGGAGTGTGCTGCTGAGTCACATGCAACCACTCTGATGTGTAGCTAAGTGAAATGCCTACCATACATTTAGGCAGAATAAAATTTAAAAGCATAATTTAAGTTTAGATGGGGAAATTATTTGAAAGATTTTATTAAAAGGCAGTAATGCAAAATATTGACCATGTGGTTGCTATATAATGCTGCCTGTGGTTAATGCAGACAGGTGGGAGATATAGAGGATGGGAATATACAGCACTTTTGACTTGCAGTTCATCAGTGAGCCTTCCATATACATTCGTATTTGCCATTTTTTAAACCTCTCCACATTTAGATTTTATAAAAAATATATAAAGAGAGAGAAAGAAGAGGTTCCATGGATATCTGTGTCCAAAGAATTCCAAAGAGATGCATTTATTTATCTAGAAGTACTAAAATAAGTTCTATATTATGTATTTGTATTTCATCCAGTTTATTTGCAAACGTTTGTGCCTTGAAATGAAATGAGCTTTTGTTTATATTTAATTCACACCTATGTAGCCATGAAAAAGACATGATGGTGATTCCAGGGCTGATTACCAGCTGGATTGCTTTGGCCTAACTTTCAAAACAACAGTATGAGTAAGTTCCTGAAGCCAAGTTTAGACATCTAAGTAACTAGGGGCTGACATTTAAAAGGGCTCTCTACTCTACAGCTCCCAGTAAAGAGGCAGTAAATAAGCCAGCCTTCAAAACCTGCTCCTCACACTCAATTCAGAAAATGTTTCATTTTATTTGGGTACATGAGATAGTAAGGTTCAGTGGACTTGGTCTTCTAAGCCTGCTTTCAACCTTCCATCTGTTTGCAGAAGCTGTAGTGCCATTGCCAGCTGCGTTCAGATTCCTCCTTGAAAAGGGCAGCAGCTTTCAAGCTGTGTTCCATGAACCACCATTTGTCTCCAGAGCCTTTTGTAAGAGCCTGTGTAAGTAAGATCTTGCTAAGGGAGCAGAGGAGGACTCACATTTTGGGAAGGCAGAAGATCTGGGCAGGCTATCTTCTCCCCATGAGGAAGCATGCAGATGGAAAAATGGGAGATAGGCAAATATCCTGAAAGCTCTTATGCACAGCTTTCTGGTGCATGGACACCTGTTGTACATTCTGCTATGTTGTTGTGATGCCATCAAAATCAACAGGCTGATCCTTGCCAAAACGTGGCCTGTGGCATGTATGGAGGCACAGTACTAAGGGCAGAGTTCATACAAATTTTGCTAGAAATAAAAGAGTGTCATTACAACTACTTACATCAGCTGATTTGCAATGACACCTTCAGTTTTCTTGGACCTCTTTTGTCACAGTGCTCTATGGAACAAGTTTTTGTTCACACAAGTCTCTTTTAAAGTTCAGCTGTAAACAACAAACTCAATTCTTTTTATGTCTCTTACTCACTACCTAATAAAGGATAAAGCCTAAATGTTAGAATGTATAGTGGATTTTCTGTGCCTTGCTGCTCCATCCCCCTCTTGGTCAGTAACGAGCCAACGTACCCAGGACATCAGCACAACAGTTCTATTATATGTATATCTGTCAAGGAAAATCCTGGCACAGCAATCTGATGGGGCAAAGAGAACTTCTGGTCAAGGGTATGTCCACAGCAGATGACAGAGGAGGTAGCAAACAGAAGACACTTTACACCTACTTGTCAATACATCCAGTGTGGAGAGCACTATAAAAGAAAAAAATGCCATCATATTTCATATTACCGTAACACGCCAGGGCCAAGAGGAAGCCTAAAGCACAAGGAAGCAGATCATTTCATCGGAGACACAGTCACTCACTGGAATAACAGTGTGAAATCAGCCTGCAGGGAAGTGGCTGGGTAATGAACTCAAAAAAACAATCAGGTTCAGGGATGTTTTCTTAAGTTCTATTTAAAGTGTTAAAGAATGACTATTCTGTTCTGACCCGAAGAGATGGTATTTTTGTGGGAGGGATATATATATATATATTTTTATATTTTTACGCTATCTGCATTTTTCCAAATATCTATGGCTTCAAACCTTTGTTCTAAAGGATCATCATTGCTCTGAACCATGAAATTAGTTACCATCTTGAAAACTGCTGTAAAAGCTGATGTGAGAGGTCAGTAAGCAAATTGTATAAAGATGATGATCTAAAATGAAAAAAAAAAAGGACTGACCATGTCAAGGAATATTGTATTTGAAAAGTATACATCTTTATTTTAAGATAAATTATATAAAATTATATAAAATTAAGAATAGATAAATAAAGTTAATATAACTAGAAGAATTACATCTGTCATTTCAGTACTGAAATACTACAATTGGCTCTGTATTTTAAAAGTTTAAAAGACTTTTCAGATGTCAAATCAATGCAAGGATGCTTTGGTAAATTTAATGTCTCACTTCATTATCTTCCATTTACATCAGGAATACCATAACTGAATGGGCCTGCCTTTAGTCACTTCTATTTTAATTGCCAAAGATACAGTAGAGTATTGGCCCCATATTCCCTGAAAATGAAATTATGCTGCTTAGGAGCCCCTGTTTCTGCCTTTTACTCCCAGTAAACACATAGTTTTTAGAGTCTCTTCAAAGCATCCTGGGGAATCTCTAACTCGATATGCTTTTTTAGCAAAAATAAATGTCATTTGATGAACATTAGACCAACACAGAAGAGCAAGATCTAAAAATGTTTTCACAATTGTAACATTCTTTTGGGTAAATATGAAGCACAGGCCCTCAAATTGTTTGGTTGCACAAAGCTTTTTGAAAACATGTGGCGTCAGAACCTAGACTATTTTATAAGTGTCCTGGTTTCGGGGTTAACTCACAACAATAAGAAATCAGTTCTTTTTACTAACAGGTGTCTGAATTTTCATTTCTAAAATTGACTTCAGCACAGTTCAGGCTTCAAGACTCTAAGCTCCCAAAGCTCCCAAGAAAAGAAGAGTGGGCTTCCTGTTTATCAAGATGCATGTGAAAATGTGAGCCTATGCTATCTAAAATATTAAGGGTTTTTTTGACATCACATCTTCTGTTCTCATCGTTTATCTGTAAATGCCGTTCTTTCAGTGCCAGTGAATCATACAGAAGCTTCTGTGCTGGAATTCAGTACGTGACCAAAAGAAACAGTAATACTGATAAATCCTATCTTAAACTAGTTGAAATCTCAAACACACAGTGAAGGGTTTAGCCAAGCCAAGGACAAGAGCTTTATGGCCTCTCACTTATACAGGTTTATTAAAATTCAGGACCATTTAAGAGTAAGTGTAACTATCTGGAGGATGGTTATTACATAGTCTGACCTGAAATTTCAGCAGCTGAAAGAGTCTGTGCTCCAGACCAAAATTAAGAATACTATGAAAACCATAATGCTCTTAACTTTTGGACTCCTGATAGCAGTTGCAAAAGTCTTTGATTTCAATAGAGGCAGTTTTTTGCTCCTATTGAGTCCTTTTGCAATCATGCTGTGTACTGCAATTAGGTGTCATTCAACTCTGAATCGGTATTGATACTTTGATAAAGAAACTTGGCTGAGCATGAAACATGATTAGTGGCTGCCTGGTTCATGTGGTCAGCTTCATGCTGGGACGATGCTTGGGTGGTGAAATAAGAAGAATTGAAAGAGTCAATTTAAAGAAATTGGTGGGCTAATTTGACCCTTTTTCCTTGTGCAATGTTCTTAAATGGAACTTCTGAAGTATGAACAAGCTGGGACATGGAAGAGTTCCTGGATAAGAAAGTAGAGACCTTGAAGATTAAGAGAACTTAACTTTAAAATTATTTTGATGAGAAAGAACTCAGAAGACATTCTTTGGATTAGATACCACAGTGACATTGTAGCAATGGTCTTCACACTAGGCACACTGTCCATAAATACACTGACGTTTTCACTGCTCACAGCAGAAATCGAGGATTTGACACCCATGATCTGAAACAAGTATGGGTAATAGTATTCATTGCATAGGTATTGGACACTCAATTGAAGGACACAATAATTTTCCTTGGGACTCCATGTATTCATGTGTGTTCATACCAGCCAAGATATCACTGCATTTTGTCAACACCTGGGTCTCCAAAAAGGATGTCCATACTTTTTATTTGTTTTTATTACTATTCAATTTTTCTTCTGTGTTTCTTTATTCATTGTATAGTCTCTCAAATGAATGAACAGAATCCATAAAATTAAATATACATTTAAGAAGTATGTAATCATCAATGCCCCTGTTGGACCATTTGATCAGAGTCAATAAATTGAATAAAGAATTTAAACCAGTAGAGCCACAGTAATGGTAAAATATTGTGAAGAGAGAATTTGTATACTACAGTGCTCTTTACCTAATCTAGAGTTTTATGACACAGACAGCTCTTTAGTCTTTCATACTTTCCTGAAATATTCATCTTTTGGGATTCTTCAAAGGTTTAATTAAATTTAAATGTTATTTCTTATGTTCAGTAAAAACATCTATGTATTTCTGAGTGCAAAGGCAATATAAAAAGTGATAAAACCCACAAACCATTTTCTCACTACAAATGCCTGCAGCATTTGTTAACAACGTCAGCCCTTTCTCTGCTTGTGGCTCGTGGCTGGCATTTACCATGGGAACTGTTCTCATTGACACATGTATCAGGTGAAAACTGTCAGTTCAAAACACAATCTGTCAGGTGCAAACATTCGTTTGGGGCACAACAAAGTGGGAGATGAGAGAATATAGGCAAAGCTACACCTTTCTAACAGCCTGTTAGAAATCCCTCAAAACTGCCTGGTGGCTCAGTGGGGAGAGACAGAGGTTCTTAATGTGGTCATTCTGTTGTATTTATAACACAGAGGATGTAAATTTGAAAACAGTCTTGATCTGAGGATTTTTCACTGGTGCTTCAGTGTGGGGAACGATCCCCCCTTGTACCCACCCAGAAGTATAATCTTTCCTTCAGACGTATTTTCAATGTAGACTTGCCCTGATATTATTGCCAGTCAACCTACTGCCTGAATCTGATTTGTCCATTGGAATAAAAGTAATCATGTCAGTTTTGGTACCCAGAAGGAGAACCCAGGAATTAAAAATGAGAATGTAATGAGCCTCAAGTTGGGTCACTTTTTTTTTTTTTCTTCTTCCTGCAGTTGCTCAATTCCTACCAGTTTGCTGAAATCTAGGTCTCAATCAAAGAGAAAATGCCTGTTTCTTTCTTCTTCTTCTATTGTTTTTATAGTTTTAGAAAGGAGATGGAAACAGCTGTAGCTCTTTATCCAGTGACTCACACACCAAAGCCACCATGTAGTCAATCAAATGCACATGTATTGCCTCTCTGCATACACACAGATTTACATCCCTCCAATCCTTCTGCTAAATCACATTTTGTGACTCCCTCAGCAGCATGGGACACTTCAAGAAGCATTTAAGAGGAAAAGAAAAACCAAAACACCCACTTACGGTCTGTATAATGTGGGTATATAATGTAGTATACCCCTTTATCCCCTTGAGTGGCATAATCGAACCATGTGGCTGGAGTCCTGCATTAAGCCACTCATTAGAGTATTGGCTGCTTTAAATGGTGGGCACCAAAGCCAATTTTGTTGGCTGTGCTATAATTAAGCCTTCTCCTTAACTGTATAAGGTTCTCTCTTCTCCACTGGGGTATTTTTCATGGCAAGTGAATTCTTGGAACAAAACCTAGAGCTTTTTCCACCTCTTTATGCCGCTTTGAAAAGCAGTAGGGAAAAGAAAAGTAAATTAGCCTTTCATGTTTTATTGATACCTACATTCCATCTGACTGTCAGGAACTTCATAGTGGCAGTAAATACTTCAGAAACTCTTCAATTCTGCTCTTTGAGACAGGATGCAATGGATCACTATCCCATGCAATAGGTATTTAATCCACAGCAGTATGCAAATCATCTGCTCTATGCCACCAACGCATTAAACTCTTTAAAAAGCCTCAAAACCTACCAGGACTCAGTGAAAGCACTGGAGATAAAGAGCACACACATTACATGATGAGGTGTCAAAAAACTTTCAGGAGAACATCCAGGTTAGTCCAACAGCAAATGCAAGACAGGGTAATAGTTCTGGAAATTAAATGTAGAGAAGTTCTTTCTGAACCCAAGTGTGAGAACAAGTTTAACCCTGCCAAATACACTGCAGCTATGGAGAACTGGAGAAGTTTGTTGGTATCCTTGAACAAGGTTCTTCCAGCTATGGACAATCTCCAACATTGCAGTAAAAGATTTCAACCTTGAGACCAAGTTATTTAGCAGGATAATGAAATATTTTTCCTAGTCATTACAGATAACCAGCATAAGCCCTTCATTTAGTAATGCAAGGAGAGTTAAATTACTGGGTACTAATTTACTGTCAGTAGTACCATCACGTACTGACACTTCTACAAAAACTGGCCCTGATCCATTCACACTTCAAAAACACTGTAAATTTAGATGACAGTTTTATAAGTCCAAGAATAAAATTTCATGGTATGGTAGTTTGTAATAGTAGTTTTGACTGATAAATAGTCAATATAATATCTCTAATTAAAAAAGGGTGGAGGGACATATCTGGGGCAATTATACCTTACTATTTAAAACCCCTGATAGCTGCCTGAGGGCTTTTTAAAGGTCAGAGTTATCAACCACATGGAAAAGGCAGTGGGCTAGAAAACAACTGAGTCTTCTCAAAGGTAAGTTAGGTGAAACAAAATTATCAAAATTTTAGTAATTTCTTTATTAGGTAAGTGTAGATTAATTGCTCCAGATTCACTTAGGTATTTGAGACTGTGGTCCATAAAAATGATTAAATTGGTAGTATGACAATTCAAACAATTTTGAAAGAAACTAACTGAAGTCTGCATGGGTTATTATAAGGAGAATTGTTAGGCTGGGGAGAGAAAGTTGAAGGCTTTTCCTCTGGAGCAGTTTTAAGTTTCATCTGGCTTCACTGGTGATTTTTTACACAGAAAAAAAGCATGTGCTCTTGAAATTCTCTGATAACACACATTAGGAGCTATCATCAATAGAGAAGGGAACATGATATTTTCCAGAAAGAATAGAATGACCTTGAGAACTGATATAATAGAAAGGAGCTGTAACTCAATAGGAAAGAAAGGGACAATCATGTATTTAGAATCTAATAACAACTAGCTCTAAGAACTCAGTAGCTGTAAACAGCTGAAGAGCACAATGCATAGGTATTACCATTTGTGGCAATGAGTTACAAATTTGATACCACTGTTAAAAATAAAATCAAAAATGTTAATTGAGGTATATTCTGCATTATACCACCAGAGAAAAAAAACTTTGTATTTTGACAACTTCATTGATTCATAATAAAGAGTAACTGAATCTTTTCAGAAAAGATGTGAAGGATGAGAAAATAATATAATAAAATTTATATGGTTAGAATAAGGATGGAAGACCGAGCAAGAAAGGGATCCAATTGCTCCTCTACAATGGGATGGAAATGGTGGTAACCATGAAGAAAAGAAGAAAGCTGCTCAAGGTAAGAAGGTCTTCAAGCATAAACTCGAATTGATGTCTATAAACTCACCAATGAAAATTCTCTGGAAATTAGAAGATACTTGTAAGTGTTAAAACACAGAAATGGTGTCAAGCATGCAAAAATTGAGGTGATCCTCAGGTAGGCTCTGTCTTGGTTGTGAACAAGGTTCTGTGCTGCATTTGCTGTGGCAGCAGCTAACTGGGCATAGTGGGCTAGTCTGCGGGTCTGTTCCCTTTTATCTCTGAGCATACTTTAGTGTGTTGCTCCAAAATATGTTAGTGACTTTACTCATGACTTGATAAGTAAGGGAGAGAAATATACAAAATATGGGGGCTGAAATGTCACAGGAAAAAGACTTCTGGATCTTGCCCAGGGTCTATTTCATCTATGTTCACAAAATAATAGTAAGAAAATTGTTCCAAATCTGAGCCTAAGTACATATGTTTGGTGGTGGCTTTTTGGACACTGCATGTCAGCTGGAAGAGTCTGTCACATTCTTGCTAAAATAGGATTCGGTATAGTTTTCCTAGACAATCTCATGTCAAAATACATCTGTCACAATCAGTTGCTGAGCATAGTTCA
Organism: Edolisoma coerulescens; assembly: GCA_013397115.1. NCBI lineage: Eukaryota > Metazoa > Chordata > Aves > Passeriformes > Campephagidae > Edolisoma > Edolisoma coerulescens. Next base: position 2,273,815 of record VWZW01013750.1, on the reverse strand, counting down.
TGCTTTTAAAAAATCAGGCAGATGAGTGAAAATATTTAACAGTGCTGAAAGCAAAAAATATGTCTCTAGTTCACTGAATTCATGAAAACATGCAGGGTTTAGCAACTATTTGAGACTTGTTCATCTTTTATTTTGGGCAACAACTGACTTGGGACTTTAGGGCAGAGCATCCCACAGGGAGACAGATACCTGTGACCAAGTCCCTGCAACAGAATAAGGGGGTGAAGTCAAAATGTAAGGCCTCTTAGCTCTTCCCTCATTTCAGACCCTTTCCTGAGGTTGCTGAATCCTGTGAACTGTGTTCCTCAGTGTGTGAGTGCCTATGTGTTGTATGACTGTACTAGCTGAGTAAGAAGCCATTCAGTTAAGCTGTGACGTTCCAAAGCTCAACAATAAAATACAGACCTTATTGAAGTTGCTGCTCTAGTCTTTGACGTCTGTTTCTTATCACTTAGCATTCAGTTCAGGCTTTAGCTAATAATTAGGTAAATAAATTGCTACTTGACACCTACTTGTCTTTACTTTTTCAAACTTTCCTCTGCCAAGAAGTCACAGATTTGCACCTTTCAAGGAGGGAGTGGATATAAACGTCATGCTTTAGCACACTGCAGATACATTTTTATTCTCCACTCAATCCCATATTTTGCTATCAACCAAAAAAACCCCAAACAAAACAACAATAACCAAACAAAACCACAACAACCAAACAACCTCTCCCCCCCAAAAAGGCAACATCTATGAGTCAAAGCTCAGCAATATGTTCAGTATGCTATTAGTTGATTTAAAATATTCCTCCAAATGGAGCATGTTCAAAATATTTTACAGAACAAAAAGCTTTGTGTGACTGCAGCACAAAAACATAATCCAAAATGTTTTGGCTAAAAAAGGGAAGCCTTCTGTTTTCCTTACAACTGAGGCCAAACCAATTTTAATTTCTGACTTCTTAATTAATGTTAAATACAATTTAGACTGAGTTTCTCAGTAAAAAAATATTGCAACATTTGTAGATTTACAGTTATTTAGTCCACTGTTTTATCTTTAATTTGAGCATCTTAAGTATAAGAACAGTTAAATTCAAAGTCTTTGTAGATTATGCCATCTGTTAATGGAAATCTATTTTTCAGAGCTATGCAGAGCATGGTTAATAACTTGGCCATTTTACAAATTGGCCATTTTACAGGCTGGCCATTGTTTATTTATTTTTGCTGTGTTGGTGTCTAAAGGCTCTCTGTACTCATAAAATAAGAATTTCATTTTATGGCAAAAGAGAAGTCTTAAAAGTTATTTTTATTACATCCCAGCATAGACTGAGAAGCTTTTGCAATTTTTCATGAGAAACAAAGAAAGAGACTGGCCAACTGAGATATGCGATTCAAGTTCATCTGACCCTGTCTGGAGACCTGAGCTTGTGTTAGGACCTTGGTAAAGATGTTAGGCACTAAGGGAGTTCCCCAACCCCTGGTTTATTAGTAGATGAGTTGATTCCTTCATCACTATCCACAGTAGTGTAGATTTGTACACCTCTACCATTACTTTTCACTAAATGTAGATTTAGAGCTGTTCCCTATAAAAAAATCCACCGTAGGATTAAATGACTTGTGCACTGGAAGTGCTTGTTTTCTCCACAGACTGCAAAGGAAACATAAATGGATGATAAATGAGAGGTAGACATCTGTGCTATATGAGTCTGAAAGTGATCAAGAAGTTAGGCAAATATTGTACGTGATAAATTAATCCTCTGTAAACAAGTTGCTCTTTAGTTCAGGGTGGGGGACAACCAAGGCGAGGTCCAGCATGTGGTAGAGCACAGTAATGGAACGGAGTCTTGCATATGCAAGATGAGTGTGAAAAAACCCCGAACATCCTTGTTAGTAATCTTAGTTTCAGTCTTAAAAGTAAAGAATTTTTTTGCAGTGAAGGTTTTACCCCATCAAGCATATTAGTGTAAAAGTTTTGAACTGGGGGGAGGGGAGGGAGGGGTTGTGGAGTTTTGGAAGTGTGCATATTTTATTTTGGTTGGTTTGTTTGTTTAATTTTAAGCAAAAATTAACATGTCAAAAACTCTTCAGGGACCCAGTCTGTTTTAGCAAGGGCAAGAAGAGTGGGCTGCTCCATGGGGTCAGGGGTGCTGGGAGCCAAGGGTGGCAGCAAGGCAGCCAGGCAAGGGCTCCCCAGCAAGGGGCTGCTCCCACGGCAAGGTGAGCAGAGAGGTCTGGTGACAGTGACTAACTCAGGTGAGAGTCCAGGGCTGTCCAGGCCAGTCTGCAGTGATGAGGCAGGTACCAGCCAGGATCAGCAAGGCAGGCAGGACGAACACGGTGCAGTGCCAGGCACACCTGCAGTGTACCTTGGGCATCCTCCAAGGGATAAATGCAGCTCCAAGGTGTCCCAACCAAGACAAAGTGTCTCTCAGCTCTTTCTCTCACCTTGGCTGTTCTCAAGCAGTCTGACCCCATGTTACATGGCCATGCCGTGTCAAAGCTAGCCTTCAGCTCTGCCAGCTTATCCTTGGGAAGTAAAGGAGATGGATTCACACAGTGTTGCAGTGCGAAAAAATCCACCTTGCAGTTATGGCGAGTTCCCACAGCCCCCTGCAGCCCCATTGGTTTGCGTATTCCCCTCCTAGTTTTATGTATAAGTCTATGTTTATGTATTTCCTCTGTTCCATATGCATTATGTTCTACAATGTTCCCCTTTCCTCAGTACCCCATTGGTTGTCTGTATTAATCCCTCCTCTGTTCTATCCCCATTGGCTGTTCCTCTGTCGACTCCTCCCCTGTTCCCTTTCCCTATGGGCTGTAACCCTTTACCCTGCCTCCCTCTGTCCCAGTATAAAATACTTGTTCCTTTCCTTGTTCCTGGTCTCTCCTGCCTGTGAACCTTCGGAAGAATAAACGTCTGGAACCCATGTAGTAGACCCCTCTCTCTTGACCTCCGCCTGCATGCCTGACCACCAGCCTGGGGGAAGCTCCCTCGGGTGAGGAAGCTGCTTCCTCGTTGGTTTTTGTGTGCCGCTCCTGCTCCGGGGACGGCGCCGCAGTTCAGACCTCCGGGCTTCCTTTGCCCGGGCTCGCGGGCCCCAAGCAGCCGACCCGGCAGGCTGCTGAGGGCATCCCCGTGGCCGGCCAGCGCCGCCACAACACAGGGCCCTGGCAATGTTGCCGCATACTTTGTAAAGAGTAGAAGAGACTATTTTGACTCTAGAAATTACAGAGTAAAAGGGAGTTGAGGGGCAGGGAAAGAAAGGGAGACACTAAACTCTACATACAATCACAAAGAATGATAAAGCAAAGGTGGTTGAGTCCTTCTCCCCCTCACCAGCATTTCAGTGAAACACCAGTATTTACAGCATGGGATCATCAGGCTAAATTAAAGAAGCAGAAGACTGAAGCAAGTGTAGAAGCTTGTTGAGGACAGTAGGAGTAAATCTTAAGTTTAAATTAAATTTGGCTTATAAAACTTTTCTGATAAGAGTGGTATGCTTTCCCTACTCCCAACACCACTCAGTTCCTCCTAGGTAAGAGAGTTTATTGTATCTGTTAGCATCTCAAAACCTTGCTGATTTGAGAAACCACAATTGTCTAAAACTTTATCAGAAGTCAGGTGTTTCACTGCACAGAGCTGTTGGATAGAAATACTAAGTTTTCACTTTTTGTAGCAGGCTTTTGCAGTCTTTTCTAAAGGCTGAGGCTGTTTGATTTGAAAGTTCAGCACTAGACTCTTAGTTGTTGTAAATAAGCATAGCCTCATTATTTTTCTAGGCTTGTAGCAATTTTTGGTGGCTGAGATCTGCCACATAGTTTGGAACAAAAGTGTTATTTTCAAATCATAATCAGAGAGATGACCCCAGTTAAAAATGGCCATATTCTACTGTAAATATCTCGTGTCTTACCAGAGAGACAGTAATTGTGAAATTTTCCGAGAACTGTTATTTCCACTTTTTTCTGCTTTAACATCAAGCTCCTATAGATTAAATAGTTTGCTCATGCAAAAAACTCTTATTTTCTAAACTATATAGCTGCTGACAGTTTCATGTCATTCTGCAAGAAATCATAATAGCTTAATACCATTTTATAGAATCAGGATGTACCAATTGTCTTGAGTTTTTGCTTGGGTGACGTGTGGTGGATGGAATCTTCCTTATCCAGAGCCACCTGGATATTACAGGCCTAAATATCTTCGTGTGATCAAAGCACAAACTTGTGTGTCCCAAGATTGCTTTTGGTAACATGAACATCCTCTTGTAGCTATCAAAGAGCTGAAGTGGTGTGTCAGTGTGTTCTTACCTTCACCTGGTTCCAGTCTGTTACACTTTGTGACAGGTTATGGTGGGAAAATCCTAGCCTAGTGAAGGCAGCATGCAGATCCAGCTTTGTATGTTGACTGTTCCTGATGCTAGGAATTTCTCAAGGTTGTTCTGCTGCTGAAAATGAGCTCTGAGTGCTTTGGAGAACAAGATCTGGTCTAAGGTCCTATTTAGTGATGGAGCTGTCATGAAACTCAAGCCCAGTTACTGGGCTTAAGTAATACGCTGACTAGCATGCTGAGCCCAATATAAATAATAAAATACTTCCATTTGGTAGTATTGCCCAAATACTGTTTCCCATACAAATTACGTGGGAAGAAAATGTTTACATTCACAATCGCATATCTCCCTGTCCGCTGAAGAATTTATCCCAGTTTTCCGACCACCCCTACAACTCCCCACCATCTTCCTAAGCCAGATTTTCCTGGCTTGTGTCCATGTCTTCCTTTACCCTCTCCCAAAATCACAGACCTAAAGAATCCATGCTGGCGACAACACTGCTTAGGATAAATTTCTTCGCTGATATTGTCCTTGGTCTGGGAAAAGATTCAAGTCAGGAGAAGGAAAAATTTCTTTGTGGGATAGACAGTGTTTTATTAAGAGCCTGCCCGAATAAAAGTGGCTAAAAATGCCGTATCTCTGCTCTTAGCAAGATGTCATTTGGGATACACTTATTGATTCTCAAGACAGTCACTAGGTTGTAAAATTTAGGTGTTAGAACACTTGCATTGTGAATATGTGCCTTGGAGCAGAGGTCAATTCCCTGTGCAAAACACCCTTCCTGTCCAATAGACAGAGGGGTGGCCAGGCTGCTGAGCAAGAACCCCCTAACATTCACATCAAGTGTTAGGGGTGCTGAGTCAGCCCGCGTATGGATACGGCTTCTTCCTGCTTTGACTTGGGTATTTTATACCGTATCGAACTTCTATTTCTTTTAATTAGCATTCTGAAATCTGGAAAAGCATTAGGCATAGATTAGCATAAGACTGTGCATCAACATTGTCAATGCACCTATGATGGCCAGGATACCTTGCAGGAGGGAATGCACACACTTGTATCGTTCAAGCATTTGCTGAGCTAGAGAGAAGGAATTTTGTGGATCAAAAATGTTTGTTTAAGGGTTGCCAAAATTCTGCTCAAATCTCCTCTTAAATATTTAGCTCCTTTTTTGGATCCCACTCTTATGGCCGAGCTGCTAAAATCTCCAGAGGCTTTGACAGTGTTATATATTCTGCTCTACAAGTACTGTTAGAGAGCAGGGGGGGTGACCAGAGTGTCAGAGATCACAGCTCTTCTTCCCGAGGGTGTTCAAAAATGAGCCTAGAGGGACTGGCACGTGTGGATGTGTAATTCATCTGTATGTGTGCGCAGGGACAGAGAAAGTATTGCAGAACTCTTGCTTTTATCCTACTTGGCTCACAAATCACTAAACTCTTGGCATCATGGAGATTTAAAACACAGATAAGCAAGGTGGCAAATGATTTAATATGGATTAAATAAACTAGTGAAAGTGCATGTATAGTAGCTGTGGAAAGTTATTCTTGTTATTTCCTCTTTTTATTTAAAAGCATGTGCTTCTGCTGAATATTGACCTATCCTAACCACATCAGACATTGGTGGTGGTCTCCCTGGAATTAATATATTTCCTTAGTTTCCTTTCCTGGTTATTTATTTTCCTCTGTTCATTCTATGTTCCCTGGTTTAGCTGTGTTACCAGAAGCTTGCCTAGTTCCACTTGTTTCTGCAAACTACAGTTAGTCCCTCACTAAAAAAATGCCAGCACTGCCTTACTTGGTGAAATCTTGGGGAGGAGAAAGATATTTGGATATGTAGTCAGGTATTTGGTCTGTAGAGCAGTCATATTTTTCTTCTTCCAGATGCTGATGGGCAATTTGTAAGGTGTAAGGGTAATTTTGAGATAACCCTGTGGTAGTTAGTCACTTAGAGAGATTAGAACATTTTGTTATCCTCATCTTAGTTACAGCTGTCTCAGAGTACTGCAGTGGTTTTCAAAGCAGATGTACAAGGCAGCACAACTGCTGTTATCCCTTAAGATTTTGGAAACCGAAATATAGGTCCCAACAGGCATCACATAGCTACACTTTTTCCCCCATACATACATAATCACTGCAAACTCAAATCCGTTTTCATCTGCCACTTAACTCTAAAGATTGCCAAAATTCAACCACGAAATCATAGAATAATTAAGTTTGGATCATTGGAGCTCATCAGGTCCAACTCAAAGCAGGGTTATCTTCCAAGTTAAATTAGGTTGTTCGGGGCTTTGTCCAGCTGAGTTTTAAAAATCTCCAGCATTGGAAAGTCCACAGCATCACTAGGCAACCTGGTTCAGAGCTTAACCATTGTGAGATTTGGGGTTTTTTTCCCTTAAGACTATTTAAAATATCTCACTGTCAGTATATACTGCCTCTTGACATTTTACTATGCACTTCTGAAAAGAATACCTTGCCTCTAAGTAGACAGTACTCAGTAGCCCCCATTAGGCTTTTCTGCAGGCAAGCAAACTTGCTTTCTTTTGTGTCGTGTTCTCTACACTCTACACCAAAATCCAAAATACGCTATGCCTGTGTTTGCCATTAGTGGGGACCCAAACTGGATGACACAGTCCAGGTATGGCCACACAAGTGGCAAGTAAAGGAGGAAAATCACTTCCCTAAATCTTTTCTCTTGTCAGTGACCAGCCCTGGTTCTTCTAATGGTGCACTGCTGACTTATATTTAATTTGATGTTCACTGGGACCTCAAATACTTTCACAAAACTATTTCCTAGTCAGTTTTCCCCAAACCCATACTGGTGCAGGAGGTATTATATCTTCATACCTGCACAACTTTGTATTTGGTTTTCTTGAACTTCATGAGGTACCTGTCAGCCCGTTTCTTCCTCCTCTTAAAGTCTTTTGGTGGAACAGCCTTGTCCTCCAGTTTCAGTCATTACACCTTTTTCCAGCTTGCAAGGCTCATGAAATTGCTCAAAGTGCAATTATCCATATCGTTGATGACAATGATAAACTGTTTTGGTCTTAGTATTGATCCTTAAGGAAAGGCACTCCTAGCAGGCTGTTGGTTAGGTTTTTGAATAACAGCCTAGCCAAGTTTTCACCTACCTTGTAATTCGCCTCTAAATTCTACTACTGGGCTAGGAGATCTGCCAGGCATGAAGGCAGATAGTAGGGAGCAGCCATAAAGCACCTCAAACTTTTACATGTCATTTGTCACTTTCCCATGTCCCTTGTCTTTTTCAGCAATGGAGCAATGTTTTCCCTGGTTTTTTGTTTGGTTGGTTTGGTTTTGCTTGATTTGGGGTTCTTTTTCCCTACAGAAACATTTCACCTTGTACTCACATCTCTCTCTGGAGTTTCAGCTCCAGCTCTGAGCTTCCTGATTTGCCCCCCTCATGCTCAGGCAACACCTTTGTGACACAGAGAAATCCAGAATCATGGAATTTTTTGGGTTGCAAGAGACCCAAACAATTGATCAACAGATCCAACTCTTAAACCAGCACTGCCAAACCAGCATTAAACATGTCCCTCTGTCCCCCTTCTACATGATTTTTGAATGCTTCCAGGAATGGTGACTCTACCACTTCATTGGATAACCTGTACCAATGCCTGACAATCCTTTCAGTGAAGAAATTTTTCCTAATACCCAATTTAAACCTACCCTGGTGCAACTTGAGGCCGTTTACCCTTGTCCTGTCGCTGGTTGCCTGGGAGAAGAGACTGACTCCAGTCCTGACTACAACCTTTTTCAGGTAGTTGCAAAGAGTAATGAGGTCTCCTCCCTCAGCCTCCTTTTCTTCAGGCTAAATAACTCCAGTTTCCTCAGTCATTCCTCATAAGACTTGTGTTCCACACCCTCCACCACCCTCCTTACGCTCCAGCACCTCAGTGTGTAGTGAGGGGCCTAGAACTGAACACGGGATTGGAGATGCAGCCTCGCCAGTGCCGAGCACAGGGGGATGGATGATCACTACTCCTGCTGGCCACATTATTCCTGATACAGGCCAGGATGCCATTGGCTTTCTTGGCCACCTGGATACATGCTGGCTCATGTTTAGATGGCTGTCCACTAGCCCCACTGAAGTCTTTTTCTGCCAAGCAGCTCTCCAGTCGCTCTTTCTCCTGCCTGTAGTGCTGCTGGGGTTGTTGTTACCCAAGTGCAGGACCTGGAACTTCACATTACTGGACCTCATGCAATTGGTCCATGGACCCAGCTTGTCCAGATTCCTCTGCAAAGCCTTCCTACCCTCCAGCAGATCCACACTCCTACCCAACATGGTGTTGTCTGCAAACTGACTGACAGTGTACTAGATCCCCTCATTCAGACATTGATAAAATAATCAGAACGAGTCCCAGTACTGATCTCTGAGGGACACTTGTGAGCAGATGCCAACTGTATGTAACTCCATTCACAACCACTCTCTGAGCTCAGCCAGCCAGTTTTTTACCCAGTAAAAAGTATACCTCTACAAGGCCTGAGCAGCCAATTTCTTCAGGAGAATGTTGTGGGAAATAGTGCCAAAGGCTTTACTAAATTCTGGGTAAACATCTACCTTTGCTTCCATTTCTACAAAACACTTTTTTATTTTTATAATTTTTTCCTTTTTTTTTTTCCTCTACTGAACATCAGTCACTGCACATCATGCAGACAGCTGGTGGAACTGTTTTCAGATTCTGGAAATCACTTACCATTATCTCCTCCCAAACTACAGAGGCAGTCCCTGTGTCATCTTTATTCTTCACTTAGAAACTCTGGTGGCTTTTTGTTTTGGATTTTTGTAGTATTGCTCCCTTGGAAGGAAACCATGTCAGAAACGTGTAGAGGTATTAAAGAACTTGTTGCCAGACTTTGGGAATTCATCTCTGTCAGCGCATAAAGATTTTGTCTTCTATGACTAAACTTCTATGACTAAAATGAATCGGAATAGGATTTCTCTGATTAGTAGTGTCACCCTGGGAAGAGCTGACATCATTTAGTTGTGGGATTTTACTAGTATATAAAATGATTGCATTTAAATGTTTAGTCTGGAGTTGATTTTGGAGAATATACTGGAAGGTGCTTCATATACTACTACATGTCACAACCATGCTATCAAACAAAAGTACGCAATGGTGAGCAGCATGAACCCGAGACTATGGTTATTATGTCACTAATGTGGCCATTAAGTTTTCATGTTAAGATTTATTATGCTGTCATTACAGCACTTTTGTTTTTTATGTATCAAGCCACTACTACAGTACATATTTGTTGACATCTCATCTGTTTTAGAAAGGCAAATGATTACAAGTTACCAAGGAAACTAATAAGCAGTATGCAAGGAATAGGCTGCACAATTTGTTTTGCTGGATAGCAAGTCACTGCTGTTTTAAAGTCAATTAAATTGCTCCTACTTCTCACACTGATAAAATAAAAACAAACCATGTACCATTTGAAAACATTATAGCCATATCCATTTAGTAAATGGAAATGAGCATTGTATTGTAGCTTATACAGATGGAAGATAAAGAGGGATGTAATTTGTTGAAGGTTTTGTGTACTTTATATACAAAGTGCTTTATTTTATGACTTTATAGAAAATCTTCTGTTCCATTAAGTCCATAAGACTACATGACCACAGACCTTAGCACCTGAAGGAGTTTTAAAGACTGGTAAATACAAACTTGTTTCCTTAGTTTGAATTGCCTGGACAGTTTGATAAAAAAAACTTTCATTCAGACCTGCTGTTGAGCTGTAATGTGAAAAGAGAAGTTTGGAGTAAATCAGATCAGTGGGATTGAAATTGATTTAGGCTGGTGACTCAGATAAAACAGGTCACCTGCCCCAACTCCTGAGCAGATTACACTGAGAATCTGTACAATGCCACGAATGAAAATCAAAGAGTTTAATTTTTTTTAAAGCAAGAGGAGATCCGCGGGGGACTGCACCTTTTGAAGCCATAATAGCTGTTGTTAGGTATTGTTGTGTCTATTTATTGTGGAAGAAACATTAGGGACTCTCTGTAGCCCTAGAGACGATTTGTTCATGGTTCTGACCTTTGGGTGAAGGAACATGAATTTTTAAAATAATATTGGGTATTCTTTGTTATTTTTTTTCTGCCCTGTTCTCTGAGCCTTATGTATTCTGGGTGGCTTGGTTTAATGAGTTGTACCACATCCCCTAACCTTTCCCATGTTTGTAAGCTTTCACTCTCAGTAAGTCCACCATAATATTTGCAAGGCAGATGAAATATAAAGTAAATGATGCTGCTGCCTACTCACTGCCTAAATTGACTGTCATCGGCCATGGAAGGCTGGGAGGGTGTGCGTAGTTGAGTCCCAGGGGAGACAGGCAGCTGAGCAGGACATGTCCACCTATAGCAGAAGGAATGGAAGGTGGAAAAAAGGTCAGCATTTTGAAGATACAATATTGTGGGGTATTGCTACCACAATGAATTTGTTAGGTGGATTTATTTTCTCACCTGTTGGATTTGCCCTCAGTGACAGCATCACTGCCTTCACTGTAACACTTGCTCATTATAGCTCATGCAGAACAGACCCGTGTGCTATAACCAAAACCAGACCATCTCATATTATTTACTTTGTGTACACCTTAAAAGGAATATTCTTTTCTCCTTATATCAGTAATACTGAAATGAAAAAAAGCATGAGTACTACTTGGTACTGATAACCTTCAAAAACATGATATTAGCTGATTAACGTATCTTAATGTTTGTGATAGCAAGGACAGGCGAGGTGGTGTGCCTGTCCCTCTGGCTTTAAAATCCCTGAAATCAGGGGAGATGTGAGAGCATCAGCTGAAAGCATTTTTAGCTACTTTCTGTTTGGATAGCATTTCTTCAGGAGTATTTTTGGTGGTGGGTGTTGACCAGTCCTAAGATGAAATCCAATAATTGCCTGTGGCAAAAATTAGGTCAACAAACTGTCTAAACTGCAGGTGCTGGTATTAACAATGCAGTGTGCATGAACAGCAGGGGATAGCTGGATAGGGAGTAGAAGAAATGGATATGAATGAATATGTGGAAAGAAAAAGATAGGAATGGTATGTAGAAAACAAGAATAATATAATTCTTTTTGGCTTCTCTGAACTTCTAGTTCTTTTTTCCAAATCATATGATGAAAGTAGTGTTTTCACTGATCCTGTCAATAGTCCTTGTTTCCCTCAGGTTTGACTTGAATACCCAGGGCTGCTTTTGCAAAAGTCCTCGTGGGAAATAGTGGGTAGAAAGCTTCATGGCTACTTTTTAAACATGCTTTCACAAAAGATGTGAAGTCACTGAAACTTGGCTGCACAGGAAAGTTAGAAAATCCCTTTGTGAAGTATCAGATACAACAATATGTATTTTGCTGGTGTATACAAATATGGAACTTCCATTTTGTTTTGCCATTTTCACAAAGACTAAAAATTTAAATATATTATGAGATTATTTACCAAATATTCCATGAATTTGGAAGGTAGATTTCAAGTATGCAAATGGACTAGTAGGGTGAAAGTACATGCTGCAAGATTTACAAAGATGGAGTAAGTATTAAATTCAGGAAAGTATTTCCTGCAGAGGAAAAGCTGTCACCATAAATGAGAGATTGTTGCAACAAATGCAGCTGTTGAGTGTTTAAGGAATTGAAGTTGAACTGAATGAGACTGAAAAAAAAAATAATTCTGTAGCATCTTGTAAAAATTAACCAGAATTAAAATTAACACACATAGTGTATTCAGAAAAAAAATACAAAAAGACAAAATGGAAATACATTCTCTAAAAGTATTAATCAAAGACAATAGTTACAGGATGATTTAAAACCTATCAATCAAACTTTAAACAAAGGAAGAAGGTGGCATTAAGTTTAGATTCAGATTAAGGAATTAAATTATATAGTAACTCAGACAACTCTTTCTGGATTTGTATAAGTAGAAGCCAGTCCATAATTTTCCCCTGTGGAATAAAGATGAGAATTTCAAAGGATTACTGCTGGCTAAATGCATTTTACATAAATGCATAATGCAAAAGTATAAGCTGCAGGGAGAAACATTCCGGTTATATACAAAGTTAAAATTATGTGACATTTAAAGTATAGCTCAGAAGTATGCATATATAGAACACAGAGTGTTTATTTCTTGGACTCAGATCAACAACAAATTGCTTTCATGGCAGCTGCTTTCACAAAAATGCCTTAAGGGTCAAGGGGTTTGAGTTTGGGGAGGGGTCTTCTCTCGTGGAACTGAACTGTGCTTTAGCTGTCAAGGTCACAAGCCAGTCAATTAAAGACAGAAGGGAAAAAAAAAAGAAAGCAAAACACAAAAACATATTGGGGCAACTAAGTAAACTGTTTTTGAAGGCATGAATTTCTTCAGTGTGGTAAGAGAAAGGGAATGACAACCATTAAGATGTGGCTGGGTTGGACAGCACTTGGAGCAGAAATGGTGTGAGCTTTCACGTGAGTTTCTAATGTACTTTCAGTAAAGTGAAAAGGGCATGCTGAGGAGAATAAATGAAATATTCATGTTTTCCTAATGAGCATCAAGGGTCCCTCAATTTTCTGTTTGATATTATTCTGTCCAGACAACTTGAGATTAGATCACAGGTGGGAAAGCTACAGGGAATAACACAGGATCACAGAATATTCTGAGTTGGAAGGGACTCACAAGGATCATAAAGTCCAGCCCCTTAAGTGAATGGCCCGAACGGGGATCAAACGCGCGACCTTGGCGTTGATAGTGCCATGCTCTGAACAACTGAGGTAACGCTTCAATCTAACACGATGATGATAAGGTGATATCAGAGACTGGCAGGAACCTGTGTGAAACAGCAGGGAAGCTATGGACAGGCAGACTGGCTGCTAACAGCAAACCATGTTTACTCATAGATGGTTGTTTGCTTGTCCCAGAGTGGAATATAGGATCAAAAGGGATTTTTAAATTTTTAAATTAATTTTTTAAATTTGAAAATTCCAAGTCTAGGGGAAAGCCTGAGGGGATTTTAGAAATTGTTGAAGTGGTGCTGGGAGATGACACAATTTGAGATGCTAAAGGATGGAGAGTAAATGACAGAAATGAAGTCTGTTTCTTATTCATAAGAAGGGGTAATTTCCCCTCATAGAAAACATTCACATTCAGGAAAATAAGTATTATTTTAGACACTTAGGGCTAAACCTTTCAAAGGTGCAGCTACCCTGAACTGGAAAATTCCTTGGCAGTCTTTCAAAGCCACTTTTGAGTCAACAGAGGCTCACATGAAGTACTCCAGGCTTCTGAAACAAGCTCCTGCATGCTGCTTCACACCTGCTTGAAAGGTAGAAGGGCAGGAACAAAGACCCTCTAAAGCTAAGGAAGTAAAACTCTAGCCCCACTGCTCAGGCTTGCATAAACCTACTAAAATCACTCTGAATGTGCAAGAGAAGAGACCTGTGAAGATGTTTGTTTAACCGCAATGCAAGTGCTAAGGTTATTTATTAAGGGAAGGGAAGATGCTCTGTGATTCTGCATCAGGCAAATGCACTGAGGTAGTTTCTACACTGTTATTTGGTACAGGTGTGGAAGATTTGTTAGACACAGAACTCTGTCCTGTCGTGCTGTTGAGCAGTCATAAACCTGCATGGACACACGAACTATCTCAGTGGCTTTAGTCCTTTGAATAATAAGCTTTGCTGGGCACCTTCTAATTTTGGAACATGTAATAAGGAAACCCAAAGGAGTCTTCATCAGCTGTTTTTCTTTTTTTTTTTTTTTTTTTGAGGGAGGGAGCATGCTACCAGCGTTCAATTCTGGTTAGTGAAAAACAGTATGTGAAGCATAGCTTTACAGTCTAATCTGGGAAGGCAAGATTGTTTTGCAGGCAGAGGTCAAGATTTTACCTCCCTCTTCTCCTTCTTTCTCCCTCTTACCTGTGGCTCTTCGCACACCCTCCTGTGAAAGCAAATTTAACAGTCTTAGCAACACAAATACATGTTGCGTTGCAAGTGAACTTTTCAAGGAGAAGAATTTGTTGGATGGCACAGGAAGCAAAGGATAAACCCAAAAGCTACTTTCAAGAAATTTTAGGTATTAGTTATGGTCTCAGACTTGAGTCTGAGTTAGTTAAGCTACTCAGACTTGGAAGAAAAGAGTAGACTGAAACTTGAAAAGCACTTTGATAGGGTCTATAAGGGTAGACACAACCAGATTTTTAGCAAACTTTCCTAATAGCCTGCTATTTATATCAAGCAAAAAACACTTGCACAATTAAAAACATGTACTGAAACAAGGATCCTACACAGAAAGCTGCTCTGCAGTGCAAATGACTAGAACAAAATCCATAAATATTATCCTGTCATAAAGTTGCCCTTTACTTTCTTGAAGCAGTGCTAGTTGTACATACTCTATTATAGAGTCAAGTCTTTCACTCAAATTCATTGCCATGCATTTGGGTGGCAAACTTTTTTTTAAATAATGAAAGATGAGAGACAAATCACTACCATTAGTGCAGAAGGCAAGGTCTAGTATGGGACCATGCACTTCATCCACTCTCAGTACAAAGTTAATAATCTCTCCTAAAGTTTTCTATATTCAGCTTCATTAATCTAGACAAGGTGGCAGAATGAATAATTTGAATTCAAATCCTGAAACTGAAGGAAAAGGATCAGTGCACTAGCTGACTCTTGTTCACCTTTGGAGAAATATATTATTTTAAAAACATAGTTTGCTTTGAATTTCAATGCTTATAAAAGGTTGAGATATACAGATTGAGACACTGACCTTTCCTTTTCCTCCTTGGACAAAATAGAACACAAGCCATGCCCGTGCAATCATCGAGAGACATGAAAAAAGGAGGTGAAGCATACAAGTGTTTTGGTGCTGTAAGGATAAAAGGCACTCTTGCAATTCTCTGAGAGGAGAAGAGGTCATGTGTGGAACTGTGGTGAAACCACCCTGGGAATTTTCTAAAAGAACCTGAATTACTCTTTTTGACAAAGCAATTAAAATATAAAAAGCAGAGGAAGTCACCCAGTACCTACAAAAATTTATAGAGAATGGAAGGCAGTTTTACCCTGTCAGTATGATTGAGAACTGAGCAAGATCCTCACAAAAGGGCTTGAGGCAGAAAGGATGGCAGAGTTCAGATCAGCATTTAATGAGGCGCTTCCAACACAGGGCAGCACAAGTCCAGTGTTTGGACATCAAGCTGCGATTGCAGTGCTGGCAGCATGAGCACAACCCGGGCCCATCCTTCCAAACCTGCCACTCTGCCCATGATACCAGTATTGCCTTTCTCTGTTCCACTTAATCTTGCACCATGGGTGCAAGGAAGGTCACTGGACTGTTGACTTCATATTTAAGTGACAACTTTACACCTCAGTAGCCTGGAGGTCTGCCTCCTCTCTTCTGTCTGGTGCTGGAAAGGTAAACTGTTGCAAAATACCTTAGTGAGAAATTATAAACCCAGGTGTGTTGTACCAGATTATCGCTATCTCTGTCCATCCTGGAGTTAACATTTGATTATGACAGCTTGCATCAAATGCCAGCTGAAAATGTTTCCTATACCAAGCAGAAGAAAAACACAGGTTCTAGATTCTAATTAAGGTTGTGAGGGGTGAGCAACTGCAAACAGCTTGGAGAGAGGCTGCATAAAACCTCTGTATGTATGTTGTGTGTTGTACAACAGAGCTCTGTTTCTGGAGAGCCTCTGGAGCAGGTTGTCTCCGCAGGAAAAGGACAGCTGAATGCTGACTGTTTGGGCATCAGACCACATGTGTTAGACTGCACACATATGACTTTTGCCCAAGTCCAATTTCAGAACAGCTGAATGGCTGATGTAGATGATCTAATAGCTTTTTTATAGACCTAGGTTTGTGTGTCGATTTACGACCTTCTCAGTCATAATCGGCTATGACCAGCCAAGCCCTTCCAGTGCTGATTCACATGGCACCTTTAAGACCTGAGAACATATGGGATTACAGTGTTGTTCACGAGAATTATATATGCATATTGACTGGTGACTTTATCACACAAGGGCTATGTGTAAAAAATGTGCTCTCTCTGGCCTTGTAAATAACAGCGTGCAGCATTTATTAATAGACTAATAGAGAGAGGTTGTCTAACTCATTTTTGGCAAGCAGCAAAACATTCAGTGAATCAGATACTGTTAATTTTTTGTTTTAAATATGTGATAATATATATAAAGCTCCTGCAATTTCCCGTCTGTTTTCCTGCACTCTTTTGTACCTTTTTGCTGCAGACTGCTGTCTGGGAACAGCATGGCAGACTATCCCACAAAAGGAGGGGAGTGGGAAGCCAAGCACAATCCTGCAGGCCTGGGGATGGCTGCAGGCTCAGCTGAGAGCCCGTGTTGCAGTGACAAGGCAGGCCTATGGCTAGGCTGGGGGGCTGGTCCATAGGTCAGGGACTGGGTCTAGATGGCTGCCTTGCACCCCAGCTGCTGCACCACAGCTCAGGCAGGATCTGAGTGTGAGAAAACTTTCACTTACAGCTGGCTCCCAAGAAAGTTGCAACGGGGCATCCTCTGCTGGGACTGACTCTTGCTTTCTTCATTACAGCTTCCTTAAAGTCCACCAGCTGTGTGTTTTGGATGCTGGCCCCAAGCCCACACAGCTGAAGCCCTGGGTGTGGGGGATGGCTGGTGTCCTGCTCACCTCCCCACTGCAGCAAAAGCAGATGGGAGGCTCCTGCCCACGCGCTCCATTTCTATTCCCATGAGAAAAGCTCTTTGCAAACTTGAAAAGTATAATTTGTTGGGTTTTGTTTCCTTTTACTCTGTTGAGCCCAGTTTGCTTCATGAGGAAATGCAGTGCTAGCAGGTCTGAGTGCATATGCAGGACAGAGGACACGGCTGAAGACTTACAGCCAATAATACATAAGATCTACCAGGAGGATGACTTCAGAACTCTCTAAGTGCTAAATGGCCAGACCCACACAGCCTGTGGGTACAAGCACCTGCTGCTATATGGACACCATCAGCTCTGCCAGATACCGAATCACAGGACAGGTCAGGTTGGAAGGGACCCACAGTGAGGCATCTGCTTCAACCTCCCTGCTCAAGCAGGGTCATCCAAGAGCTCATAGAACAGGAGTACATCCAGATGGTTCTTGAATATCTCCAGTGAGGGAGACTCCACAATCTCTCTGGGAAATCTGTTCCAGTGTACAGTCACCTGCACAGTCAAGAAGTTTCCCCTCTGTGGTGCACAAGGTGGGTGCAAACAGAGAGAGTGGCTCAGTGATGCAGCCCTGCAGGACCACCTTCTGGGTTCTGCTGGGCTCTGGGCAATAAGATACAAAGCACTGATGATTCCTATTATGCCGATGCACTTCTGTATTGGTTTTTGAACTTTCCATGACAAAATCTTCTATAAGTTCAAGTAGTGACCACAACAAAAGCCAATACCATTAGATGAAGTCACTCAGTGTCAATAAACCTGATACCGTATCTGAAATCAACATTTTTATTCAAGCATTTGGCTAGCTTATAATGGGACAGGCCCAACTGGAATAGATTTAGATACATGTGCTGAGCTTTCCCACAATTACATAAAGAAGGTTTTGCGATACTCTTACCCCATTTGGTTTGTGGTAAATTGTATAAATCCAGAGATGAATGAGTACTGCCACTGGTAAACAGAACAGGATATGTCTAAAAACGACTAGAGTTTTTAGAATTGTGGAGATTTGTGGTCCTCTTGACAGTCAGCAAGAGAGGGCAGGTTTAGTTGTGAGACCATCCTGACAAGGGTTTTCCTGAACAAATGATTCTCTCGTGAGAGTTTTGATATGTAGTTCAAACCATACTTATGGCATGTATACTGCACCCTGATGTGCTGTATCCTCATGAGCAGGTTTGGAAAAAGAGACAGCTGCTGGAAGAAGAGCAGGTGGCATTCCCACAGCAGGGATAAAATTGAATAGAGAAGAGAAATCCGTATGAACAATGAGGTATAACAGCTTACATACTTTCATTAAAGAGGAAGGACAGGAAAATCCTGCTTAAATCAGTCACATGGAAGTACTCATCTCAAAATAGGGAAAGAAAAGCTCCTTAAGCTACAGTTCAGGTTGAAAGTCTTCAGTATGTGAACGAGAAAGTATGTTTCTATGGGGTTTGTAAAGAACCCTGATTACTGGAAAAAGAGTGTGACAGTCTCTTGTTTCATGGAGGATCTGTGAGGGTCTCAACATGATCCTGAGTGCTGTTGTTTATCACGTCTGAGTGTTGCTGTGCTGTACACTGGGGGAGTCAGACTGAGTGCCTGACTCTGAGCATCACAGAACTATGTGCTTAGGAGGTTCTGGTCTGCATCAGTCAGGACCAGCCTGTGTTTTATTCAGCATTTTAAAGCAGGCAAAAAAGACCTGAAGGACACCTCTGTCAGATGCTCTGAGTGACTCTGAATACCCCCAGAACTGGCCAAGGAGTGTATAAATGTCTGCCTTTTCTGCCAGTTTCTTCCTCAATAATGAATATATAGCAGTAATCCTTTCCTTGGGATTCACCCCAAAACAAAAAAGCTCAAATAGCTGATCTATCCCAGAAAACTGAAGGCTTTGCACGTCTTAAATGTGCATTAAGATTCCTAGCGTGGCTACAATTCAATAGAGACACATCTTTGTTAATCCAGGGCATATTATGGTGCCTTAATTAGGAAAAAAAATCTGAGGGCTGGGAGTAGTAGTAAGCACACTTTGGAAACCAAACTAGTCCCATCTCCAATATTTGCCTGTGTTGTGTTTCTTGATATGCCCTCTGCCTGTAGTCACTTGTTATGCTGAGTCCAGCCTGAGGACTTTGTTCTGGACTTCACCAAGCAGTTCCTGCATTCATATACATGGCTACAATCAAATGGCTTCAAGAGTTGTGTGAAAAGTAATGGCAGGGCTGCACATCCCCAGACTGGGCTCTTTGGGTGTTCCTTAACATCTCATCAGGAGCTTCTGCAATTTCTGTATTTTTGTCTAAAGTACGGTTTGTCATCTATTTACCCATTTACTGGTAAACTTGTGAATATAAAAATCAGGCACCTTCTTGTTCATTAAAAAAAATAAAAATATGAGCTTGGCCCCAAATACAGTAGACTTAACCCCATAGATATTATGTTACTATTTAATTGTTTTTACATTTCCTGCTGTTTCATAAGAAGAAACTAAGCATAAAAATAATAATGTTAATCCTCCATAGTGGTTCTTTGGGGTTTTTTTACTATACCAGATATTGAGAGTTTAACCTTTTTGTTTTGAGTAATTTTCTTTCCTATGAGGACAATTTTAGAAAAGGTGAGGAGTTGAGCAGTGAGCACAGACAGGAGCCAGATACTGAGGACAACTAAGTGCAGAGACTTGCCAAGTTTCCTGCTTCCCCACTGGGAAGAACTGCACTTTCCAAGTCTCAGGCATCCAGAGGGGAATTTTCTGGCTCTTTGGAGCAAGTGTAATGATGATACAGTGCCTTTTCCCCCCATTTCTCCTTCATCAAAACTGCAAAAGAAACCAGCCTGTGCCTTTCTCTGAAGCTGTTAAGATTGTATTAAAAAGGCAGACAAGCTCACAGAATTTAGAGGAAACCTATGCAAAAGAAATACCAGTGACTGCAAAGCAGCAACACAAACAAGAAAACAGAACTTGTCTAATGACATCCTACAGCTCTGAACATCTTTTGCCTAAAATGAAAGGTTTTAAGAACCCTAAACCTCCAAATTATACTGTATGATATTGTGTCATACATTGCCTAGTTTACTCATATCTCCAGATATGCACCCGAATCATTGTGAAATTCCTTCTTCTCCAAAACCTCTTTTTTTTTTTTTCAGACATTTAGTATCTCCTGTCAGGTATATAGATTTCTTAAGTTGATGACATGGTGGAAGTTATCCTGTTCTTTTGCATTCCACTGAATTCCATTAATAACAAATGACAAGCACTGCTCATATTGGTTCTATTCAAGAGAAAAAAATTAAAGGGAAGTGGTGAAAAATTGTGCATCTTATCAAATGTTTGAGAATCCCTGAAGATTGAATTATGAAGAGATGTAGTGAAATGTGTCAGCTGAATGACGGGTAATGGAAAATGATCCATTCCTTTGAGTGTATTAAGGGAAGGACCACGGGGAGCACTTTAGAGCAAAACATAACCAATAGTCTAATCCACGTATTTTCTCTGTGGAATTTTTTATGGATATTGCTATCAATAGCCATTGATATTTGTGTGTTTATTTTATACATGCACTGAGTAATAGGTCACATTTTTAACAATAAGTCTGAATTCTATATTTGAACTTTATATATATATAACGGGCAGGGAGTCTGAGGTCCTGCTCTGATCTTTGCATATTGACCTGAGCTGATGAAAGCAGTGTCTTTGAGAAAATCTATTAGGAGACAGGCAGACCTGTTAGTTTTACTTTTCTTATGTGGAACTTCAGCTCTGTGAAGTCTCAGCACAGGAGCACCTAAACTATTAGTTGTTTCCTCCCTATCTATATTTAACTGGAGCAATATTGTTGCAGGGAGCTTCAGCACTCAGCACTCTACAGAGTGCTAACTAAAATGCAGAAAAATGACGAGCTTCTGATATCAAGAACTTATTTTCCTGACATGTTGTGACAAGAGTGGGAGGAGAGGAAAGACTTGGTGTGGCAATGTGGAAAGTAAGAAAGGAGCTGAGCCTTTTAGGTCCAATCTGAAAAGGCAGAAAACTGCCATGCTGGAGAGCTTGTGCTGAGGGTCAAGGCCAGGAGAAATCATCTCATGTATGTAAACAAAAATATGGACAAAAAAATTTGCATTCTCAGGCACAGTTTAAGGAAGAAGCAGGGAAGGTTGCAATGCACTCTGCAGCAGATACAGATCACAAGGGACATGTGACAGCTTGTGGTTTGCGAGCTGTTCTCACGTGGGCTTTATTCTCACAGATGCTCACCAGCAGAAGGATGAAAAGGTAGCATCCCTGATGCAATCTTTGTTATTTCTCATCTCACAAATCATTGCAAAGCAAAGTTGGATGAATGGGAAAAGCCAGTAGATTATTTCAGTACAAACCCATGAAAAGCTTTCTCAAAAAGGAATCATACAATAAAGCAAACTGTTAGTGGTCACTAGAATTTGGAAACTGGAGGTAAATTAGCAGGGAAGCCCAGATAAGCTCGAAAATATTAAATAACTGTTCAGAAAAATTACACGGGCTGCTGATGGGCTTTATTAATTGCATTCAGTGGGGATGTTAAAAATAGAAGTAAGAAAATGACTAAGAGTGATGTCAGCAAGTATTTAGATCTAAACATACAGCACAAAAAAAACCCCCCTAAATTAAAATCAATGTTGGTGTAATGGCTGGATAATTAAACAGATGTTCTTGCAAGTAAAAGCAGCAGAGGTTTTCAATGTTTGGAAAACTGAAACACAGGGAAAAGATCTGCAATGAGTCCTGATGTTGTTATTAAACAGGGACATAGAAATAACATCTTGAAATTTGCTGATAAGGTGGATAGATCATATTTGAGTTCAATTGCATGATTTACTAGAGGCACAACTAATAAGTTCTCCTTACTTCTAATTCTTCTCTCTCATGTAGCTTGAAAATCTTTTAGATAAAAGTGTGCTCAGTTTATGCTGCCTTTTGCAGGTCTTTGTTCCTGTCAATATGCAAGACAAGGAAAGGAATTTGTGGAACCTGAAAATTTAGAAACTGGGAAATATTATTGTTACTATTGTTGTTCTTTTAAAATGTTAATCCATTTTAAAAATCAACAGTACTGAAAGGTTATTTAGAATGGAACCAGCAGAGTAAACTGCAAGTGATACACTGGTCTGCAGAAATCACTGGCATTCCTTTAGGATTACGGTCTGTTCACAGTAGATTTGAGGTACAGGGATTCCATTTAGAATTGTGATTGATGCACTTTTTTTTTAACAGACTCAGAGTCAGTTTGTGTACCTTAACCTATTAGGAATTAGAATTATATATAACATATTGGGATTTCCCGGATTTTCAGGGAAATGTAGTAATAGTGTATGCTGTGAATGGTCAAATTGTTACCAAAAGCAAACCATGATTACTACAGATATCTAATAGCTCTGAGGAGTAACTATTGAGAAAAAGTGATTGCTATTCAGAAGGGAAGAAAGCCTTGATAACTCTAAATTAAAAGTAAAACCAAATAAAACCACTGTTTTCCTGCTGAAGCCAGGCAGGCCCCCTTGAATGGATGAGAAATAACAGTTTTGAGTCCAAAATTACGCCCCCCCATATCTTCAGCCAATTTTAAATATGAAAGAGGCTGTTCACACAATCAGAACTCAGTCTCTGCGAGAACAAAAACCACCATTGCCACTCAGATCAAGCAGGTTTGGACTTGGTTTCTGGCTGAGTCCTTGCCACAGGCTTTGTGGTGTCCCTCTCTCCCAGACCAGATACTGTAGAACCAGTTTAACACCTTTGAAAGATAGTTTTTACTGTCTTTCTTAGTTCTAACCATTAGCTGTGATTCAAAAAAATACCTGTCTTTAGGTTATATTCTGTCTCCCAGTGTCATCTTTAAAGCTTGTCATAAGTAAACAGGTATTTTTAAAAGTTAACAGACTTCAAGTTTAACCCCAAGCTACAGAAACAGAACTCTGTAGTAAGCTGATCATAACAAAAGAAAAATCGCTGCTTTGTTCATGGTGAATTTAGGGTTGAAAGGTCAGCTAGAGATAGCTCTAGTATATAGATAGTGAAAGGAACAAAAGAATCAGTATTTGTTATGACTGAGGCTATTAATTGATTGATTTAAAAGTAATCAATATTTGTGCAAACATTGGAGGAGGCATCTTTAAACAGAGAAAGGAAAAATTTTCAGGAGTACATACGTATACTTCCTCCGTAGCTAAGGGGAAGCCTGGGAGCAGTATGAAGGTGTTGTGGAAGAAATTAGTGGGCAAGTTTTGGTGGAATACAGGAGAAGCATGTGGAAAAATACAAAGGGAGAATAATGTAATCACAGTTTGTATAATCCAAAATTACCTCTTGACATTCGGTCAAAACTTATGCAAGACATGCATTTAGACTCTGGATCTTCTGGGCCATGCAGAATTGGTATAGCTAGTGAGATTCTTCCAATTACAAATATTCCCTGTGGCAGAGTACTCAACCAGAACGGCAGAGGGTCAGTTTCAAGGCCTATCAGAGTGCTGATGTTTCAGGCATCATTTCGAACAAGCATGGACAGGGGAACGTTGAAGAGAAACAGATGTTTCAGCTATGAGATAAGAGCTTAAACATGGAAAGAGAGACAAAAAGACCCATTACCTTGGTAATGTTTGGCAGAAAGACAACCTTCTTGACAAGAGAACCTAAGGAAAAAACTGACTTGATGGTGACATTCATGCTACAGGCCTGAAGAAATGATTAGGAAGGTGAAGCTGTTGACACCAAACTAAAAAGAAAAGGGGAAAAAAAAAAGGCAGGCCAAGAGAAAAATGGAGGGTAGAGTAGGTGAAGAAAAAAAAAGTAAAAAACACTCAGGAGAACTTCCAAACTCATTGTTTCACGATAAGATTTTCCCTTTGTAGAACTTGCTCTAGAACACAGCCAGGGCTTCAGTGGTTCTCAGAAAGATCCAGGCAAGAAATATTTTTGATTTCTGTCAATTGTCCCTCTTAATTTCAGTGTGTTGGCCAGTGAATAAAGTCAGCCTGTGAGGTTGATGCCACTGTACATAATGGACTATAATTTGGTTTGTAACTATTTTATCTATTTCCTACATTGTATTTCTTTCCCAGGTATGTTTTAATTCTATTTTGTAAAACAAGAAGAAATGATTTATGAACAAGGACATGTACTATTCCAGCTGTGTTGGAGGATGTAAGAATAGGGAGGGAATTAGACAAATATAAATGTTTATAAAACATTCTTCAGCAATATTAGCTGGCAGGATTCCTTTAAAATCTGTGACAAACCTGGGAATAGAAGAGCGAGACTAAAAATAAAGTTCAGTGTTAAAGATTTCTTCTAATACTTTTTCAGTCTTTTTTTTCCTATAATACCTTCTACTGCTTTTAATTGAGGCCTCGAGGGAAGGAAGAATATTATAATTTATGGTAATGAGTTTCAGTCCCTGGCCTTGTTTTCCCTCTTCTATTGTCATAGTACCAAGACTTATTTTGCTGGGTTATGAAGAAGGGGAAAAGATCTACTAAAAGTGCTGTGCCAGGAAGAAACAGAAAAAAAAAGTAATAAAAAGTTTTGCAGGTAAAATGTATAATGAGATAGTCGGTGGTTTCCATATGCCTAAGGCCCTTGCTGTATTTCAGAGCCTATTAGAGGAGTCAGGACTCTTTAAAGAATCTGAAAGTGAAGATTATGAGTGAGTCACTAGGTGGGAATTCTCTGCAAGGTGCCCCCTAAATCTGTTCTTCCAAAGATCTGGTATGAGGATGACGTGAGATGAGATCCTGTTTGAATGCATGTTTAGAACACAGGTGTCACCCGCATGTGGACATTTGTGTCCCATGGGAATATTGTTCAAGCTGGATTACTTTAGGGATCACAGGCCTGGCCTTGAATAGTGGAGGATCAGTTTCAAGGCAAGTGCAGCCATCAGGCTTGACCCTTTAACATTAGAGAAGCTAGGGCAGGTCCCAATATCTCTTTTTTTTTGGACCAGAAATGTAACTGGTGAATTAGGAGGTCTTTACTGATGCAGTTATTGCTGAACTGGATTTAGCTCCTGAGGCAAAAGGGCGGCTGGTCTTGATAGGTCATTTGCGAGTAGAAATGAACATTTTATTAATTGAAAAGAAGCCTTTATTTCCCCTGATACTTGTGGATTTGAAGGCATATTTATGTAGATTTCTTCCTTTTAATCTGGTCACAGTGATGACATTAAATTATTTTAATTCCTACTGCTCTACATTCAGAAGTGTTTTTCAGTCAGCAGCTCACACAGCCTTGAATATCCACAGGTTATTTTTGAGTGTGCTGTGAAAGATAAATTAAGAACAACAAAACAACTCTCAGAATTATGGTAGTTTTATATTCACTATGTAAATTCTGCCCCCTCCTAAAATCTTTTTGAGTGTCCACTAACGAAAAAAACTTGCTTCTCTGGGGAAGAGCAGGAATAAATATCCATTCAAGTTTCTTGACTTTTAATTTGTTTTGCTTTACAACTTTACCATCATATAGGATGAGAACAACGACTTATTGCTAGACAGTGATGTATTATAATAATTCAAGGTTAAAACTTGCTGGCATTTAAAGCGGTAATATGCCTGCATTACAGTTTGGTGTTACAGTCTTAGGACAAAAGCTATAACATGAATGAGTAAAAGGATTGTGCAGATCTTTCATTTATGTCAAAATATTAGGAAAAAGTGTTAATTTCTTGTGGGTGTAGTTTCCATAAAACACTCTTAGTTACCTTTTGTCCCTTTATTGAAAATCATTTTGAGCTTTCTACACACCAAACAAATATCAGTAAAAGACTACTATGAATTTCCTGGTTGAATTAAAGATTCTGTTAATGCTCAGTATCCTAGTTCTGATTCAGTTCTGAAAATAGACTTTTGCCACATGCAATCAGTTACAAAGGTAAAGACTTTATCTTCTGCAATGTATTTAGTGCAGGGACTGACTGTATAGGCATGAGTTCATGGCCAGTGCTATACAAAGAAAATCTTTAAACCTCTTATTTGTGATTTTAAATATGCCTATTTCAGTTCTTTAATACAGGCAATTCAGGAATTTATTCGCTTAGTGAAATGTGTTTCTGTGTTTTTAATTTTTATTTTTATTAAATTCATAAGAGTGTCTTTGTCCAGTACCACATAAAAAGATGTGGTCTTGATCTGATTTATATGGTGGTTTTTTTTCTCATATTCCAGAGCTGTAAAATTCATTTTAATATTTAATTAAAACAACCTGCTAAGTCAACTGATTATTAAGTAGATGTGCTTATACGAGTAACAGTATTGAATATATTATGCCAAAGAGCTGCTTTAATTATGGCTTCTGCTGTTATCAGAAGCAGCAAAGTTGAGTTACTTACCTTAGCTCTGGCTATGGCTGATGAAAATCACATAGCTTCAACAAGATTATTTTTTGTGGCAAAGTACAAATCAGATACCTGATTTTCTATCCTATGTTTGCTGCTGTTGTCCAGAAAGAAGAGATGAATTTGAATCCTTGGTTAATTTTAAATGAATGCGTATGAATGTTTATAATATCACACAAATATATTTGTATAAATATTTAATATAAATCTCTCCTTGTAAATTCCTTTGCTTCCAGCTGTTGGCTCTGTGAGTGTTGTGACTTGAGCTTTTGTCAGTTTCAAGCAGCGGTATTTAAGCTCACTGTGGGCAAGTAAACATCAGAGGCAGGATCTGCAGAGCTGTTTCCCAGTCCCTTGCAGCATGATCCAGCTCTGTTGGGTGCACTGATAGCTGTATTATTTCCTGAGGAAGTCTAAGGTTTGATGTTCTGTGAAGCTATATGTGTGCTTTTTTTTTTTTTTTTTTTGGCAGAACCTGTGTCTGGCTGGTTTTGACACCATTTTATTGGTTGACACCATGGTCCATGGGTAATGTGGGTCCCTTAAAATCTGCAAGAATTTTTGGGTGGGTTCTATTTGAAAATGTACTTGAAGCTGTGAGAGTCCAGTTTCTGTAAATATTTTAGGGTATTATAAAAGCTGTAACGGCTGAAATAGATTTAATTCCTATAGTTAGTTTAAGATTAGAAGGTAAAATCTTTCTGGATTGGATGCTCAGAAGCAGAGAGGTTCGCTAATTAGATTTAATTTTGTCAGTCTGTGGTGCCTGATAAAATTCAAATCAAACACTTTGTTGACATGACGAGCTATGTAAAGCAGTGCCAAACTGAAAAAAAAGAAACAGATAGGCTGTTTCTGGCTGGAGGTACTGTCGGCCCAGTGTTAATCTGCCTCACGACTGGGGATTTTATTCTCTGTCTCTGTTTATCTCCATTGTTACACCCTCATATGACTCCAGGTTTCTTCACAGCCGACGCTGTTGCTGCTTTGTGTGCCTGTCTCAAAGAGGTTGACAATTCTCCTGGAAACAATGTCACTGGCTGTACGTGGTTGGAATCAGATTAATGAAAGATCCAGGGGCTGGAGAGACATTGTGACAGGAGAAGTGTGCCTGGAGCAGACAGGCATTTGAGAGGAAGAGAGGGCAGATACTAAGGACTATTAGGAACAGAAGGGCTTTTTTTTTTTTTTTTCCCCCAGTTAAAAATAAAGAGGTTGATAGTTTGGATGGCCTCAGGCAGAGAAAATAATTTTGGATAGAGGAGGAGCACAGAGGCTGGTGACAAGAGGAAGGCAGTCTGAAGTGATGAAGCAAACTGATGGTGAAATAGAAGGTATTCTGCATAATCAATGCCTCATACAAAACACCAGTGTTCCAATCTAACATTGCTGGAGAGCAGCCTGCTGGAGAGAGGTGAGATAATGTGAGGAGTCCAAGGAATGTCGAATAATTACCTGTCTGACAAAGTGTATGAGCATGGTGTTCATAAATATGCCAGTGCATTACCAAAGCAGGTGCTAAGCTGCGTCTGCTTGAGGAAGAGGATGAATCCTCTCTTTTCCTGACAGGATTTCCTACCTAGAAAATTATGCTGACCTCTGTGCTGAGATCAGACCTATTAATTATTGGTGTCTCCTTCATATGAGCTGTCTGTACTGAGTCCTGAGCCAGGATACTGGAGAGCTGAGATGTACCTTTGGCTGCTGTGAACACAAAGCATGGCTTGGTGCACTTCAAATATCTGTGCTTCTTTTTCCCTTCCTCAGCATCTTCCAAAAATAACCAAGGGCACAGGTGATCCTCTGCTGTTTCTAGGGACTCTGGAACTTTGTTCATGAACTAGGTCTTTGAAGCCCTGCTATGTTTAACACAGGATCCTTTTTTTCCCAAGCTTTGGTTAAGAAGCTATGGGATTTTGGATTAAGGCATATGTTTGACTTGTCTTTCTCATCCCTCTAAGGATAGAAAGAAGTTGCTGGGCACCCTCATGAGAGTATGTACAGGGAATTGGAAAGTTGCAGAGGAGTACTGGGGATGCATGGCTCTGACAGTCTGAGTTCCTGTGACTTTGCCAGATCTGTTGTGTCACAGTGACTGACTGTGTACATGTCCTTGCCTACCAAGGACAGACAGCAAGACAAAATATTTTAGTTTCAAGCCTCTTCCAGCATAGTAATGCTGTTGTGTGTCTAAGCCACTTGCTGTTTTTCAATTATAGATTTGTTTTTTCCTAATAAAATATTACACAGTGTCCTGATGGACTGAATATTATATAAATGAACCACCCTTTCCACTGCCCTGTTCATTAATGGAATTACTCTCAGCAAAAATATTCAGTATTTATGTCTTGGCAAGCTGTGTCTCAGCATTGTGGAGAGCACAGTGCAGGTTATTGTCAGAAGAGGGGACCCCCATTCCAAGGTGTGATGCTTGTGGCAGACTGCCTGTAATTTATAGCAGCAGTTAAGGGGCAGCCCATGTGCTAACAACAATTTAATCACAGCTCAAAACTTTTCTAGGTTTCTTTGCCAAACTGCACTCCGTATTGCTGTGGCTACATTGCTGTTAGTGCTGGAGCTGGCTGATGGAAAGCTGCCTCACCATGTGAGATTTAGACGTACTACTGGCTTTCCTAGAACTTTCTGTATGCCCACCACTTTTTTTAGAGAATTTATGTAAAATTTTAAGTCATTTAAGGGCTTTGAAAAACCAACTCATAATCTCAGTGCTGTTGAACTGTGCGTGGAAAGATGCTTATGAGGTTACGTTGGGTAAAGCCTTTGGCACTGTTCACTGCAGCCATAAAAATTCAGTGAGGAAATGATGAAATTGTGTCAGAGGAAATTGTTCCATCAGGGAACTCAAAACTATAAAAATAAATAAATATTGCTGTCTTGTGTAATGTTAATGACAATTTGGAAAAAAGATACTTTGGACCTTTTTGTCCAGATGTTGGAAAAAAAAAATTGCAAAATGCCGTTTAAACTATTTTTCCTTGTGATAAACTCAAGGGTGGGGCAAAAATCTCAGCATCCATTCAGTCTCACTTACTCTAAAGTGACTGGAATAAATCTCTGTGCAGCAGGAGAGAGTTTGCTCATGAAGCTCCCTTTTTTGCTTAGTAGACTTATAAAGACAATACACTATAGAAGGGAGATCATGGGAAAGTCTTATATACACTCCTGGTGTGACTCAGGAAAGCAGTACTAAAGGGGGCCCGTGTAAATATTCCACATTACAACTAAAAAGGTTTTTTAGAAATTATATGTGATAAAGCAGAGAATATTGTCAGGTCCAGTAGCAAGTTTGCTCAAATTAAACCCATATGCCAGGTCTTGCAAAAATAAGTGTTCTTCACAGAGAGAGTTGTTCTAGGAACCAGTTACCAGAGCTTCTCAAGCAGTGTCTCCTTAGTGTACTGAAAAACAAGGAAAAAGTGAAGCACAGCCTAACATAAGTGTTTACTTTTGCTTGACTCATTTTGATGTACATTTAATTGTGCAGACCTGTGGCTCACTTTGGGTGGAATTTCTTTCTCTGCAGAGCAGAAACACTTATGTTACAATTAAACCCCTATTTTCAGTGCTCAAGTGGGACTTCCATGGTTCATAGACCCTGTGTTGAAGTAGCTTTCCTGCTATCACTGTTTCACTACTTTGTGCCTGCAGTACGGTGCAAGATGTTCTCAGCAAGTATTTATGTGAGTAACATGCCTTTAGGCAGCAGGTGATTTTCCATATAGACAGAGGGTAAAAGGAAGATCTATGAATTTTCATGTGGCTATTGTTACCGTTCATCCTTGCTGTCTAGTTCTCTGTGGCATGGCAGTTATACAAAGCATATTCTACTAATGAAAAACACAGGTTTTAAATTTTTTTTTTCTCTCAAGTCTGACCTTCTTCTGAGTCAGAACAAGAGCAGTATAGTGAGCTTCGATGCACTGGAAGGGTTAATCCAGAATTGCCTCTTCTGAATAATCTTTTATGTTTCCTGCTGTTTTCTTTAAATACTTCCAGCTGCATAACTACTGTAATAGCTATCCTAATTTCCAACCAATGGCCAAGACAACATGAAACTTCTCTCTGAGGCAGTTTGATTCTTAGCTTTCCATTTGACTTCAGTGGAAGCTAAACCACATGTTTAAGATTCTAGGAGAATATAAAGATTACTGATAACCACAGTGGTGTTAATTTATAATCCCTTCTATAATTATCTGTCCTTTCCTGGAAAGTACCACAAATGAACATAATGTTTCTTACAAACTATTTTGAGTTGTGCGTGTACAACAAGAAAGAACAGAAAAGGCAGCCTTTTGAAATGATAGTGTAAGTTGGTGTGCAGGAGCATGTCACATCTGCTGACAAGTTGAACACCACGCACTTGGTTTAGGAGCATTTACCTATTGAAATTAAGTTTATATTCTTAGTCATTAAGAAAGAGAGTGAAAACCAAACAAACTCACTGTTTTTTTGTAAGGTTGATACAATGGATACATCAGAATCAATAGCATTGAAAGTAATGGTGTGAGGCTGCCCGCATCATTAGCTGGCAGACATTCCTTTTGCCCATTCTTCCGCTGCTTACAGAACCTAATCTTGGTGGTTTATTCCGTGTGTCACATCTTCAGAAAGATAATTTTTCAAAAATAATTTTCCCCATCAGATGTTATGTTATGAGGTTTCTTTTTGTGGAGCTGGGGGGTACCAGTGAAGATTAGCAGCTCAGGCAAAAAAAAAAAATATCTTAAGGACTGTTAAATTCTTACTACTGAGCTAAAATGAGAATGACAGCTGTTGTTTAATGGCTTAGGAGCTGTACACCCAAACTCCTTTCTTAGCTGGGTCTAGGCACTGATCAGGCTGCTTTTACTTTTCTTACCTTCTGGCCATTGTGTTTACTTGGACTCTAAATCTTCTGTGCACTAAAGAGCTTGTGCAGAGCATGGTGTGCACAGTCCAACGGGGCTATCAGTTCTCTTGCTGCTTTGGAGTTTAAGCTCAGAGGTGGCTATAGCAATTATGTACACCTAGCCTAATAACTATGGATTCTATTAAAAAAAAAAATCAAAATACAGCCAGTGTTGCACTGCTCACAGTCTGAGGTATAAGGACTGCAGAGCATAGAAAGAGAAGGAGGATAGAATGAATACCACCAGAGATGACTAAGTTATGAGTCTGGGTTCAGCTAAGCAACTACAGACAGTAACCTGACTTTCTTCAGGGCACATCATCTGCATTTACACTGGCCTACTTAGATGGCAATGCATCCCCCTGAGATACTCTTCCAGAAGCAGTTAGGACTGTGGAAGGGTCTGTCTGTATTTGCTGCTTTGGCACATGTTGTGAGTTTTATGGTACAGAAAAGGCTTTGTAGCAGAGCCTGCACCCTGATTATCCATGGTCAGATTGTAGACTATATTTGTACTGTTAAATGCCTTGGGAAGTACAGTCCAATTTTTGTTCCTATCATAAGCCAGGAGGGTGAATGTGTCTGTTAGAAAACCCCAGAACAGGCACAAGGAAGTATTTGGAAGAAAAGAATGTCAAAGGACGTCTCTGACTCGTGCAATGCAGCCAAAGTGAGTATTCCAAAGTGCCCAATTCAGCCCAGAATAGCTACCCTGGTTGCGTGGGAGTTACTGAATTCAATTATTTTCAGTGTGTTTCCTTCAACTATAATATTGATCTTAAACTAATTACCTATTACTAAAGGTGACTGTAAATCCAAAGTTATGCATTTGAGAAGGGACTTAGACATGGTCAGGGAGTCATGCCTTATCATTGAGGCTTAATTAGAAACAGAATAAAGATGTCACAGGTCTAAAAATTTAAATACACTGTTACTGTCAGAAGCATTTAATAATGTAAATGAGGAAAATGAAATTGTTTTAAATGAAAAAAAAAGTAAAGATTTTACCAAAATAAATTAAATTCCAAGGGGGAGCCAGTCAAATTATCTTGCTGGGTTTGGTTACTCTCAGTGGCATATGGGTTCCAGATTATGTATTTCAAATTGATAAGTAATATAGATTGATGAGAAAGGTAGGGTAATCTCTGCTTGTGCACACAGCTTTTTCATAGGCTGTATGTAGTTTTTGGGCATGTTTTATTACAAAATGAATATGAAGTATATGATGCAGTCCACTACACCAGGAGCAAAATACCAGAGTAGCCAGACACTATTAAAAACCAAAAAAATCTATGGCAACAACTCAATGCAGAACTGTGCCCAGTTCTCCTCACAGAACTAACTAAACTCAACTAAAATAAATATTTAGTTGTACTAGACTTTGTTTTATAAAACTATGTCTGACTTGTTTGTGGCATTCTAATGAAGTGACAAACTGACTAGTTCAGTAGTTCTTCTCTAGTTAGAAGAAGTGATGAGGGACAAATTTATTGCATACAGGGAATTAAGAAGCCATGTTGATGGGGTCTCTGTGTATGTACTGTGGCTGCATGGGGAAGGATGAAGCAGCTAATAGTCCTAGAAATGCTGTGATATTCCAGTTTTCTCAGTGCTCAATTGAAGGAGTCTTCCTCTTCTTTTACCTTGGCAAGACACCTCTTACCTACCAGAGCCCCACATTTGGGATGTGAGGTATTGAGTTTTTATTGCAATGTTATGGTTCACCAGAGCTTCTTGTACAGCAGTGCAGAAGAGATTTTTGGAAGAGCTGAACAGATGAGGCCCCTTTAACAGGACCTTACAGAGAGAGGAGAGCTTCTCTCCTGGTGCTCAGGCTGGAGATGTGCACTGACAGCAGTGAAAGAGGCAGAATGCATGGTAAGCAGAAATTATCATGAAATCATTGAAGCCACAATGTTTGACCCAAGGCTTTTCAGTTAGATTAATTTATATCAATTCCCTGCAATAACTGAAAACTAATTTGAAGATGAATAGGTATAATGATTAATGGCACTTTTGCAGGCACTTTGAACTAAAAAAAATAAATAAAAAAATTAAAAGGTAATGATGATTCATAAAAGGTGTTAGATGTTACATGATACTCAGAAAAGATGTGGGTTAATGATTTGGAAGGTCACTCTGGACAGTTCCAGCTGGGGGAGACCTGAAGTCGTGTCACTGCCTGGGTCTGGGGCAGAGGATCATTCTTGGAGCAGATGTCTTTAACACCTCTGTGATAACCGTAAGATCCACAACGTTGGCTGCATGAGATTTAAATTTACAGTGACTCACAGTGCATCTGACCTGTGTATGGAGGAAACAGAGAGTCCCCAGGACTGTCTTTTTTCTAACACCCTGCCCTGCGGGGCTGGGTTTCTGTTCACAGGCTTTTTGTGGGTTTAAAAAAAGAAGAGTCTAATCTGTATTAATGAAGCCAGTAAAACCTGTCTGTATTTTCGCTTGCAGCAAGTTGTTTTGGGGCTTTCTGGCTTCTGTGTCATCAATCATCAAAGCAACTCTCTTTAGTCTGCTTCCGGACCTTTTCTTGAACTATCCATCAGGGGGGCCTTGGGAGTAGAAAGGCAGTGATTCTTAACAGAAGAACAGAAAACGGAGCAACCGGAAAAGCTAAGCCAACTTCTTTGTTTGATTTCTTTTGTGAAATGAGACAAAAAAAAAGAGAAAGATATTGAGCAATTTAGACTAGGAGAGCAAATAGTCTGACATACTGCACATTTTCAACACATTTCAGAGGAAAAGAGGCTCTTTGCTGCTACCGTTTTTCACAAAATATCCCTGTGTTCTTTGACATCAGTTTGGAACTCTTGTTTCTACCCCTTTTGACCATAATGCACAGTATGAAATCAGCTAAGGAATTATAAGAAACTGCACTCTATGAGTTGAATTTCTTCTGCCTTCTCTCTTGTTCCTGGCAGGTCTGTTGATTATGTTCCTTGTTTCCCTTCATCTCCAGATTTCCAGAATCTCCTGAGTTTCTTCTCTCTATGCCAGCTCTTAGAGCAGATGGAGAAATATGTAGCATAGAATGATATTGCATAGATGAACTTCACAGTCAGGGAGATGAGGAAAAGAAGAGTCCAGAAAAGAGGTGAATTTATAGAGACTTGTGTTCCAGTCTCTGCTTTCTTGGCCACTTCTTGGATAACCCACATTTCTCTTACCTGCATCTGAATTTTATGAAAATATAAATGAAGAGCTGGTCTCTACTTTTCAGAGATCTTCTGAGGTTAAACAAGAGGATTTGGTATTTAATACTTTGAGAACAGGAGTTATATAAATACTTTGGATAGGTGTATTAATCAGGTATCTCTGATTGCATCTCCTGAACAATCTATCTCACCAGGACTACTCTGATATCAAGCAGCTTTTAGCAACCATCACAATAAATACAAACCCCAAGCACTACATAACTGTTTTCTTTGAGATGTTTTTGAGAAACAGAAGGTATGACCCGGCTTTATAGTCAAAATGTAGTACTTTATTGTCCATAAAAATTGGATGGGCCCGACACAAGTCTTGATATTGCAATAATAAATCTCTACATTCTACAGCTCACAGATCCAAATGCAAGAAAATGACACCACCTTATGTTTTTATCAGATGGGTGGATAGAAAATGTATTAGTGAGCTCCGTGGACTATTATAGGCATAAGGTACCATTGATTGTACCTATTTATTGTGGTGTGCCACCCATGGCAAAGGGTGTCTACACAATTAGTTCCAAGTAAAATAGATTGGAGAACAATTCCCTATAATTAATACAGGAAGGTCAGCAAAATTGCCTTCAAAAATCATCCTGTCGTACTTTCATCCAGCAGGATTCCTGTTTGACCCCCATCACCAGGATTTTCCCAGAATTTGTATTATCAGGTGGGCTTGGTGCTATATTCAATTTGGTGAGTTCTGCACGACCAAACTGTTTTGTTTACCTTTTAAAAATAGTCTTGTAATTTCTTTTCATTTGCATCCTATTGTACACAAGCACAGATGCAGCATACACAATGCACTGTAATTAACAGAGAAAGTCTGAGGAAGGCTGAATACATTTTTATTACCTAAATCCAGCCTGACTGTCTCTGGAGGGAAATGTGGGTAGTACTGTGCCCTTTGGGAAAAACTTTTCTTTCATTAGCCTGATTGGTCACTGAAGGTCATTTTTTATTCCAATGAAATACAGCTGCAGGTGCCTTTTATCTGTATATAAATAAGAAACTTGTTAATGCTGAAAATTCCTCAGTGACTGCTTTGTGTGTTCAGCGTTTCTCTTTGATACCTAAAGCAATGGTAAATAATTGTTTATGTCCAATGTGAAGAAACAGGACAGGATGTTTGCTCTCATTGAATATATCCAACACGAATTTCCATGCTGAAAATGTCTCTTTTGCATCTATTTTCTTAACATGAACTAGTCAAATTCATGAGCCAAAACTTGCCTTTTTGGAAGCCTTGTTATGCAACATAAGTCCCTGTCCTATATTTTCCAGAGGTTTCTCATGCAAATTGAGGCACTCCATTTTGAACTGCTGGCTAAATATTATAGTGGGATTTTGGAGAAATAAACTTAAGTCTTCAGATTCAATTACTGGAAATAAGAATTTCAGCTGTAACTACTTTTATGCCCCTTATCTCCAACCTTGAAAAAATTTATAGCACTAAAATTTTCCTAAGAGCTTCAGAAAAACTGTGCAAGATATTCATAGATATAAAGAATTTCACTCCTTTTTCTTTTGAAAGATTTACCTAGTGCTTTTCTGGCTCATAATTCCACAGAGAAATCCTATTTAACAGAATTGTCCATTACACGTCTTGAGCAGATAGGTAAAGG
The DNA here is from genome assembly GCA_013397115.1 of Edolisoma coerulescens. Taxonomy (NCBI): domain Eukaryota; kingdom Metazoa; phylum Chordata; class Aves; order Passeriformes; family Campephagidae; genus Edolisoma; species Edolisoma coerulescens. Next base: position 2,237,728 of record VWZW01013750.1, on the reverse strand, counting down.
TAATACAATTGTGATTGTTATGTAGCAATACAGGAACACCTATACTGTATCAAAACATTAAGATCACATAATCTTAAATGCATTCTGCAGTGCATAGACTGGTTAAATATTTTCCAGTCTATCAGATACAGCTTATAACTGGAAATAACTTTGCTACACCCACTACTGTGTAGATAAATCAGTCATACCACCTTCTGAAACTCTCTTTAGGAGATATTTACAAAAACGAAAATGCAGTGAATTCATGTGTCATTTCAAAACTGTAATAACTAGATAACCAGCACTGCTGTGTATGCAGCTTTGGATTATTCAAATAAATAGGAAAATATTATTCTATGTGGGCCCAGACTTATTATTTCTGTGAAAAAACATTGTTAATTTTTATTCCCTGCAATTTATAGATTCATAAACTGGGATTAGATGCTATAGTTGGTAAAGATATCACTTCATAAATTTTATTGTAGAAGTTAAGGGAAAAAAAAAGGACGTTAGGAGTATTTGAAGGAAATGTTTTCATTAAAAAATTTTAAATTTTTTTTCACTGAAAAACCTTATTATTCAGATTGTGTAAAAGCCTCAAAACTGTAACTTTTTATAGGAAAACCTCATTTTCAACAAAAATGATAAGACATAAAGACTCTGTCTTACACAGAGGACATCAACCTGGATGTGGAAGGCATTCTTAATGACCCTGAGATTAATCATGAGGGAATGAAACTATATTCTTCAAGACATTCAGTTAAGCACAATGTCTGACAGGCTTTTGCTATTCTGCTCAGTCTTCTTTGTAATTTAAGTGAATAACTTTGAAAGAGATGGTTTTCTTCATCTTGAAAAGGAATAGACACGTGGCAAATCTGGAAGTGTTACAAAACAAAAAAAAGAGCAACTACTTTTATTTTGCTTCCTTGGCTCGAAGGGAATTGGCAAAATATTTTCAAATACTGGTTCATAACTCAATGTGATTGAGTCTATATCTTTCTTAGGGATAAAAGGAAAATTCCGGTTGAGAAGATTCTGTATCAGTACATAAAATCAGTTAATAATGAGTTCTTTGATTAAAAACACACTATAACTTTCCTAACTGTGCATGAATAAACGAGCAAGGGAAGGAGGATGGGGAGCAGTGTTTCACAGCCTTCTAAATCAACCTGATCAGATCACATGAACTACTGTACTGTGCACTCCAGCCCTTCTTGCCCACTCAACTGGCCCTAGATGAACCAGCAGCTCTTATGTGTTTAGTTTTAATTGTGCCTTGAGTTCTGTCTTCCTCACTGGCAATTCAGCATGGTTCTGACATTCCACTTTTCCACAACTAGTTTCCTGAACTATGGCCTAGGGTTATGTCATAAGAAATAGAGTGTGTGTGGGCAAACCCACAAAAAGCAAAATTGTTCTCTCTGACCTGTGATTTCCTATTTGGTCTCTTTGGTGCTAACTAAAACCAATAAAGGTGTCACTTCAGCACCAGCTATATCTTTATGCCTAGGAAGGTAATTGAAAATGTCTTGACAAGTTGAACTTCATCAGCTGAAAACACTGCCTCCTTAAATACGGGTCTGCTTCAAGAAATGGCTGTTTAAATGTCACTTTCAAATGAAAGACTCTTTTCCTGTGTACTTTCAAGTCATAAGGGACAGCAATAAGTCAAGTGCTGTTTATTTCAGTTAGTGTTGCAGAGACAATGCAGCCAAGAAAAGCGAGTGCTGATTCATTTTTCTTCCTGTGCATTGTGAAAAGAGCTTTGTATTTTGCTGCAGGTGGATGCAACAGCATGAGCCCTTCCACTTCCAAGTGCCAGACAGTCTAAGGGCTTAACTCAGGCTACAGAATATTTCTTAGGCGCAGGAAACGAAGAAGAATTACCTTATAGCTTTGAAAGTGGGGGGGTAATCCTCCATACAAATAAATGTTGAAAGGCAACTGTATATAGAAATCCAATAGAGGAAGGGAACCTTTAAAGTATTAGTTAAAAATCCTGAGTTTTGATAAAATACAGACACATGATATAAAGGAGTCTTGTAACAATAACTCAAATGCATTCTACTAGCACAAATAACAAAAGAGCTTTCTGCAATCAAATGAGGCAGGATTATTTTGCCATTCACTGGAATTTCATGCACAAATATAAAAACAGTGAAAAAATTTGCAACTCTACCCCATACTTTCAAAGCAGAACCTAAAACAATTGAATAATCTGTATTTCATGTCAATTTGTGTGATGACCCAGAGTATTTTTTATAAGTTTCCACACAAATTGTGAGTGCTTATTTTGGGTTGATGGCTAAATGTGACAGGCTTAATTCTATTCAAAAGCTAGTTAGCTACATTTCTGTAAGATTAATTTTTAATTAATATTTTAATTATTAAAGGCATTCAGGCTAGAAAGGCTTCAAACTTTGAAATACAAACTCAGCCAAGGAGCAGCCACAATAGTGGGATTAGCAACAGGGTTAATGTTTCAGCCATGTTTTGTTCAATTGATCATAGTGCATTCTGATTACAAGAGATAATGGGAAGTGCTGCTTCTTTTTGTGGAGGTTCCTTTGTAATTTAAAAGGACATAAAGGAATTTTCTTCTATTTTATTGTAAGGATTTCTGGTAATTTCTTCAAGGAGAAATCAAATTAAGTCTGCCCATACAAGGAATTAAAAAAATTATATTTCTAAAAGTATCAGGAGAGTGGACAGATCACTCCATGCTAGCTATATCAGATGCTCAGCCTCAAAATAGTCTCAGAGTATAGAAGACTACCCTGTGACTGAAATGGTACCTGGAATAGAGACCCTCTGTGTCCTGACATTTTCAACATGTTCCAGCAGTGACCACCCATCCTAACGAAATGCTTTTTCTTGAGCATCTTGAACCCCACTGAATACAATTAAGCTACAACAGGGCTGAGGGAAATCTCACGTTTATCCTTTTTAGCCAGCCAAAAATTCCTGAAAGGCCCAGGCCTGCACAATGATATATTATGTATTGAGGTTAAGGTATGTAAAGGCTCTAAATTGTATTTAGACTGTAGATACCTCCAGGCAGGGAGGATGTTCCTCCTCTTAAATGGCATGGCCTGAAATCTTTGGGATCTTGATAATTTTTGCTAATTTTATTTTATGTTATTGAATTCCTGGCCCTTCTTAACTGAATTAGGATAAAGATTCATCCAGGAACCATTTTTTTTCCACATTTCTGCCATTTTACAGTACATTACAAGGCATTCATTTTCAATTCAAGTATTTCAATTTTTGTTTAGAAAGCCTTTATGATACTGAATTGAGCAAGGCTGAAGTTCAACAGTGTGGCAAAGTGCTGCATAGGAAGCCAAATTTTATTTCTAGAAAGAGCAGAGAGCAACACTGAAATTTCAGTATTCAAAACCTTCCACATGGAAAAGGTGATTCTAACATTAACCTAAGAAAAACTTTTTGCGAAATAACCTTTTTTATATAGTTTCTGGATTTTGGATGTTAAAAATTTCATAGAAGAAACAATGCCTATTTCATCGTTCTACTCCAAGGCAGCACCAGCTACACCTGCTTTTCTCTTGATGCTTTCTGAGCCCAGTCTTAGTGGCCTACGGTGACAAAGTTACCACACCTCTCCCAGTCAGTGTTTCAAGGATTCATTTTCCCTTAACATTTAGAAAGTCTTGGACAATGACTAACCTGGACTTTCCTCAGTGCAATTTAAGTCCATTAATTCTTGTTTATCCATGAAGAACAGATTATTACCAGCTTCTTGCATTTGAAGTCTGCTCATCAAGTTCTCTCTTTTCAGAACCAAACACTCTCTATTAAGGAGACTGAAATGGATTAGTACTTAAATCAACCATCAAAATTAATAATCCGCTGAAAGCCTAGAAAGCTTTTTATAAAGCTACCTCATATCATAAAAAGGACTGACTACAAGCTATTTAAAATAAATTCTTTTGATGTTTTGCCTAGCATGAGAGTCTGTCAGGAATGTTCGGATTAAATGTCTTTATTGCCGAAAATTTTTTATTCTTTAAACTTAAAACTTTTCTTCCAAAACATATCTGGTTTGAACAGAAAAGAGAAACCACATGCCATCCATGCCTGAAGGGTGAATGGTATAATATTATTAGCTCAGGTGGTATCACACTGAGGTCAAGGCCCTTGCTGTGCATGATTTGGGACGTGAGGTTTAGCACCTTGTACTGCAGGTGAGCATCCTAACCTTTTGCTGATGCTGATGAGGAGGACCTTAATGCAGGTCCCAAGGGAAGAGGGACCCTGAAAAGATGCAATCAGACCACCACAGAGACAAATTAAAAAAATCTGAGGTTTTTCTTTTTTACAGGTGTAAGGAGTGGGTAGCTGCACATAACAAGAGTTCCTCACTTTCTTTACGAAAACACTTGATTTGTTATAAGAGAGATTTCCCTTGCTGTGAGAATTCTAGGAAAACATACACCCAAATCGTAAAACCAAGGAAATAAGCATAATATTGACTTGTTTGTTCAAAGACTACACTCACTGCTCCATTCTCTGACAAGAAATATCATTAAATGCTCAGAATTTGCTGAAACACTAAATTAAAGCATCTTGGCCGGATTATGAATCCCTCATAGCAATGGAATCAAGAGGCATTAAAGGAGATGCAGGTGGTGAGCTTTTTGTGCTCGCTAAATCTCTTCTCCCACTACTGATATGATGCTGCCCTAAAGCAATCATCTTTCCTTCTTTTCCTTGTTTTCTTCTTAGTTGTCTTTTGCAGTCCCACTCTATTTTCAGACAGATCTTTTTAAGTAACACTGCTGCTAAAGAATAGCAAGTGTTGCATACACATCCTCCACAAGAGAAACTTGGCAGAGGTTTATTTTGACAGAGGAGCTCAAAAAGAAACACTTGTGTGTGAATGACTCATGGATTTACAGTACTCCTAACTTTTGATTTCATTTTTAGTTTCTTCTGCATTCAGGACAAGGTTCTGGTGCTCCTAGATCTTGTGTACAGCAACCTTTATCCACGTGTTGGTAAAGGAGAATTGATGGCTTGTGTGTCTCCTGGGCAGACATAGGCTTTGCAAGGCATTTATTTAATTGCTGACTGATTCAGCCCATGGAAAACCTCTGAATCCACTGTATCTTTTGCTAGTTCTCTTTTTTTTTTTGGTCAAAACAAGAGGAAAGAAATCCGTAAGACAGAAATAATGACGTCATGTTGAATAAGCTCCCAAACTCAGAGCACAGACATGTAAAAGGCCAGGCGGTTTCTGTTTTGCTGAAGCTGTGGCAAGATAAGGGTTGCACTATACCTCACATAGTATTTAAAAAGTTACAAAAATGACTAGTGGAATACAGTATTCTGAGTAAGTTAATATCTTAATTTTAATACTGTAGCCAGAAAAAGGACAGATTTATATGTTAACTACAGATATTTCAGACTTTGCTGAGAAGCCCAGGAGTCCATTAACAGGAGAAAATTTGAAGGTTTGAGTGTTTAATTAGTTTACCTGAGGATTGAATTAGAGACTATAGCAGGTGTTTGTAACAATTTTTTTTTCAAAAATTACCAGGATTGTGGTAAATTCCCTTTGAAAGAAGTAAAGAAGTGTTTCATACAGCGACAACTTGTTTTCATCATCCTGTGCATTTTTGCTTGCAGAGGGGTAACTTGTGGATGTATGCTAAGTCTGTGGCTAATAGTACTCTTATTTGCATGTCACTCAAGGACAGCTGAGACATCGTAATTCAAGAATTAACTGTATCAAACATGCTGTCACTTTTTGGTTAAAAGGTAATGAGGAATTTTGGAAAATAACACAGAGGTGGTTTAGATTTTCTCACTGTCCACATTACGAGAGAGTGAGGTGTTTGAGTACAACAATTCCTGCTTCAGTGCTTGAAGGTGAATAGGCATTTCACAGCCAGCCATATTCACAGGCATTTGGTAAGAATTAAAATTCTGATTCTCTGCTGAAATCATTCTTCTTGAAAGGACGAGATTTTTGAGTCATCCTTTAGCTGTGACAATTGCTTTGCCTGTGACTGTTTTCTTTCCTATCTTACATTATATAATGAAGCTCTGATGAAAACCAAGCAGTATTTTCCAAGCTAAAACAAGCCACTACAAGAAGCGGAGTCATTTATCGATACGTTTTTTCACTCTACTCTAGATCCCAATTAGAATTAATCACTGTATCAGAATGACTATATGATTTAGATTCCCCACTTCAAGGTAGAAAAAAATCTACTTTGCATTTTGAAAGATATAACATATCTCTCCTTTTTCTAATTCATTTTTGATGTCAATTACAGTGTGTATACAGACATAAATAGAAATAGACTTATAAAAAATCTTGGCACTAAATCTATGTGCCATCTGCATTGTAAACTGAAGCGTAGGTTAAAAACAGCACCACAACAAAACAACAGTCTTATATCAAAGTCACAGGGAATATGAACAAGAGAAAAGACATAAAGGAGAAGATTCACCTGTCATTTGCCATGACAGAAAAGAGGGCCATGATTTTTTATGAGGTGCTTATACTAGGTAGACTGTCTGCTCTAAAATCTGACTCTTCAGCAAGAGCAAAATCTTTGTCATTACAAATCACTACTCTAAAACAGCTTGTCTGGTGTTATGCCATGCCTCCAGCAATGACCTGTGTTGGAATAGAAAACTAAACAAGCAGCCTTGTAGCCTTGTCAATTCTGCAGCCTGCTACACGAAAGTCCGCAAGGACTTTTTTTCCTGCTAGAACCAGCTGATGCACTGCTGCTGGTTGCTGCTGTTACCCTGCTTGCATCAAGACTGAGCACCAGTTTACCAATTCCTTTGTGTAAATTCTTGTGAGAAACTAACCAACCTATTTTATGGGTGGTTTTCACATATAGTCGCTTTTTCTTTTTCTGAAGATAGATTTGTTTGCATGTTGAAATATTTGTTTTGGGTGAGTTTTTTGACTAATAAGATGTCTCATTTGACTCACGTCTGGATAATTTTGTCTTCATTTTAATTATAAGAAAGTTAAATATTGAATGGATGGATACTTCACACAATGCCATCTTTTTTGCCTCTGTTGTGTTGTTTCATGGGAATGAGAGACAAAGAGAGGAAACACTGCAGTCCAAAACTGACTAAAGTTGCAAAAGCAGAGTGAAACAGAACAGTTCACATTTACTGTGATGGAATTTGGCTCTGCAATATTTTTAGGCTCCTTTCTGTGTATGTTTCCACACATTTTTAAGAGCTGTTTGTTTGTCCCTGAGTGTTTGTCTTTGAATGCTGCATGAATTGTACTACTCAAAGTCATTGCAATTTGATTTGATGAGAAAAACAATACAGCAGCTAAAATTCCATTTAAGAGTCCTTTTTTTTTACTGCATATGCTTTCTGTTAGCCGTAAGTGGAAGGCTTCAAAAGGATCATAGACGGGGTTTCTATTCTTCCTGAAAGTGCCCTTCTTTTCTTCACTGGTGGGAAAAATAAGTTGAGTGCTAGTGTACTCCATTAGAAGTGTAGTCTGAGTGAATAAAAAAGAGCCTTGCAATAGCAGAGTTAAGTTTTCCTTCTTCCTTTTCTCCATTGGTTAAAAAAGCTAGTGCAAAGCTCAAGCCTCTGTAGATGTATCTGCATTTGAAGTGAGAGTTGTTGAGTGCAGTTCTGCACTTGACATTGGAACAGTACTAATAACACCCAGTGGAAGATCAGACTGTAGCCGTCAGCTGCCATCCTTTCCTTTCTCAGAGATTTTTTCACAAATGATATGATTTGCCTTTAAAGAGTTCTTTTCTTCCAATGAAACCCCATTTCTCTGAAGTACACCAGACACATTATGTAAGTGCGTTAATCAACTTGATACAGATACAGCAGATGTATCACTTGTAAATGAAGACCAGAGAGCAAAGGGAATAAAGGTTATGCATTCCTCTTCAGACCCAATTTATAGTAAGGTCCCCACTGAAAATGCTGCACCATGTTATGCTTTCTTTCTCCCAATACAAAATGCCAATATAACTAGTGAAGGCTTTCCAAATTAATTTTTTGTTGTACAACCTCTTTGTCTTATGGAAAATAAGAGGGTTTATATCAATAGACTTATATGCATTAAGATTAATTATTTTGTTGGGTGTTACCCTCTATATTCTGACTCTTGCTGAATATAAGCAACAAGTAACAGGCCAAGAAAAAGAAATGGTCCTATTTAAACAAAATCCTTCAGTGATTTATGGGTCTTGGCTCTGACTTGGAGCTGTCATCACTACAAGTACTTGTGTTAAAAGGAGGCAATATAAACTGCTGGGTCTGATCAAAGACTTTAAAGGTAATAAACAGGTTTCTGGGTAGGTTGCCAAACCCCCAGAAATGAACTTTGGTTAGATCTTCCAGGGGTGAAAAAATGGAAAAAGACAAAAAAATGATAGTGAATGATGTGTTTGCAGAAATACAGTAGAGATGATGCACAAAGAGAAAGGGACTTGCTGTGTTTTCATGTTTTGCTTTCTTAAAGATCTTTGAGTAAAAACCACAGAGAACACAGCTGTTCTCTACAGTTGTACTTGAGCCTTCACCAGACAGGATATGTGTGCATCATTGTGTTATACAGACCTTCTATTAGAAATAGAACATTTGCTGAGAAAAACTGCAGAGAAACTTAGAATAAGTTCTTGACACGGTCATGGCTTATTTCATGTGGGATTTTTATATCATACACTGACAGAAATATAACATTTTTGAGGGACTTCCACATACTTTCTTTTCCCTCTGCCCATACGTGAATACCTTTGAATACTTAGTGAAAACAACAGAATTGCAACCCTCTGCATCTAAGATCTTGTTCTTTGTATTTAAACAACGAGTTAAATGGATTAACTGCCCCCTCCCCTGGCCCCCACAAAATAATGAATGTTGGAAAACTTCGGGAAATGAACAGAATATCAAAGCTAGATCTCATAAAATCAGAATTAAGAGTGAAATAGGATTAGGATTTAATGTTGCTTCTCAATTGTGCTCTTTTTCCCACCCCTACCCCTGCTACATGATCTCTATTTACTGCATTGTCCAATGTTCCAGAAAATGATCATGTTTCAAAGTCATAAACAGATATCTCCATTTGCTCTTTCTCAAGCTTGCCTGAACCTTTCTGGAATCCTCCCTTGATTTGCTTCCTGTGGGCAGCAGGCATAAAATTTGTTAAAAATTGTATTGCAACACCACTAGATGTTTCATGTAAAATGAGCTGAATAAACAGCACTCTTTCGCAGCATCTTGTGGAGGATTGATTCTTACAGACCTTGTTTTCAGAAGCCTTAGTTTTAACTTCTGTTTAGTGGAAGAAAATGCACTCTTCCTAGATGAAACAATTGTGCAGAAACTTGTCAAAAGTTGCTGAAAACATCTGGCAGTGTCTGCAGAAAGTTTGAAATGAGAAGTCTGGGTGCGAAGTACTGCAACGATTCCAAGTTACCAGTGATACCACTTTAAATATTTAAAGTATTGTGACAAATTCAAAGCTGCATGTAAATATTTTATGAATGCTGTGGCTTAACAGGATTGTTGTGGTGTTTACTTCATGCCTCTACAGAGCATGTTTGTCAGGAAATTGGCTCTCTAAACAGTGTATATTACAATCCTGATATTCATTTCTTAAAAACACATAAGAATATTGCAGCTCCATCAGTCTGTACATGAACTTGTGACATTCTTGCAGGCTGACTCACTTGGTTCAGCCAGGATCAGGAAACAGAGCAGCGAACAGAAAACTTGGATTAAAATTAAAGGAGAAGCCTTCAGGAAAAAAAAAGGCTAAAGTGCAAGTTTGTGGATGTAGACTGGAACCCAGCCTCAGAGATAAGCAAGAGCTGAAACTTGGGAATTATTTAATGTAATGTAGATATTTACAGTGTCAGTATCTGTAGGTAAAATAGTTGCCCTTGGCTGCATTTCTTTCCACATAATCAATGGAGATTTACAGTCAGTTTTGGATTAAAATAAATATCTCTAATTCTAGATTTCTCCTTTTATTTGAAATTGTGTCCTAATAATAAAATGTTCCTGGATACATTATCTCACACATAAACAGTGTGGGTGTTCACATCTCATTAATTGAATCTCATCTATACATAGTTATAGTTTTATAAAACTATCTTTTGCTCTACCTTCTTCCTACCTTTAAGATTAAACCATATTTTATTTCAAAGATATTTTTTTAGATAGCTGAATCTGCCATTTCTCACAATTCTCAAAGGAAAGATCCTCAGATGCTAATTATGGTCAGGCCTGCTGAGTGATTAAGGCTTGTAATCAGGCACTTGGAATAAGATTAAGCAAATTGCAGATTTCTTGCTGAGAGAGGTGAATACGTCAGAAGCAACACATCATGATCCAGAGTAACAAATAAGAAAGACACCAAAGGAACAACTTGCTCTGCAGCTATGACAAGTATTTAACTATTTCATTTCCCACTGACCCCCTGCATATATCTGCATTAGTTCATAAAATAAAATAATAATTTAGATGGGAAGTTACTGCTGGGTATTACCTGGTCCAGCCCCCTCTCAAAGAGATGCTAGGTAGGAGCAGGCTGTTAAGGGCCTTGATCGGTTTCATTCTGAATATTTCTAGGGAAAAAGATGCCACATCCTCTCAGGGAAACTGTTGTAATATTCTATCACCCTTATGGTAAAAAAAAAATGTCTTCATGTCTAATCAGTTTTCCTTTTTGCAGCTTTGTTGTTGTCTTTCATCAAGTCACTGTTGATATCACCTGTGTTAGTCTGTCCTCTAATCCTTGCCCATAACCTTGTGTGTTGTGTCTCCTAAGTTCCCAGATGAATCTCCTTTAATTCAACCACCATCGTTGCCCAAAATGCATCTTTTCCTCCTTTCTGCAGAGCTCCTTCTTATTCACTGCAGGATTCCTGTGACACAGGTTACCCCAGAACATCTGTTCCATCCAAAGGAGCTCATTGATCTGCAGCTGTACACGGACTTTTCATTCTTGCCATTCTTTTCCTGTGCTGTGTGGCTACAGGTACTCGAGGGAGTTCCCAGGGCAGCTGTTTTCATGGTAGAAGCATGAGAACCTCCTCTCTCCTGCCATACATCGGGCCTTTCCCTGACTGCAGCCCACGCATCCCTTCTCACGAGGCTTTGGTCAGGGTTCTGCACTGAGCATGGTTGGAGAGCCTCACTGCTAGATTAGTGAGCTTGTTAGCAAGGATGGCTCTTGTGCCACTTCAGCAGACAGATCCACTCTCTCCATCTGGACTTACCTTAGTTAAGAAGATAGAACTTACAAAGCCCCACACTAGATTTTTTGAAGTGACATGAAAAATGGAAGCAGGAGTGGGAAAAGGAAGGACTAGCAATGAGGGCAATTTGAAACACAAACATTTGTTAACACATGGTTGGATCTTATTTTCCCTAAATGGTTATTTGAGTCATTTTAGGAGATGTTTATGTAAGAATAGATCAGTTAATACAAGGATGTACTGGTCTCAAATACCTTGATGAGGTGCATTTTGTGTTATTCCGTTTTCCAGCTTCTACCACTTTTCATGTTTCCACTTTCTCCATCTTTTCTTCAAACAGATGTACTAGACAAACTACATATAAACATAATGGGATTAGAAAACTCTCAGGTATGTCTTCTGATTCAAAATGAGATTCCTGCAAGAACCTACAGTATTTCATGACTAAGTGCTGTGTGGAAATAGATCAACATACAAGCTTCCTCCTTCTTTTATCAAATATCCAACTATCTGATGACAAAGATTACTTCCATGGAAAGAAGTTGTTTTATCCTCCATGTTGTCAGTGTACAGCATAATTGATCAGAAAAATTTATTTTTCTTTCTGCTTGATGGTCCTTGTGTATTATCTGAACCTAACGAATGTCATCATCAAATTAGGCAAAATAGGTAAAGCTGTGCCTGCATCTCCTTTCTTCTACGTATGGATCCATCTCATTGAATCTGATATGTGTCTGTGACAGGTTTCAGTTTGGGAGAAAACAACAGTCTGCTGAAAATGTGCTCCCCCCTCCTATTAGACAGGGAGGGTAGACATCTCCTCCACAGGAACTGCTGTTTCTCCCCTCTCTGTTTGGGATTTGATTCTCTTTGGGAATGAATCATCAGCAAACACTGGGACTGGAATTTGGACAGAATGACTGCAATGTTTTATAGAGTCTGACATATATTTGGCATTACAGAGAGGTAGTATGATTATTACATGGCTTCAGGCAACCAAGGGTTTGTATCTCTGTATCTCATGAGACAGTTGCTTTCCCGTTCACTTCTTAAAAGCAGCATGAAAAAAGTGCCAGCACTGGAATGCAAAGACCACTATGTGACGTAGCAGACCAATCCCACTTAGCTTTGCTTTTTACTCCAAAGCAAGGTAATATCCTTCTGGTTTGCTGCCTTTGAGCAGGTGTCAAGTAATTCTATCTCCCAGCTAGAGGGTACAAAAAAGCGCCCTCTCACTTTACAGACATATATGTCTCTTAATGCTTTCCACAAAAGTCACAACCCAAAATTATATGTCTTATTATATAGTAAAACACTTCTAACTGCAACATCAGTCCTAGAAATTTGCTTGCAGTCCCATAAAATAGATGAGATGATAGGAAAAGATACTTTCATATTTCTCTCTCTCGTGGAAAATGAGACAAACTCTTGAGACTCCAGACTGGTGATACCTGCAGAAAGAGAAAGTGTTTAAGCAGTCCTAAGTTCTAAAAATGTTTTGAGATTTTTTTTTTCTGTATTCACCAAGAACTTTTATCCAACTATTTTTTATTCTCTCCTTTTGTTTTGTCCAACTATGTTTTTCTTCTGCTTTCATTTTGTTCAGAATAGATAGGTCTAGATACACAAAAGCCAGAAGAAATCAATAGGAGTTGAAGAGAGATCTAAATGCTGAGACCAGAGTAAATAAAACTTAAGGCTGATATCCAAAAATCTTTCAGAATAGGTTGTCTAATGGAAATACTATCTCACTGTTTCTATCCCACTCATCACCTATTATGAATCTCTTGCAGATTGTGAAAAACTTAAGGTGGGGATCGTGAAACTTAGACTTTCTGTCCATCATAATAGACCTGTCATTTGACTGTGTCCTTTCAATGTTACTAGAGGACAAGAAATTTTGTTATCCACTTCCATTACGGTTCTTTGGGTTTAGAAAAAATTACATGAGGAATTGGAAAAAAAAAAATCTAATTTTCTCCCAAAATATACGTTTAACTGCAAAGGGAGGTTGATGTATTCTGTTTTCTGACATGACTTATTCTAGGCTTTTACTTGTGTAAATTAAGAATGAAATGGCTAGAAAAATGCATTGGGTTTTTTGGGTGTTTGTTTTTTTGGGTTTTTTATTTTTTCCCTGATGTTTTTCAAATGTCTGCCTAATTGAGCACAGCTGTGCAGTGGCGCAAAACTAACCAGGAAATGAGCATTTTGATAATTTCACATTTCTAAAGCACCTCTTAAACATCTCGTGTGAGAATAGCAGCCTCAGTACCTTTAGAGATCAACAGCATTGAATTAGATTTATCATACTGAGCTGTCTCCTGCAGGCACTTAAAAAAACCATCGACTTTCAAGACAAATTCATAAGGGTTCCCTCAACTGTAACTGTCTTGTAACATAAACAAAATGTGTGCAGAATAGAGACAAACTTTTCCAGGCTGCTCCAAAAATGAATTATTTTCTTTTCACTAGTCTAGTGCCAATGAAGATTTCATATTCTTTACTTCATAACAATCATCTCTACATCAGTTTTCCATTTTGGACTGTGGCCAGTGGAAAAGTATAAAGGTATATGAAATACTCTGAAGTAATTAATTAGGTGTTGCTTTTTGTGAACATCCTGTTTGTGACTTCAAGCTAGATCTTTGGATGTTGAAGGGCTGATTTCTCCCTGAGCCGTATCCTCAGAGGATATAATATAGTCTGACTAAGTGCATTGATACAAGTTTATTGAGTCATTCCTTTCTATAATAAAAAATTAATTTAGAAATTGCTTTTCTTTCTAATTCATATTCAAATCCAGAAAGATGGATAGCAATTCCTGAATATGGGTTTTAAACAGGGTCAGAAATATCACCCAAAGAGCTTGCATGGGCCCAAGCTTTGTTTTCCTGATTCTCAACTGAACCCTATCCCTGACCTGACTCTTATGTGTTTGGTGAAAAAAATATATTCTTGCCTTTAAATCTGGTCATTATTTGAACAGACTCCTCCAAACAACTCGATTCACTCTATCCTAAATTTGCAGTTCAGTAGTGGTTCTCTCATTCTGCTAATCTTCCAGAGCATTGTCAAAGACTGTAGGCCCTGGAATACAAACCACCTCTTCATATTTTCATTGGGGGTCAAATGCATCCTTTGTCATTCTGGTTTTCCCTCTCCTCGAGCATAGTCAGATATTGTAACGAATTTTGAATGCATTCAGGCTTCCATACCCTGACTTCTGCGGGGGTTTAAATCACAGTATGCCTTTCACTACAACCTGTTATACTTATGTCTATCTTATTTACTTCGACTGAAGCTGTAACAATAAAAATTGGCTTTCTGGACTCATTCTGAGAGTTATAGAGATAAATCAGGCCAGAAGTTCCTTTAGTTACCCACTGACAAAAGCATTGCTCTGGGTAGGCCGCTAAATGCACCACTGCCTTATTAGTCTGTGTATTCCAAAACAAATACAGCTCTGGAATTCGAATGTGCTTTTCAGTGCACATCATCTAAGAAACAAGAAAAATGTCACTGATGTGGAAAACAATGTTCTTTCAGTACAGCATGTTTTAGCTTACATAGTTGTATGCCAAACTACACTTGATTTTTAAATAGTTTTCGTGCTTTATTTGTTTCATTTCTGGTTCAGTGGCCTGAATAGGATATTTTTTGGTTTATTTTGATTAAGAAGAGTACATTGCCATTATAGAAAGGCTTGGATTTTGACGCCTTTCAGTTATTTGAACTTGACTGGCGTGACTCAGTCTGTAACACTAATTTAAAGTAGTATTACGAGTCTGGAGATGACTCTGATTATCATCTTCCTGGGGTGGCTTGGAGATGCTAATTTATGTTTTCACTCAAAAGTAAAAAGACTGGGTTAAAAGTAACCTGTTAAAATAAACTCTTACAATAATTTTTCCCATGTAAGACACAGAGTGTTAAGAGTGTCATGACAGTGATCTAGAAATGTTTTATTTTTCTATTATCATCATCCCTCCTTTCATTTTTTCTTTAATTTTTCCTCAGTCTTATTTCTGAGACCCAAACCAAGCAAATTAAGGTTCATAAATAAATAAAGAGAACTATGTGAGAATTTAAAAGATAAAAAACATTCTCTGCTAATGTGGACACTTCTCAAGGAAAACAAGTTTTCTTGTTTCTAATGAAACTTATTTTCCTATGAGAAAATTTCAGTTACATATTGTGCCAGCTAGTAATCAAAATATTATAAACTTCCACTGTTTTTACAACTTCAAAATTAAGATTTTATTTTTCTGTTAATGAAACACCATAAAATTCTAAATCAATGCATTTATATTTGACCCAATGACCCATCCAAGTCCCTGAGACTGTTAGGCTCTTCATGTTTACCATCTTTAGACCCACTTTAGATTGAATTGGACAGTAACTTTCCCCATTGCCTGATCTCGTTAGCAGCATTTATTGCCGGAGTAGCGACTGATAGAGCCTTTCTCTGGATATTTCAAGACTCATAAGATGTTTCAACTTTAATTAACAAATTCAATTAATATACAGTGATCTAATCTTGTGCATGGGATACCTTAAAGACTTGTTGCCTGGACCTGAGAGAGGTCCCCTTCAGAGAGATTATGGGGCCAGGCAAACAATTGCAGCTATGGAAGGGTCTCAGTATTTCTCAAGGCCAAATCCAAATTAATTATTAACTTTTTAATACAGTTTGCTTTTCTGCTGTTAAGAGTTTATCATGCAGACTGCCATGTCCCATGATGCTCATACAGTCTAGGGAATAGGAAACATACTTGTTCAAGATTTTGATTTGGATTTTTTTGTTCTTTTTTTTATGCACATAAAATCTTTTGTCAATTTTAAACAACACTTTCCCCTCAAATATGCCTCTCCTTCATCTACTGCACATTGATCTGAGTGCTATATCAAGGGTTTCTCACACTTTAAACTTCTGAGAGTGTTGTGCACTGTAGTAGCTACCAGACTGAAAAAAAGGGGTGGGATAATAAAATGAAATTTAAAAGAAGCATTTTTTTTTTTATTTTGGACAATGAAATAGGAAGTTGTGGGATTACAAGATATTTCTTAGAGCAGGAAATTCAGATTAAGAAATTATTTTTTAATTATTAGCGGTTTTGTGCTTATGGCTGTGAAATAATTAAGTCAAAGGAGGGGTAGCAGTGGAATTAATACAGCTTAACATTAGTATAGCACTTCAAAGCTCTTAGAAAAATAAATTACTTGAGTTCAGTGTGTAACTGTCAAGAAATTATTTCCTCAGCATGTATTGCCTTTTCTTTCTGCTCTGACTATTCATAGACAACTTTTAGTTCTCCTAATGCCTTTATTACTCATGTTCTTGTGAAAAGTTTTATACTAATAGTATAGAAGTGTATCTTTATATCAGATACCCTGTAACAGAAATCAGTGATGTTGATTGTGGAGTGGTGCCTCTTCCTTATAACTGATAGCCACAGGTAGACTTTGAAGAAATCATTACAGCTTTGAATCCACGATGAAGAAATACCAAATAAGCGGGCCTTTT
>VWZW01013750.1:2097348-2220962 GCA_013397115.1 Edolisoma coerulescens | reverse complement strand
TTTTTTTTTTTTTAATGAGAAGGTTTTATTTCTGGGTTATGTGTTTTCCATCTCATTCTCTTCTGTCCCTTGTGAATTTTCACAAACAGTAATTCTGATTTGTGCGCTTCTAAGTGACCAGGAGGTATGGGGTTTTTTGTCAATTCATGCTGAGTTATTTGATGACATTTTGGATAGATGGTGCCAAATTAATGAACAGAGATGTTAATTTGCTCTTTTGGCAGTAGTCATTTTGCCTGGACTCCCAGGCAACCACATGTCCACCCCCATACCCTTTTCTTTCTAGTTCATTCTGAGATATCATCCATATGATTTTGCAGACACGACTAGAGCACTTCTCTGATTTTCTTTACTAATGTCAGCTAGAAAATCAGCTAACAGCCTTATAAAAGCTGCAGCTTAGTGGGTCTCCCAGGCCAGCCTGCCATCAGGATTGAAGGAGCAGAACACAATCACTGTCTCTGCAGAGCAGTTGTGGTGATACAGCAGGATGGATGCCTGAGCAGTGAAACGGCTTCGTTAGGACTCCTAGAGCTTGGAAGGAATTTGTAGGCTCAGCACAAACTCCATAAAATCAGAAGTGGAACAGGGAGGGGGTAAGGGAGGTGAAAAAAAGCTGGCTGCAGAACTTGTAAATCTAAGTGATGAATGAGTCCTTGCAATAATTCTTATAGATCCAAGTGAATGGCCTCTCTGGTGTTGCAAATGTGACAGGACCGCTGACAAACAGAGAAATTAATCACAGGGAAGACAATGTTTACGGAGATCTGTACTAAGAAGCAAAGTCAACAATTATTTAGGTGATTCTTTTGGGCTCACCTGCCTTTTCACATGCTAGTTTCAGTTTGCCTTCCTAATGTAAGAAAGAACAGAAATGCCAGAATTGGCGTATTTCTGATTAAGTGATTGGCCCAAGGTCATACAAAGACTGAAAAGAAAATGAATTAGCGGAAACATCAGATGTCTTGGTTTTGCTACACAGGTTAAACCATCTAGTTTGTCAATAAAAGGTACAGCTGACAAACTAAACCCAGCACTGTCCTTTAAATAGTTTTAGTGTTTGGAGGGCATCAGAGTTAACAATTCATGGCACAAAGGTCTGACATTTTTATACACTGGCACACTGTGCTCTTCTGTCCATTGGTCCTCAGATGGTGTTACAGATGAATTTACTATCTACGGTGTTGAGTTAGACACTTTTTCTTTATTCTCCTTGCTATGCTCAAAATCCATTTAACATTAACAATATTCCAAGGTTTCAATCTTTTGATGATTAATAATTGAGAACTGATTAATTATTTACCATGCCAGGGTCTCTGAATTTGTACTGTTCCCACACTAGCAAGGACTCTGCTCTCGTGCTATGCCTACACTCCTCTACAACAAACCATTATTCTAAGGCCACAGTTACTTCTTTGTGCACTGAGTAACTGCTGCTGGTTACCACTGATTAGTTACAAAAATATATCAGAACAGTTGTAGCAGTGGACAGTTATTGCAGCACACAATCATAAAAAGCTAAACTTAAGTTTAAAAAATAGGTATCAGCTGCTTAGCAGCTAGAAAACTGCTGTTGGCTGAACAAGCTGAAACAAAGATCCAGTCAGGCCAAGAAAAATCAAGCCTGGCAAGTCCTGCTTCTGAGGCTTTGCAGCATTAATATAAAGCCTTTGGCCTGTCACAAGTCATGGTAACGCTGTCATTTGGATCATAAGGCTACAACACCTGATCAGGTAGGTAAACACACTGCCACAAACATACCCCCATACCTCGACTTCATGTATTTCCTGCATTTGCACTTCAAATGCAGGAAACACATGAAGCATTCTCTTATTCCATGTTGCCATTTGACTGCACTCAGCAAATAAAGCCCAAGAATGTTCATCAACTCAGAATTTTCAGTTGGAGAAAATTATAGATATTTGGGTTTATCACACATGTTCAGATTGGAATGGAAAAAAAAAAGACAAACCCACATTTGGATTTGCGGGTCTCCTGAGTCTGGCAGGTATAGTGTTGACCTGAAAACCTTAAATCAGCTGCAAATCTTGAATTAACCTATTTGAGATTTTTTATCAAATGATATTTTATCATTTTTCCCCCAAGAGAATAAAGTGGTTATTTTCTGGTACCTCTAAAATAAAACTGTGAGTCTCATAGTAGTGAGGTTGAAGAGATATGCAATTATATTTTTTAAGAGGAAGAATTAAATTTCATAAATTTTTAATGTCTATGGATTACATTGTATTTAGCAAAAACATGGTCATAATTTGGTACCATATACCAATTTTTATGGTATCTGAAAAAGGAATATTTCTCTCTGGAAAGGAACACTTCCAATTAGTTAAACCAAAGAGGAATGGACCCCTTAGATAGAAGAGGATGGAGAGGATTTGTTGTCTTCAACCAATGGCAAGAACAAAAATAATCATCTACCAAAACCATCTTCAAAAAAACCTAGAGGTAATGTACTTTCTGGCCTGAAAAGACAGTTTATTGTCCATTATTGGGCTTTTTTCCTCTCATCTTAATTTTTATCTGAAGAAATACAAATATAAATCTGATTTTCCTCAGTTTTGCTGGGAAGGTTTAAGGAATGAATGCTAAATATTTGAGCATCTCAACTGAAGTTACAAGTTTGCCTGATAAATGTAATATCAGTTATACAATATAGTTGGAGTTTTGCATGGGCACAAGAGCAGATAATATTTTCATTTAAGGAGTAGAAAGGCCTATAATCAGCATATAGATGGATTGAAAGCTTGCTGTCAGTTTCTAAAATATAGTTAGTTTTAGGAGAGGTATCTCAATGAGATGAGTGTGTTTGTTTTGGGGGAGACTAGATGTACATTTAATTTCAGAATCAGCAATCTTGAAGAAGAAGTAGCATAGGTATAAATGAAGTGTATAAATTACAGAGGTATTTATGAACATAGTAAATGATGATAAATAATAGTCCGTTTGGTTGCCTGAACCCAAGTGTTACATGACAGCAAAATACAAAGTCATGCAGAGAAATGAGAAACATAATCTTTAACTACAGGAAAGAATTATACACTTCCAAGAAAGAATGATGCAAAACATTTGAAGGGGAGGAGTGATAGTAGTTCACCAGCTAATCAGAAAAGCCTAATGATGACTTGTAGTCAGTCAACTGAATGCAGTAAGGAATATCACATAAAGAGGAAATTATACCACTATCCCATGGTGTGTAGTCCCCCAGTCTGACACCTAGAGTGAAAAAAGGGCTGGTAAATTAGAAAAAGATGAAGAAAAAAGATGAGAGATTATAGAGGAGGAAACACATATCTTAGAGACACTCTTCAGGTTCTTCATCAACTTAACATATCAAAGGAAAGTCGAAGGAGTGACTTCCTCCAAACCTCTTAGTGCCTTGAAGTCTAGGAAGTGGAAATCCGATAACAGAGATGCCTTCCACATGACTGGCAGAGATGTGGCAAGATTTAATGGCTGGTAGCAGGAACCAGGGAGGTACAGCAAAAATAAAAAGCACATTTCTAACATTAAAGATAATGAATCCTCAAACCTGCACACCAGGAGTGCATTATCTTACCCAGGGGCTCAGACTAGCTGATAACCATTCTCCACTTTGACCATTTGTTCTGTAAATCTTCAGAAGTAACAGAAATGTTAATTCGCTAAACAAAAGTTTTCCTTTCAAAGTGTTTATAAATCACCAAAGGTAAATTGCTGCAAAGAAAAGATAAAAAAAGCAAATAATTGTTTTGAAACAACCTTAGGTTTTTTGTTCATAGAAACTCTGTACAAACCTAAGTGACTTTGATCCTGTATTTCTTTTCGAAAAAGAACCTTTACATATCTGATTGTTATTCCTGAAAGTTGGCCATAGACATGAACAAAATATTTTGTTTCCATTACTTTGCTTTCAGTATCTTGTAACAATCTGCCTTGTGGTTAATAGCAGCTGCCCTCTATTTCGTGATTGGCAATTAATCCCACCCAGGCGGACAAATAGATGATGATTTAGCACCATTAAAGAATGCAGTTCCACCAAGTAACAGTATTTGGTGACAGGAGGAATAAACCAGCTAAAAGCATAGCGCTGAGGGGGGTAAATTAATTAAGAACAGATTTCACACATCTGCATTGAGGTCACTGAAATCAGTGGGAAAGTCTCTGTTTTAGAGTGGATGAAGGACTAATCTGGTAAAGGTATTCAAAACTAGACTCTTGGAATGGGAGGTTGAACATTATGAATAAAACAAACCCCAAACCTGTGCTGAGAAAACTACAAATACCAAATATACTCTTTGTATAAATATGTAAGCCTGAACTGAGGAGGCATGGGTTTTGTCCACACATAGCTCTTCAAAAGCATATCCAAGGATATTACATTTTTAAATAGGAGTAGATTGGAATGAGTTTTGAACCTATCATTTCTCCTATAATAAACAACCTGCTTCTCAAGTCTGAACCATGGTAACAGCTCTGATCTGTGAGTCTTTCCTCGAACAAATGGGAAAATCTCATTTCACGTTACATCCCTGAATTCTTTTTTTTCCAGCTGACAATGATTTCACTTAGAGGAAGTGTATGAACTCCAAAAGGTGTCTTTGGAAAGAAGATAATTTCTTCTCTTAGAATAAATTTTGTTCTACTCTTCATCCATTTCCAAATTACAGTAACAGACACATTTCAAATGTTTCACAGTTTTGGCCAGAATCATGCAAAATCTCTTCACAGAGAGGTGACAGGCTTCTCCCTCACATTTGGACACCAACTCCGCTTTCTCATTTTTTTTATGATATGCCATCTGACTTTCAATTAAGGACATGGCTTGCCTGCCAACATTTCCTACTAGACCTAGTGATTCACTAATAGTTTGATGTCTGAAGTATCTTTCCTGTTGATTGTATTAAAGAATGAAGACTAGGCTCATGACTAAAAGCTACAAAGTTTATGAACTTTCTTGCCTGATGACATCCTGTTTAGTTGGATTTTTTCTATTTTGGGAAGTGTGTATGCACGTACATGTGCATAGGTACATATATATGGTAGAGAAGGATTTTTCTATTTATATCTATATGTAATATATTAGAATTTATATTTTACATAGTGTTGTAGAAAGTTTATAGTTTAAGCAATAAGAATTGCTCAGAATTTGGTAGAAACATCCTGTACCTTGTCTTGCCTACAATCTTGTAACAGCATGGTTAATACATTCCTACACTTTTCAAAGCCCTGGGAAATACCCTTCATATTTAAGAAATAGTAGAACTTTAAAAGATGGAATTGTGAAGCTGAAAAAAACCTCAAATTCTCATGATAAGTTAGAGAACTAGACATGCAGTCCTATGGCTGGAATAAGGAAGGTCAATATGCCAGAGAAAGAATTCTGGTTACATATGAAATATGAAGGATTGTATTTTTAAAACCAAGAAGTAGCTCAGAAAACTGTTTGAAATGGTGAATAATCAATTTAACTTAACTTCATGATAGGTTGCATGAGCTTAAAGATAAATTGTATGTTTGAACAAGTAAGAAAAGTAGCAAAGGACTTTTCCATGATTACACAGAAATTTTGTATCTATGATCATTTAAATATGATCAAGTAAAGTAGCAATGTTGTTTTTCTTTATTTATATATTGCAGTGACCTTTGCTGAAGTAATATTGATCCAGTGGAAATAAATATAATAAGAAATTGGAGGTGATTCGGACAGCAACTAGACAGATATAAGTATTATGAAAACCATGAAAGGTAGATTAAGCAATAAAAAGGTTGAACCCAGCCAGTATGATTAAAATAAATTCATTTTAAATAGATAAGGATATGAGCAAAAGTTCTTATTCGCTCCTTTTTCTCAAGGCAGAGAGAATTGAACAACAGTTAAACAGGAGAGGCCCTTGCACTTCTTCCAGTAATGAGCTGTAAAATTTTTCCAGTGTCAGACTCTTTCCTGTTCTTAGTCTGTCTACATCATTTCAAGGTGCTTACAAACAAAAGCCTGTAATATTGAATACAGTCTAGACTGAACCTCAAAGGCTCCAGATCTTCTAATGGAAATCAACAAAAAATTCTAAATGGAATCTCTTGAGTGGATCTTGTAAGTGAACTGGAGAGTGGCAGCCCTCTTGGCCACAGCAACCATGGAAGAAATTGAGATTAAAATCTTTATTGACAGGAGGAAAAGTGCCAGCAAAACCTCAACTCTGGACATGAGGAGAGATTACTTCAGGCTGCTCAGGAAATTGGTAAGTAAGGTCCCCTGGGAAAATGTTTTTGCAGGTGGTGGGGTTCATCAGTGCTAGTCACCTTTTAAACATTACCTCAAAGAGCACAGGAGCAGGCAATTCCCGCGTATCAGAAGTCAAGCAGGCGAGGCAGGAGGGTGGCTTGGCTGAACAGGCATCTTCTCTTGGAAACAAGGCAAAAAAGGCAGGTGTATGCCCAGTGGAAGCAAGATCAGGTGACAGGGGAAGAATACAGACATGCTGTTTGCCTCTGCAGGGAGAAAATTCGTAGGGCCAAAGCTCAACTGGAGTTGAAGCTGGCCAGAACTGTGGGGGACAGTAAAAGGGGTATTTTCAAATATGTTAATGGCAGTAGGCAGTGTAAAAATAACATTGGCCCATTACAGGATGAGGATGATCACCTCACACACAAGGACAGAGACAAGACAGGTGTTCAATGCATTCTTTGCCTCCATCTTCAACATGGATGATGGACCAAGGGGCTCTAAGTGCCCTGAGCTGGAGGACCGTGATTGCAAGAATGATCAACTTCCAGTCAACTATGAAATTGTGCAGGAACTGCTGCTCCAGCTGTATCCCTACAAATCTATGGGGCCTGATGAGATTCATCCAGGAATCCTCAAAGAGCTGGCTGATGTAATCAGAAAGCCTATCGTGATGATTTTTGAGTCATCTTGGGAATCCAGAGAGGTCCCAGCTAACTGGAAGCTGGCAAATATGTTCCAAATTTTCAAGAAGGGCAAGGAGGAGGACCCTGGGAACTACAAGCCTGTCAATCCCACTTCAGTGCCTGGTGAAATTATGGAGAAGATTATTCTGGAGGTCTTGAAAAACACCTGAAAGACAATGCAGTCATTGGTCACAGCCAGCACAGCTTCATGAGAGGCAAGTCCTGCTTATCAAACCTGGTTTCTTTTTATGAAAAGGTAACCCACCTAGTAGATCAAGGAAAGCCAGTTAATGTAGTCTTTTTGGATTTCAGTAAAGCTTTTGACACTGTCTCTCACAGGATCGCTCTGGACAAAATGTCCAGCACACAGCTGGATAATCATGTAATGGGTGAGCAACTGGCTCATGGGTCAGGCACAAAGGGTTATAGTGAATGGGGTGATATCAGACTGGTGGCCTGTCACTAGCGGGGTCCATAGGGCTCCATCTGATGCCATGTGTTCTTCAACATCTTCATAAACAACTTGAATGCAGGACTAGAAGGGATACTAAGCAGGTTCACAGATGATTCAAAACTGTTGACTCCCTCAAAGACAGAGAGGCCCTGCAGAGGGACCTTAACAAATCAGAGGGCTGGGCAATCACCAGCTGTAAGTTCAACAAGGGAAAGTGCTGAATTCTGTACCTGTGATGGGACAACCCTGAATGCATGTACAGACTGGGGAATGAGATGCTGGAAAGTAGTGACACAGAAAGGGACCTGGGGGTCCTGGTTGGTGACAAGTTGAATGTGAGTCAGCAGTGCCCTGGCAGCCAGGAGGGCCAAGCGTGTCCTGGGGTGCATCAGGCACAGCATCGCCAGCCGGGCAAGGGAGGGGATTGTCCCGCTCTGCTCTGCACTGGGGTGGACTCTCCTCAAGTCCAGGGGACAGTTCTGGGCGCCACAATATAAGAAAGATTTTAAACTACTGGAGAGCATGCAAAGTTGGGCAATGAAGATGGTGAAGGGTCCAGAGGGGAAACCATGTGAGGAGAAGCTGAGGTCATTTGGTCTGCTCAGCCTGGAGAAGAGCAAGGGGAGACCTCATAGCTGTCTACAGGTTCCTTGTGAGGGGAAGAGGAGGGGAGACACTGATCTCTTTCCTGTGGTGACCAGTGACAGACAGGAATGGCCTGAAATTGTGTCAGAGGAGGTTTAGGTTGGATATTAGAAAAAGATTCTTCACCCAGAGGGTGGCTGGGCACTGGAACAGGCTCCCCAGGGAAGTGGTCACAGCACCAAGCCTGACAGAGCTCAAGAAGTGTTTGGACAGTACTCTCAGGCACATGGTGTGACTCTTGTGGTGTCCTGTGCAGGGCCAGGAGTTGGACTATTGATGATCCATGTGGGTCCCTTCCAAAGCAGCAAATTCTGTGATTCTCTGAAATGCTTGTCCCTGCCAGCTCATGAACTTAGTGTACTTGCTGTACTGTTCCTGACACATATTCCACCAAAGCAGTATATTGACATGTTAAAAAGAAGATTCGGTTCAAACAATAGATGTTTGGACATTTCTGCATGTTTTTAGTATACTGCCCTGACATATTCTTCACTAAGATGTCTTAAAACAAAAAGGGTAGCTTCCTTCAAATGCAGATACCTGCATTTATACTCTATTGCTTGGGTTCCACCAGCACTGATGTAATTCCTTAAATGTCTGTAACTTAGCATTAATTTCAGGCTAAATTTCTGGAAGTTTTCAATAGGCATATGCCAGTCAAGATAAATTGGGGTGATGGTGCTCCCTTAGTGAGCAGCTTTCTGAGTAAATTTATTCATAGTAAGAGATAATGTCTGGACCAAGGTCAGGAAATCTACATCTCCACAGGAATAGCTGTGTGCAGACAGTTGAGGAAATAATTATATCTGATTTTTTTTTAAAAAATCAGATGGACTGAGGGCAATAATTATCTCAATTCTTTAACCCTAGAGAATTATTGTAGGCCCAGATAATGCTGGAAACTCATTAAAGGCCTAAAGGATTTCAATCCCATCTGAACTTCTGGTGGAAAATAACAACAGTGATGTTTTGGCAAATATGCCCTGGAGTTCACTAGTCTGTACGTACTAAATCCAAGATTCTTATAACTATGTGAGCAGAAAGGTAAAAACAGCCAATAAATCAAACAGAAATGTGGATTCCAACCAGCACGGCCTGCCTAAGCAGTCAAAGGAGAGCATGGAGTTGAAGCATATGGATTCAGTGGGCATGGATCATATCATGACTTCATTTTACCCATGTGCACACACAAAGCATTTAATGCACAAGGATTTCTGAATGCTTACAAAAGGCAGAGCTTTCCTTGTCAGTTTGCACAGGGCCCAGGATCTGTGGTCACCAGGATTCCTAAGGAGAGCAGAAGGGCTTTGAAGGGCTCCCTGCAATTCTGAGGAAGAGCCGCCTTCTGCTGCCTGTGCTCTCTTGCAAGCCAACAAACAAAACCTCAAAACAAAGCCTAGGAGGATTTGGTTTTGAAACGTTTTCAGAGCCATAACTATAAAGAAACTGATACGCAGCCAGTAAAAGTACAGCCCTAATTTGTAAGGGAAGTAATCAGTACAAATTAAGAGCAGATAAAAAGAAATTACCATTATAAGGGAGAAGGCAGAAATGAAGAAATGAAAATTCCTGGAATGTCTCCAACAGAGTTTGGTTCTTATGTTACTTTACTTATTAGAGACAATTAGGAGAGATTTGTCTGTTGCTAAGAGTTCCTTAGATTAGATTAGAAGACAAAATGTTTTAATGTGTTGGCCTTTTTCTGCCCTTGGGGAAAAAATCCAAACCCATAAGAATGCTAATGAGGGGTAGAGTCTCCAAAAGGTTTAAAATTAGATTTTTGCTTTCTGTCCACTCCCCTCTACTTTTCCCTCTTAATTTCTCCAGTATGTTTGCATCTCTTCCTCTACAATTTCACCTGGGAGACTGGCAGGAAGCCTATGAGAAATCATGAATCCTCATGAGATGCCATTAACTGCTTGATGTCTGATAATATTTATACCTCTGTTTGCAACAGAAGATGGAAGTAGGTGGTTTTCAAAGGAAGTAGAAATAAGGCCCTTTTAACAGCAACTAATTCACGTTTACTGCCCTGTTACACCCACACATCATTAAATGTTCTCAAAAGCTGTAATCTGCAATGACAAAGACAGAAAATGGACCATTCTCTTGAAGAATTGAAGCAGACTTGACTTCTTTTGACAATGTTTTCTTGACAGTCTGTTAAATTAGCAACAGCAGATCAGTCTCAAAGACATAGGCAGCTGTCCTGCTTTTGCTTCACATAATAAAATTTCCCACAGGGACTGAAGAGACCAAGGGCTTGTGAACACCCAGCCATTGGCAGAAAATGTTGTCTAAAGGGCAAGTTACCAATCTTCAGTTGTCCTTGATTTCCAGAGTGGAAGCCAGGAGTCTGCAACTGGGGGGAAGTAGAGTTTTGTGGAAAAGCAGAGTCCAAGAATTGTCAGAATTAGATGAAAGATCTTCCTAATGTAGCAAGAACACCTTGAAACTAATATGAGCTCAGATTAACAACCAGCAGTATAACAGAGCCAGGTCTGGAGTTATGAGCTGTAGCTATTCAATGCCAGCAGAGACCAGGCAAGGGAATTCTGCATCAGCTGTTAATTGTGCATGCAGAGGCATTAGTGAGGAACAAATCTCTGCAATAGCTTAGCCAGGACAAAAAGAAGGGATGGCAAGGACTTCTGCATCAGCAAAATTATGACGTTCTCTTGCAATGTTACTAAATTTAAGCATGGGAAAGAAGGAGAGAAAATAGAGCTCTGGTGTTGTATTAAAAGCAACAATGAAGTCTTGTCTTGCCCCACTCCAAGGCATTTTACGTTTCTTTGCAATTTCTTAGAGGGTGTTTTCTTTTAATATCGGGCTAATCTGGAAAAGATGTTTATAGTTTAACAGTGATATATTATCTTAATATAGTGAAAAACTGTCAGCCACCAAGACTCCTGGCCTCACTGCAGTGATAGCTTCACCAATGGAATTTAGTGTTCCAGCAGGGAGTTGTCTGTCTGACCCCAGCCCATTCCTCAGAGCTGCTCGGCAGTGCTCATCCTGCCCTGCTTGAGGCTTCCTGTACTCTGCAGGCTCCAGGGTTCAGCGAGGCATCAGGCTTCACGGAATCACTCAACATCCAGGGGGAGAGACCTTTCTGTGTGCATCCAGGATATTTTCCTGGGTTATATAGGCAAAACATGACCATTTTGTACTTAGCTACAGATAATCCAGGCTCAGACTTGGCTGTCTTCCTCTGAAAGCATAAATTCCATCCAACTAATTTACTAAAGTTTTGTGAAATAATATGGACTGACATCACCATGTCTGTCCTTAAGGAGTTCTGCGAGATCAGGATTCCAGCAGAACAATCTACAAATAGCTTTATATTCTTTCTATCCATCCCACAAGCTGCAGGAACTATTTTTGCTCTTCTGAAAGCATGCAGTAGCTTTGCTCAGTTGCTTATAACAAAATGCATTTTTTCCTCTTCTATCTGTTTTTTATCGGTTGGTGGGTTTGGTTTTTTTATAGACACAACAAAGTAAGCACCACTGAAATACCTGTATAGAGCACAAACACAAGAGGAAGCTATATATTGCTTGGGATTTATCACGTCTTCAGGTTTACTCAGTCTGCCTTGGCCTGTTCTTCCAGAGAGCATTTTGAGAGCTGTCAGTGCAACTGATGAGACTCATGCATCTCTTCTGGCTTTCAATCTGAAATACCAGAAAAATTCTGATAAAACGACTTTGTTGTCATATGATAACAACATACTCATGGGAGGGAGAGAGAAAGTATGAGGAAGGAAAAACCAAAATTGGTATTTTCAGATGAAGGATTGAGTCCTGCTTCCTATCTTGTCTGTTGTGTCCTTGTCAGCTGGCACGAAGGAACAGAGAAAATACCCTAAAATCTACTTGCCAGGGCTATCCCAAATTGCAGTCTCCAGATGCATTATACAGCAATACATCATACACATTTTCTGAGCCTTCCTCTAGGCCCAGGTTGGCAGCTGTGGTACAGTGCCTTCATTTGCTTCTTCTCTCAGGAAAAATTTTTCAAGCTACTGTCACCTTTACATGCCATTTAAAATTGAACAAGATTTTAGCTATGGGACGCTTTACAACTTAGTTGCCAACATGTAAGGAAAGTTAAAAGATAGTGACAATCTCACAGAATTAGCTCTCTGATTGCATTTGAAGTTTTAAATCCCTCTGCTGTTACTGCATATTTCTGATTCTTTGTGAATTTGAAAAGGAGATAATACAACGCACTTTTCTCCCCTCCTTCATGATCGTTTTTAGCAAAACGAAAACTGTAAAGAAAAAAAACCCCACACAGTAAGAAATACTAAATATAACTAAAAATAGATGAAGATACTGTTTTAGCTTCTACAGAGTTGACAGTGCATGTTGGATAGGTGTGCATATTTCTGGACATAACTGAATCTAATCTAATACAGCAAATATGTCTAGTTGCAGAACAAATCCTGCTGTCGTAATAACATACAGAGATACTAATAGAGTTTCCACTTGTGAAATTGCTTTTTCAAAAAGCATATGGTTCAATTTGGCTCGACAGCTTTTATTCCTTTAAGTGTCAGCAATTTGCTGAAAACATTATTATTAGTTATAATTTATTTATTATCTCCCTCAAAAATTCCTAACAATATTTTTTGAACTCTGCCATTACATCTAGAAACACCACTGAGCCTAGCAATTGACAAAACTGTGTCATAATAAGTTGGATGTATGCTGCCTGTGGTTTTTAATATACCAACAATGTCATTATTTTGTCTTATAACTTAAAGAGAAAATTAGCCTCTTTGCTAAATCACAAAGCACATATCCTTATGCAGACAATACATTTTATGCAAAAGTACCTATAGAAATTATAATAAAAGAGTGTTCAAATTGCAGTGTCTAATCAGAAAATGTTAGAAGCTGCCAGAATTAAGCTGTCCAAACTGAGAAATGATTTGGCAGGAAAAGTTCCTGTGTCCT
Organism: Edolisoma coerulescens; assembly: GCA_013397115.1. NCBI lineage: Eukaryota > Metazoa > Chordata > Aves > Passeriformes > Campephagidae > Edolisoma > Edolisoma coerulescens. The sequence goes on along the minus strand of VWZW01013750.1, from coordinate 2,207,993 downwards.
GGTCTAATCTGATGCTTACACACCGGAAAGCAAATTATCATTTCTTTTCTTGAAGCTTTCTGCTCTGCTTGTTCTGTACCCTGGACACTTTTCATGACCACATAGTTAAACACTGAATAATAATTTGAATTTTTTTTATAATGGATGTATTTTGCATTTTGCTTGTGCTACTTGCCAAGACTGATTCCTTTCCTTGGCGGTTTTTTCTTTTTGGGGGATGGGGGAAGAGCCAGTTGTTTTTCTGTTTGGTTTTGTTGGTTTGGTTTTTTGGGGGTTTTTTTTGGTGGGAGGGGTTAGGAAAAAGCTTCCTACATTAAAATGACAACACCCACAGCAGATGTAATCATTTCTCAAGCTTAAGACTAATTAACAGTACTAAGAACTGACTATTTTGTATGAGCTCTTTTCTATGTCTCAGTGGACAGTGTCCTGAGCAATTCCGCAGAGCCTGCAGGCTGACTGAAAGCCAGCCTGCTTTCCCTCCAGAAACCCAACATCTGTGTGGGAATACTGCTAACCTCTCTTTTGCTCAGCTATCCAGACTAGTTCAGAAGCTCCCTGCACACATGGGTGCAATATGTGCCTTGTGGACACCTCCTGACCCCTGCGAACCCGGAAGAGGGAGATGATCTACATGTCCAGGCGGTGGGATGCACAGCTGTGACAGAGCCAGATGGTAAATCTGGGGAATCAGGAATTTTGTGTTGAACTTTAGGCTTCGAGGGAAGAAGTTTGAGCATTACAGGCAGCAAATCATGTGCACATACTTGCTGTGATGTCTGACTATGGTATAGGGCCATTAATGGAAAATTGGTAGAATTGTTAATAATGAAGCAGAAAAGCCACGAGTCTCTCGTGACTGTATTTTATATATCATGTGCATTTGAAACAGGCAGGTTGTGTTTGCATTATTGTAAAACTTGGAACTAGGATTGCTGATCCCTCCCAGCATCCAGATCTCCCTGCACTTTCAGAAGACTGCAGCAAAAGGGGAAACTAACCTTGTCAGCCAAGGAGAAGATTGAGCGGGCAGAAGGGAGCTGGTCCTCACTGCAACAGCACCAACACCCCTTCCTCAATGCCTGACAGCCTTAAAGCTCTTGTTATAAAAAGGTAACATTTTACATCTTTTGCGAATCAATCATAATTATAATGTGTGAAGAAAACAGAGCTGCTATGTGCTGAAACTGATCTCAGTGTGACTCCGAGCTGGGAAAGAGCCCACTGCAGCTGTTCCACTGCATTAGAGCCATCAGCTTCACCTCATTAGGAGAAGCATTCACCTTCCTATGAGATCCCTGCTGCATAACCTCTTGCCCTGCCACTGAGACAGACACGGTATGAGCAGTGGCACTTAACCCCTTGTGTTCCCAGCTGCACTCAAATGTAGGGAAGAGAAAGCTGCAGGAATAGCTAGAAGAGCCTCTTGGCAGTACTGGTGTCTGGGGGCAAGAAAAATACAGTTTTATGTACAAATATTGGTGATGCCACTGTGTGCCTCACTTTCTGACAAGACCAGCATCCTGCGGAGCACCATGTGGTGAAGAAGCAAACACTGAGCAGTCACCGTGGCAGAGACAAGGTATTAGGAAAGTGACAGTGTAAAAGAAAGAACAAATTTAATTTTTTAGTCAACTCAGAGCAGAATAACATAGCCAAATGTTCCTCTCAGACTAAAATGTTTTGTATTTTGTGAGGGGAACATGAGACTATGCAATGCTTCCTTATATTTAATTAGATAATTTAATTAGATATGATTTTCATCAGTCACATTTGATTTTCTTTATTGTAAAGAGGTTTTGATAGCAATTTTCCTTTCCAAATGTAAAAACATAGTTTGTGTATAGTATCGTCATAAGGTGTATGAATTGCTCTGAACTTTAAAACATTTTAATTAGAAATCTTCAAGAATTGCACTCAGAAACATGTGCCTGTGACTTTTCATAGAGCTGAGTTCTGATGTACCCCTCAGGACTGTTAAAAACCACAAATTGTGTCCTTAAATTTCTGGAGATTGTATGAAGTTAGGCAGAATTACAGCAAAGGTAAAATCCTACTTTATGGAATAGGTGGTGGGGAGCTGGGTGGGAGGTTTTGTGGGGTTTTTATTATTTTTTTAAAACATTATTTGACGTCTTTTATAAACTTTATTAGGCTAGAGTTTACAGACTGGTAGAACTGCCTTTACTCTCAATTACTTCATTATTTTTAGGGCTTTTGAGGGAAAAGACTAATATAATCAGGGCCTGGCTCTTCTTTCACGTTATGTAAGCTTTGCTAAGGAACAATCTCCCAGACTCCAAAGTTGCTCTGTTAAGGAAACGAGAGCCTTCAAAAGACTCTGAGTTTCCCTGGCGTTCGGTTCATTTGCCGCTTTTGAACATGAACATATTTCAACACAAAAAACATATGTTCTTGTGTTTCCTCCTTACAAAAGGGCAGAGAAGCAGGGTTGTGGAGGAAATCACATGATGGATTTCTTCAGGCTCTTTTATCTCTGAATATGTACCACACACGTTAAGTCTGAGAGCAACAAAGGTAGAACCATGTCTTCCTTCTCCACGGGGCATTACTTGAGCTTTGATCCCTTGCCCATAACTGTCTGGAGCTGGGAACCACACCTCACTACAACTCTTTGCTGCTGTAAACACAGCAGGAAATCTTGTTCCTATTGCCAAGATGGCCCCTTTTAAGGAATGAGGGTGCCATTGGGAAAGGGAGTACTGTAGGCTGCAAGAATATGTAGCACTGTTACTGGGAGACAATGTGCCCAAATGCAGACAGAACGTAAGACTGAGTTTCTCCAGGTGCATAATTTCTACAAAGCATTTTCTAAATTATGTAGAAGGGTGAGGTTGTGGTCTGCCTATGTATATCTTGTGGGGTGGTGAAAACAAATGTGTATCTCAGTCCATGATTTAGAAGGAAAAGCTAAAGGAAATGTTGACTGGGAGAAAGAGAAGCAGTTGCAAGGAATCTTATGAGATGCAAAATCTTATTATATAATTTTTTATTTAAGCTCCTGTTATTTTAGGTCTTTTCCTAATGGTCATAAACTGTATAAATCCTCAGGTCTGTGCTATCAGAAAGGAACATGGTTCCTTCTTACTTATGCCGTGAGAATGAACAGTGAAGGGGGAATCTAGTGGCTACTGGCTCTGATTCCAGAGAAGAAAATGTTGGATGAATTTGGTACAGACTTCTCTGAGCTCTGAGACTGGTTCTGTTGCCAGTAGTCTGAGAAGATCAGGAGCAAAGCCCAACCCAGACATGGGACTTTTTTGTAGGATAACTTGGACTTTCTAAGTGCTTTCTGCTCCTTTTGTTTAATGATGTTATGAAAATCAGGCAATATCCAAAAGCACTTTCCACAGTGAAGCAGTGTCTGGTAAGATGGAGCAAATCAGAAATCACAAGAGGTAGTCAAGCATGAACTTGGGAACAAAGACTACATGCACGTTTTGATCTGGACCAGCAGGATAGAGATGCTCCATGTTAAATCCATTTTCAAACCTGTTGTGGTATGCAATACATCTAAATCAACCCAAACTGTATATTCAATTCTGTATGTCATGTTTTCCCATGCTTAACAGGTTACTTAATTTACTTTGTATCCAAGCCAGGGCATTCAGACAGCTTTGGTAATGCAGGTAGAGAGAATTTTTTTTTTTCCTAGACCAATATAGAACTCCAGAACAGCACTGATCAAAAATACAGCAGCCTCAACACCAGATGATTTATTCTTTTGGGGCCAAATTGCATACTAATGTGGACACTGTGACTGAGACACCAGCAGCCTTCTCTCACACAGATCTTAGCAGCAGAATTTGATGCTATTAATGTTTATATCCCCATTCTTCCACAGATTTTTCCATCATCATAGTTAATGAAATAGGCCATTCTTGACAGCAAAAATGCATGTGAACATGTTGGAAAACAGTGTATGCACTTTGTACTACATGAGAGGATACAGAACAAGGTGACATTTTTGGAAACTGAATTTCAAAGGATGTAGGAATAACACAGACCATCTGTGTAGTCACTTCATTTTCTGTTGAAAACATGGAATTTACAAACAGGAAAAAGTTATCTGGCCCAGCATGTCTGCTTTTTTTGGTATACCTTAATCCCATTTTCCTGTCTTTTCACTCTATGGCTTGACCCCTTTTGTGCTGAAGAAGGAAATATAAGGCTCTCTTGAACTCATTTACACTTCTCAGCCTCATCTTCTCTTCAATTATTTATTCCATATATTCAGAGCTCTTTCAGTGTAACACCTCCTGAGTTTACTTGGTTTAGTTTATGTTTCCACCAGATTTTGTCTTTTCAATATGAGTAATTTGCAGATTAAAAATGCTGCGGTTTACATATATAAAACTTTTCATAGCAAACAGCACCATGATGACTTTTTTTAATTAAAGCAGGGAATGTACTTACAGTGATAATGTGGAATCTTAACAACATTACAATTATTTTTTTTTTTCGAAAGAGGGAAATGAAGAACTAGAAATAGAAAGTGCTGAAATTTTTACAAGTTCCAAATATTTCCTGATTTACCACGTATCAAAGCCATCTCGAGAAAATTTAGATTTCTAAAAATCAGATGTCTAAGTCTGGGCTCACCATGATGAGTTCCCTTGGCTGATGAACAGAACTGTTTACAAGACCCATTGCAGACATAGTTTACTAGGAAATTAATTGCCCTGTAGGTGCTTATGTGCCTCTATTGCTTGCGAAAGAAACCTGTGGATTCTTATTCAGGGTGAGACACCAAATTCTAGATGGTTTAATTACAGCTAATGAATTCCACACCATGAGTCCACTGCTCCACAAAAAATATAAGGTAATTTGAAATAATAGGATTCAGAGACATAGGTTTTCATTGTGACTCCCAATTCATTACCTTATCCACTGGACCACTAAGCCAGAAAATGTCACTGCTGTAAAAGCAACAGCAACTGAAGAAGCTTCAGTTTCAGTTTCATTAAATATTGCTGAAGAAATCAGGCCTGTCCCTTCTCCCTCCTGGGTAACATGGGGAATCTAAAGCTGAAGATCTGTAGCCACTGACTGAGAAATGTGGCTGACAAGAAGACCAAAACACTCCTAGCTCATAGACATTTTGAGGCCACTGCAAAAAGAAGATATGTCAGAAAATTCTACTGCTGCTTGAGGTGCTGAGATGCTGAGCTCTGTGTGGGATGAAGGGTTTTGTTAGGAATGTAAAACTCAGGGCAAGCCATGACTTTCAGCAGAGGATGTGGAAGGCAGGAAAAGCAAGAAGACAGACTGTTCTCTATATACTGGTGTAGCTAGTGACCTGGGACCCAAAATTACATTGCAAAGTAAGAACTGTTGAAATACCACTCACATAACGAGTAGTGTCATTGCCCTTTCTTCCTGGTAGGGAGCCCCTAGATGTAGAAGGGAAGCAGGAGGAAAAGAAATATTTTTGCAGTCACATAAAGAATTGAGCTCTTCTCAGATTTATATAGAATATTTTGTTCAAACATTTCTGCATCTGTAATTTTCTCTCCTTAACATTATTCTGTTAGTCCTACTACTAAGTTTGCTCTTTTATGACTGTATTTTGGGAAACACTTGACAGAGAAAAACCCTTACATGACCATTGCAGTGGGACTTTTTACACGGGAAGGTAGTGAAAGGAGAAGTGGTAATGGTATTAAGAAGGAAGTGGGCAGGTTTAGACTAGACCTTAGGAAGAAATCCTTTACTGTGAGGGTGGTGAGGCACTAGGAAAGCTTGCCCAGAGAAGCTGTGGATACCCCATCCCTGGAAGTGTTCAAGGCCAGGTTAGATGGGACTTTGAGCAACCTGGTCTAGTAGAATGTGTCACTGTCTGTGGCAGGGCTTGGGACTAGATGATCTTTAAGATCACTTCTGACCCAAATCATTCTATGATTCCATGATTTTATGATTTCCACTGAATCCAGTAACTTTGTTTTTGCAAAGGATTTGTAAATGCACTTACCATGACACCACAGACTTACGAGTGCATGGAATATCATGTACCTCCACTATCCCAGGAGAATGACCAGTTCATTTACAATGAGAGGTGGGAGGCTGGAGATAGTGCAGTTGGTGATTGTTGTTGGGCTGCCTCTCAGTCAAAATGGTAAAACACCCCACTAGGTCAGGATTCAGCTTTGTCTCAGTCTAATTCTGCTTTTTCATTGCATTTTTCAGAGTTGTCTTCTGAGAAGAACTTTGTCCTCTCCCCCTGCTTGGCACTGTAGCCTAGAGAGGTCCTAGCAAACCATATCATTCTCAGGTGTGTGATCCAACTCTGCTCTGCAACATCATTTAGGTCCATAATAGGCAGAAATTAAACAGTGCTGGAGAAATATTTCCAGGACTTGCTCAAAATTTATGTAAGTAATGTACTATAAAATACGTATTTTAATATTTGGTCTATTTACCACTTAGGCCAAGAAACATACAAAAAAAAAATTAACTCATTTAAACCCCTGTAGTTTGCCAAAATACCAGATTTATTTCATGTCCAAAGGTATGGATACCCTTGGGGAACTAGGTAAATGTACATAAATCAATATGAGAGGCCATTATTGCAGAGAAAACAGTGGTGAGAAACACCGGGCATACAGCTGGGACAGTTCTTGGCAGATATTATATTTAATAACAATGCTCTCAGTAGAGAAATGCGATTTTAGGCCATTGGCCCTGTGCACTACATCTCACATAAGTGAAATATTATTAAACCAGATTTCTGTTTTATCAGACCGTAAAGTTCATTCAAACTGAGCATGCTTCCTTTCCTTGCTTGTGACTAGCTTTAGGTACATATGCCAGCACAGTCTCAGGGCCAATATTTAATGTGCCATTTTGATACTTTTATAGAGAGGAGAAACTATATGTAATTTACATGAATTCATAGTTTCTACTGCAAGCTGTAAGAAAAAATAAAATATTCTGGGTTGTGTTTGGGGTTTTTTTTTATGGGCATGTTTGCCAGATTGTAGCAAAGCATATGTGCTATGGAGGAGAAAAAAATTCACAGCTTGAAAAAAGTCAGCATCTGAGTGGGTTTTATTCCCGCCTCAAAAGTAAACAGTTTTCACAATTAACCCCACTGCTCTGTTTATACATCAACTAAAATGTGGAGAGTACACACAGTTGTTCTCATTAATTTGTGATAAGCAATAGTGACTTAAAAAAAAAGCATGCTATGGTTTATGCATTACCGGGTCTTGAATTCAATAGGAAACATATGCAGAAACAGATTTCCAGTCCTTCTCTATGACAAAAGAGGTGGGAAGCCATGGAATAAACACATTCAGATTTATCTGTTATATTGGAGTTCCCTCCTCTCTTTCTTGGTGTCCCTTGACAATACAGACCCACAAAAAGAGATCACACTTCTAAGTTGCCTCTTCCACTTGATAGTAATCAGCAAATATGCTGCAGGGTGGAGAAACCCTGCAGAAAAAAAATGTACATAAGATATTTCACTACCACCTCATGGATATAGAAACAAATGAACTCTCACAGCATATCTTGGCAGTCAATATGTTGTAATAGCAAAGAATTAGCAAACATTAATAACTTTTCTAGGAAGCGCCCTGCCTGCAACCTGTTGTCAAATATATATGGCTTTAGGTTTAATGTAATGCAAAGAATGTAGGCATTTAAGTGATTCTTTAAGAGGGCATTCTGTATTTTTAGTTTTCATTTCAGAAGAAGGGAGAAACATATCATTTGTCTACTCTAATTAGGTGATTTCAAAGTATTGAAATTCACAGTTATTGTCACTTAAAGAAGTGACCCTGATGCCATAAAAATATATGACTAATAAGGTAATGTAGAGATAATAATCTGGAGTCTGGGTATGTATTGTTGTGTATCTAAAGATAGACGCTCTTTATATCTTTATTTTATTGCTCAATGTGAGATAATTTTCAAAAGTAAGACCCTGATGTACTCAGTGGTCATGAAAATCAGACCAATAATTTGTCACTTTGGTGCTCTGAAGCTTAGATCAGGTTACATGTTTCTAAAAATGAGACTAATGGAAAAATTATAATGGCCACCTGGAAAGTCTAAAGCAGGAAGAGAGAGAATTTCATTTAGACATGTGTTGTTACTGCCACAAAACTGAATCTATTCATCTCCAGAACTTCATAATTCGATTTTTATTAACCTCACAGAAGCAACACTTATTTAGCAGTGAATAATGATTCACTGGCTAATTCCTCTGTACCAGTCTTCAGTATATGTACACACAGTGTTGTCTTCTTGAAGCTGTAATTGCCACATACAGTATGGGAGAAACTATCCAGCTTTTCCTTTCAGATTAGCTGAGTCTGAAAAGAAATAATCACTGAGTGACAACTATGGATAAAGTGCATGCTGGCCTGTCAAGGCTGTCCATTTACTGTCCTCTTCCACTCCTGCCTGCTAATACAACCTGCCCTTGGTGAAGATTGAGTGTGTGTACAATTCTCCCAGGGAATTGCCTTTCAAGGTTTTTACCCTTAGATCTACTCAGCATCTGCTGGTATGAGTGGCAAAACAGGCTTTGACTGTAAGGAGATGATATCAGAATTGAAGTTGAAGCATTAAATGCTGAAAAGAGAGAGGGGCATACGGATAAGAATAGTTGAGTGACAAGTAGGGTGGTGATACCTTCCCCTGCCTTTTCTCACCTCAAGCAATGCAGCCAATGTTCTGAGAGAGCATGAGGCTCTAGCATGAGCCAGATTGCTCACACCTTGGAAAGCTGGAGTGAAGTAGAAATGAAGATCAGGTCAATAATATTTTCAGTTCAACTCCAACAGTTAAGAGACCCTCTGTGAATTCAATTCTCCAGAAACACAGAGGTAAAGACAGCATTAGTTGTAATGATGAAGAGAGTTTTCCATCAAAAAGAAAATTAATCCAAAATGTATTTCTCATAATAGCAGTTTCTGAAGTAATAGAGGTTTTTCATTGCTTTCAGTTAAGCTTAGGCAAAAGACACAATGAAGCTATTTCAGTCCCTGGAAAAGTACCAAAGACCACACAAAAGCAAAAAATGAGTGGCATGTGTTTAAAACAGGCTTCAGGAAGATATAAATGTATAGAAGAGTTACTGGCAAAAGCAAAAAGCATCAAACAGTTTCAGGAACTGTCTCTGACAAGGCCTCTAAGCAGGATCTAAGACCAAAACTTAGGTAAAGACTCTTTGAAGAGTAAAAGATAGACTTTGATAAAGCAATTAAAAATTGTTGATATGTGTGTCAGCACAGACTCTCTTTAAAGCAGGTTAATAGTGCTCTGATGCACTGCACAACAACTGAAAATGTATAAGACCTCAACAGGGCAAAGGCAGAAGGATCTGGGAAGTTCAGAGATAGCATCCAGAAAATCCTACCCAAAGAGCTTCATGCACAAACCAAACTTTTGAGAAACAATGCAAAATTACATCACACTGCTGTAACAAGTGAGGGGTCGAGTCAAGACAAAGACATTGGCTGTGGCACTGCTACCTTAGGAATAGCCCATAGCAAAAGCAGGCAGCGTTGCAGGGAGTGATGACTGATGTCTCAGCCTAAAGCAACTCAAGTGCTCATAACTTTACGTTGTAGGTCCTACACAAGGTAGCACAGTTCACAGAACAGGGCCCTAACGTTATGTTAAAAACAATGGGTAACAAACAAGGAAACTAATTCACCCTAAGAAAAAGAAGATCAAACACACTACGTATTTGATTTTTTTTCTTTTAATTTTCTATACCATTTAAAAAAATGTAACATTTGAAAAGAGATCTTTGGAAGAGATACAGAGACTTCAGATATGCATTCCAGTGTCTAGGCAGGATATAAAAGTTGAAAGATAGAACATCAATATCAGTACAGTAAAAATCTTGTTAGGCAGAGGTAAAAGAAACGTAAGAGAAGGTCCAGAGATATTTTAGACTGTCCTTAGAGGAACATTAGGAAAACTTTTTTTTTCATACGAAAACCTGTAGGTCAAGTTGAGAGAAAAAGCACATTTAGGTACTGAATTTGGAATAGATTAATTTACTTTGCCTGTGACAAATTTTTCTGGACAATGATTCTAGTTTTTTACACGATGTTCCTTAAAAAAACCCCCAAAACTTAATGTATGCTTATGTACAGCACATTAGCTTTTCCCAAAGTGACAGTCTTTACGTAATAGTGAAAATTTTTCAGTGGATTCAAGCAGTTTGCAATGAAGTACAGATTTTCAATATTGCAACTTCAGAAAATGGCAACTGATAAAGGTTTTTGAACCAGATTCTAATAAAACATTCCGTTAAAATCTGTGCCCAGATGGCACATACCCCTGGTACTTAGCTTCAGTCAAAAGAAGTGCTGCAGTGCTGGACACTGATACCAGAATCATCAGGAGTTCCTGGCAGAAAAAGAAAAGCAAAATAAGAAGAAAGTCAATGCAATTTGATGTCTCAAGTGCTACTTGGCACCTGAAATAGATGAAATGCCTATCAAGGATAGCAAATACAGCTTACTAACACGAGAGATGTTGCAAGATGTGACTCACGCATTTTAGGTTGGCTCTCCTGGCAGAAACAAGTTATGGATCCACTTGCAAATCTCAGACAGTAGGAATTTAAATGTCATTATGAGTGTCATTTGCCCAGGAGTGTCTGAGATGGCAAAAGCTTCAGTGAGCAGAGAGAGATGGTCACCCATCCCAACTAGGATAACATATTCACTGTTTTCTGGTGACAGCGGTGCCTGTATTTCAGGGTAGATGTACCTGACACACTTTCCTCAGAGTATAAACAAACCCCCTTAGGCAATGTTATCACATTAATCACAAATATTTGCAGTACTGTGTGAGACTAACAGTATTAATCATTAAAAGTGGCCCATCTCACAGAATGAGATGTGATGAGGAAAAAGACTTTCCATAAAAAAATTCTACTAGCAGCTTCTGCTAATAGAGGTACATTGTTGGTCCTTGCTTCAGCCATTTGAATTTCACTCTTTCTGACTTTTAATTTAAATAAACTCAGTCATCTGCTGCCCTCTTGTTTACAGCAAGACCTTGCTAAGTGTCTAGATAAAAGCTCAGTAAGAGATCCTTCTGTTAAATGTACTTCATATACACATGGGTAGGTCTCCTTCAAGTTCCCCAATTTAATTTACTCCACACTACACTGATTCAATCTGATCCCCATTTACTTACAGTGCTTGTCAGTGTAACATTGACAGTATTTCCGTATTTGTCAGAATTCCTGCTAATCTACTCACATAATGCCTCACACATTTACTGAGGCTGCCTTTGGGAATGCTTGAAAAAAAATTATAAACTCTGCACATTTTTCTGTAATTCAGACTGTACTTGTGGAGTGTTTTTCTTCTTTGCTTATTTATCTTAATTCCTAAGGTATTTGGAAATTTTAAGATCACACATCTTTGTTATGGTGAAGTTGTTATTCTTAGTTTACAAAAGCTGTGAAGAATAATTTGCACAAAAGCTAGAATTGTTCATGTGTTTACCTTTGATCTGTTACTTTATTGGTAAAAAATGAGTTATTAGTATTCATAAGTCATAGGACTGCCCATCATTTCTGATAAAAAAAATAGAATAGGTCCTTGTGGAACCATTAATTTAACCTTCACACTCTGGATTTTTCAAGGATTTGATATTTCTCAGCCTGTCACTAAAGCAGCATGTGTGGCTCTTAGAAGTGGATTTGCTTCATCTGTCCTGTAATCTTCATTGGACCTATAGCATATCCAGTCCACAAAACACTGCTGCAATATTTATACAGCTCTCCAAATTCATGCAATCTCTTTTCTGCAACTGTGTATGCAATTATGAAGTTCAAAGAGTGCACTAGTCTCACCAAAGAAATCATTCTTTTAAACGGTGACAGTGATGTCCTTTTGGTAATTTTTTGTTGTCAATAGATTACACGTAACATAGGAAATATATGGCTAAGCTCTGCTTCCTCCTGGGGGGTATGACCACAGAGACAAATTAAAAATGTCACTGTTAAGCAACATGTTTTATGTATGCTTTTTGGAGAAGCTACAGTGATCTTATATTTGAATCCAAGGTATGATGTATGGGTATGAGTGGGCGTGGAACCAAATCAAGGTAAAACTCAACAGCTGCGCCTCTGTCAACTCAGAACAACTGAATCAGGAAAAATTGAAATATTATGATCTGGGAAAGATGGCACATATGGTAACCACATGGTTAAAGACCATGAGGTAACATTTTATCAGAGTTTGCAAAGCAGTTTTCAGAAAAAAATTTTTCTCTTTTTGAACACCTCATGGTTCTTTCACCCTCACTGGGGCTGAGACAAACAATTCAGTGACTGAATGGAGACATTGTTAGTCAAATTAGTAGTTGTCCATTCAGTAAAATATTCCAAGATCTAAAAATTTTTCAGAAAGTCAAAACCTGAAATTTTTAGCTGGGACAATTCAAATATTTTTTTATGAATAAGCATTATGAAATGTTGGAAGTTTTTTTTGTTTTGGTTTGGGTTTTTTTTGTATTTTAAAAGAATCTATATTGTGGAACAGCTACCCAAATTACTGATATCAAACTTTAAGACTTTTGTAAGTATCAAAACTGGATTGAACTTAACAATTCTTGGCTTAATTTTTTAAAATTATGTTTGGTTTTATGTATCTTCTAAGCACACTCTCAGATGATAAACAGAAAACTATGAATAAATAAATCATAAATAGGTCATCCAAAGCACTGCAAAATTTACATAACCCCCTACCTTGAAGAAATTAGCAAAGCAATTGAAATCCTGAAGAATCCTAAGGCTCCTGGATCCAGTAGACACATTTAATTTTGCATAGATGAATCATATTTAAATATGGAGTTAATTACACAAATTCTTTAGCGACATATGGAAAGCTGAATGGTAATTATAGTTCATTACTATCTACATCAGTAAAGGCAACAATTCAGATTTGGCAGTTACCTCTCACATCAGCATGCATGGTGTCTGGCAGCCTGAGTAAACACAAGATCTCACCATTGGCTGCACAACTCCATCAGCTGTAAACTATCTAAGTGTTGTGCGATCTGAGGCACAAATAAAGTACAGCTGATGGCCTATTTGTAGTTAGCAGCTGCAGGGCAAACAGCCCTGCCTTCCTATCACTGTCCTCAGCACATGGGGGAAGCCCTTAAATGATGTCAGAAGAACTGGAGTCTGGCTATTGTCACCTAATCTGTAATTCCAATCCAGTCCCTATCTAAATCAATCATGAATGACATTCATGTGACCAAATGCAGAACTCTATGGTGTAAAATCAGTCTACATGGGACTGTTGGAGCAGTTCCAGAGGAGGGCCACAAAACTGATAAGAGGACTGAAGCACCTCCCTTACACAGGCTGAGAAAGGTGGGGCTGTTCATCCTGGAGAAGGTTGAGTGGAGACCTCACAGCAACTTTCCAGTATCTGAAGGAGGCCAACCAGGAAGCTGGAGAGGGACTCTTCATCAGGAACTGTAGTGATAGGACAAGGAGTGATGGGTAAAAATTGAAAGAGGACAAATTTAGGCTGTATATTAGGAAAAAATTCTTTACTGTGGTGGTAGTGGTAAGGCACTGGGACAGGTTGCCCAGGGAGGCTGTGGATGCCCCAACCCTGGTGGTGTTCAAGGCCAGGCTGGATGGGCCTTTGATCAACCTGGTGTAGTGGGAGGTGTCCCTGCCCTTGGCAGGGGGCTGTTGGGACTGGGTGATCTTTAAGGTCCCTCCCAGCCCTTAACATTCTATGCTTCTATAAATACAGTTTTTGGAGGATAGAGTGATGTCTACCTAACCTGCTCTAGACATCAGTTTAACAATATGATGAAGAATCTTTCAGCTTCACTGACTACATTTACTAGACAAAATGTTACTAATAAAGGGACATAAAATGTGCTTTTATGATGTGTATCTTTGGTCACCGTACACATATTTTTGTGTGCTTTTCCTGTTACCTGTGATATGAAACAGAGTTGTGTGACAGTTCAACAGCTATGCCCTATTGATGGGATCCCAACATGAGATCTCAGTTCTGGAATGCAGATACACTTGTAGTTATCTGGAAAACTGATGAACTTGGCAGTTGCAACAGAAAACCATTAGGTATGATCTGCTGTGTGCCGAGGCATACTTTGAAAAGATCATACAAGGGGAACCACGCCATTGACTAAGGCGGGGAATTTGGGGAACAGAGACACGAAACCATGATGACAGAAGAGCAAATCAAAGCTGCATACGCTGAACTGCAAGAGGAATCAAGAAGTAAATTTGGCAGCATACTAATGCGAGCTATCAACTCATTTTGTCTATTGACAGTAAACTTTTGAAAGATGCTTATTCATCCAGTAGCTGACAGATGGCATTAACAGAGCTTGCACCTCTTTTGGATTTAGAAGGAAATCAGAATCAAACTTCAGACTGGATTAAAAACTTTAAAAACATCTTACTGTTGAGGTGCATACAACAGATTTGCTATCAATAATATATATGCATCCCAGGCAAGTAGCACTTGTATAGTTTTTTGTATTTCCTACTGCATACCAGATGATATCATAACTTAGAGATTACAGTTACTCAGGAAAACTCACTGCAGCAACACCATGGTGTGACAGTCATACACCTAGAGCACCAAAATGCCGAAGTCATTGCTGCAAGATCCACTAAGAAACAGAACACAGAATTAATGGGAACATATGAAGGCTTCTGCTTTAGAACACAAGCCTTAACAGATCTAATATAAAATGGGAATCAGTAGCTGGGAAATGACAGCAGGTAGACCTCACCAGCACAGATAAGACAAACTTGAAGTAGCTGATATTGAAAATCCGAATCAAGAAAGAGTGGTGAAACTTGTTTTTCAGCTGGTAAGGAGCTCAAAGGAAACCAATACCAGTAGCTTTTGTGTGTGTTTTTCCTGTGTTTGCATGCTAACTCAACAGAAAGGTAAGGGACTGACACAGCACAAGCAACACTGTGTACAGATTAATCACCATTAGGACAATACAAGGCGAAGTGATTCAGTGATTGTACGTCAGGTTACAGATAAAATGACCATTATCTTGTAAGGAATTTTTTAACTTTTCCCAACTCACCCCTTTTGTGCATAGCCCAAGTCACTGTATGCCCTTCTCTGAAAGCTTTGGGATCACCAGCGAAATTCCCACTGCAGGCTGCATAAAGCCATGTGTGTCCTTAACTGCATTTAGGTTGTCAGTCCAAATAAATTACCTACCAAAACATGTTAGATGCTGTAACAAATTTTGACCTGTTTCAATGACCTTACATGAGATTTTCTGCTGCATATATCATACCAACTTTGATGCCTGCATGTTTTGTCATCAGTACAAAATCACAAAAAAAGATTTCTGTAGGTTTACAAAGTTTTTAGTGGGATGGACTGCACAAAGTATGAGCTGTCCCTTTCAAGAGAAAATAAGTAGGGAGAATATTAAAAATGGGCAAAGTTTTCATCAACTTCAGAGGTGCCAGTGTCCTCTGATTATACATGTAGCTAATGAGGAAGAGACTCTTTTTTATTAATTGGCTATTTTTAGTCATACATTAAAGTCAGAGTTGCCCCACTGCCACTAATTGCAACATTTAATATAAATGGCAACTTTGGGTTTCAATAAATCCTGTTTTTCCAGGGAGGGGGTACGTATTTGAAAAAATTCTGACTTATTCTGTTTGGCTTTTGGGTTCACAACATATCTTGCTTGTTCTTTAAGGAATATATTTTTCTACATGTGGACAATCTGTGTTACAGATGGTTATTAATAACAAATCACTGATCTCTAGAGTTCAAGAAATATTTCAACCTGGCACATCCACTTTGCCCTTCAAAAGCCACATTTTCTCTCAATAATAAACATCAAAATAACAGCATAATTGAATGAAATGCAAAGGAATTATTTATGTAATGGAGACATCTTGTTCTCATAAATTATTGAATAAGAAATAGCTGACAACCTGTTGAATTTTCCTAGGGCTGTGCTGAATTTCTCTTTATCAACTTGATATATGATTTATGAAAGCAGAAGCATCAGGGTAAAAATGATAAGAGAACCTGGGTTGCATACTAATAAAGAAACTTCAGGGAAACCAATATTTAAAAGTTATAAATTAGGTCAAACTATTCTCAGTTTTGTTGTTGACATTCATTTCTTTCAGTGTTTCAGACATAAAATTGCAGGTATTTTTTCCCCAAGCTGATACTAAAAAAACCCCCAACCTCCCAAAAAGGACAACTGCTAAAATCCAGCCTTTTTCTATACTTGTTTGTTGGTGCAAGATGCCAAAGGGCTAGCCTGGGCTCCTGCAAAATTTTCCCTTTCACTTCTATTTCTCCTCAATTTCATCTACAGAAATACTGTCTGTAAGTTATCACAGTACTACCTCTGAGGCCAAAACAATGATCTGATAAAAAGTTCCAGCCTAAGCAAAACCAGTCGCAGCCCTCAGAATACATGAACATTGGGACATCAGCATTCGGAACTGCTCAAAAAAACCGTAAACCACTACAGTATTAGAAGAGTAGCGAGACCTTTAAAATTTGGCATAATTAATACTTGCAAACCCTCTTGCACTTTGGTTTTCAGAACACTCTATTTCACTGCATATTTTACCAATAACCTTCCATGTGCTTGCTTTTCAGGCTTGGGAGGAAAGTCCTTGCACTAATGTACAACATAAAATATTTTTGTTCAAGAATTCATACCACAGTAACCAACAATCTTCATGATTTAAAAGCAAGTTCCAAAGAAATAAACAAAACCTCTCAATTTTAGAGGAAACTTCAAATTTTCTGAGTAGAAGGTTGTGACCTCAGGCCAGCTAATTTCTGTTGGCAAAAGTAAGTTGGGGGTAAGTGAGTGATACTGACTGGTCTTTTCAACAGTTATTTGTTCTTGCTGGACATCTATCTGCTACTCTGTGTTTCTATATATTACTGTAAGAGGAAATGTATATTTTTTTAAAGAGAAGTAATATACAAAGGTGAATGCTATCTGTGCTTTGAGAGTTGCAGAGGAGAGAAAACAAGCGAATAAATGGCTCAACCTATTGTTCCCCTTACAGTTGGAGCTGGGTGGCAACGTTTTGGCTGAAGCTTTGTTAGAGTGGACACAACCCCAGCAGAGTGATGGTGGACTGGAGAGAACAAAGGCTGATGAAGATGATGGATTCCCCAGGCGCTTTTATTTGAGAAAATCCCTATGGTTAATAACAAAAGCTCACAGCCTAGCTTCAGCTATGAACAGTCACTTGCTACTAGATGATAGTAAAAAAGCAGAATATTTTTTTCCCATCCAGGGATTTTCTAGAGGTAGCATTTGTTTCTTACAGCTCTGAACTTTGCTACTCGCTGTGATATACTCTATCAGCAGATTTCAAAAACCACATGGTGCCCAAAGAAGATGTAGGGGCTCAGGAGGATGCAACTTATTGTCTTGTACCTCTCAAACAGCACCTGGGAGAACAGAAAAGGTATTGATGCAGAATGGCACCAGAGAGCTCATTTTTGCCTTTCAAGAAAGGCAATAATCCCTTGGACATGAACCCATATAAAAGGGGGCTTTTATTACTGGTATTTTAGCATTTCATAGAGGTGTTTGATCTGGACTCCTGTCACATACAAAACCAAAGTTCTGTGAGCAAGTTACTCTCAGTAGAAGTTTTTTGACTCTTTGATTTTTTTCTCTCTACAGACCTGGTGACCTTTTAATAGCCATAAATGGTCTGAGGCACCTTAAGGGGAAAACTAGAAGATATGTTTGTAGTTGTTGGTAGAATGTTGGTAGAATGAACTTCTTTTTGCTATATGTAGTATCTTGCTGAGCTTTTGGTACTTCTGAACAGTCTGCAAGAAATAAAATGTATGGCCAAGGTATGATTCACTGTAATTTTTCTGAACAAACTTTTGGGGTACCTTTTTTGTGTAGAGAAACACAAATGAATAAAATAATTGCATGTGCTACTTAAAACCTTACACTGGATTTACCACTGAATAATTTTGCAAAGGGGTGATAGAGTAAACACTGGGGCACTTCAAAATGAATAACTAATTGCCCATGTTGTACAAGCTTGCCTATACTATGCATAAAAATATATAACTTGGATTAAAGGACTCGAAGACACTCAGGCTTTACTTCATGACTATATTACATTATAACTGTATTGCTACATTATAACTGTATTACTTTCTAATCAACAAATGAAAAAAGTAAATATTTAATGCTTTGAATATAGATTTTTTTTTTGAGCAAGATAAACAATTAACTGAATGAATCAAAGTCCTGCACACAATGCAGCAGCAGTGAGGTAAAGAGAAATAAGGTTCTTCTGCACCAGCAAAGGGGAACCCTCACTTTCCTGTGCCCAGGCTCTTCTGTGCATTGCTGCCTGCGCAACAGCCTGTAATACTGCCAGGTATCTAGAATATCTAATGAACTTTAGGGATGTGTGGAACTTGATACTGACCTCTTTACTGAGTGATAAGGACAGCACCGCTGAGGAAATAGCTTCATTTAATGGTGGCTTTTCACCTGGAGCAAAGAGAACAAAGGGAGGGACTGCAAAGCCTGACAGATAGCAAGTACAGAAGCCATGAAAAAATTACATGTATGAGAAATTTATCAAGAAAGGATGATGTCAGTAGCTGCCTTTGGTTCTTAACAAAAACCCCATTGATGTCCAAGCTAAAAAAAAGAAAAAGAAAATACTGAAACAGAGAAAGGAAGAGAACTTGATGGCTATTGTTTATTTTGATTTAGCAGTCCGTTCATCTGGAAGAGTCAAAAGGGGAATGTTTTAAGGTATATGAAGTGCTCTGAGCTCCTCAGCTGGGCTGGGATGGTGAGGTTGATGTATTTTGTTTTTGTCCTTCTGCCTCTTTGTGGAACCTAAACTAAGGAGAGGCATGAGATAATGGGAACTTCATCTAGTGCTAAACTGAGCAAAATCTGGGCCAGATCTCAAACACAAAATGAAACAAATCAGTTTCTGTGCCTCAGACTGATTGCTGAACAGGTGCAAAATGGGACCCTGAAGGGAAAAATGGAGCAGTTCAATAACTTACTATTTCAGTCTGAAGCTTATAGAAGGTAAATAGCATCCTGAAATTGAGGTCATGGCAGGGGACAAAAATGCTACAAGGAATCAAGCAAGGCATGCTAAATCAGAGTTCACAAATCAGCAAGGAGCCATGTGGACTGTGGTTTGCAAGACAAGTCAAAGCAATGTCAACATTTGAAAAACAGGCTGCACTATCTCACCTTGGAATTTGCAGAAAGTCTTGTCAAGAGGGAAACTCTGTTGAGGAAGTCTCAGTTAAAAGCAATTGTGAAAGGGTTTGGCTTCTAAGGTAGTGGGATGGTCCTGACAGAACCCAGGACAGCAAGAGAAGCTCTGGTCTCTTCGATTTACACACCCTGAATGCTGACCTAGAAAATAAATGAGCATCTGTGTAGGCCAGGTTCTTTGGAGTTCAGAGTAACAAGCAGAAGAATTACCTGGAACCTTTGATCATTTTGATAAAGAAGACACTCAGCTCTATGCTTTTGTCCACGTTCATGCTGCTCTCCAGAACAAGGATCCTCCTTGACCTAGATCAAAGGATTTTTAGTTTCATGGAGCAAAATGGACATCTTGAAAGATGTAGCTGAGCTACTGTAGTTTTCCTAAGGAAAATTTATGCTCTTTATTTTAGGGATGAATTCCTCACTTTCTTGAATCTTTACCACCTAAGAATGTGATAAAATAATAGTAAGTATAGCATCTAGCCATAAACAAAGCTTTTCTGTGCCACAGTGATGAATGGAAATACCTACACAACATTTACTACTGTTGAGCTAAGCCCAGCATCAGAACTGATTTATTCATGGATTAAAAAGATAGATTAATTGATAGATTAAAAGAATGTTTTATTTGGTGACTTGTGCCATGGACCTAATGGAAAAATACCCATCAGTTCATTATTTCATGATTTTCTATAGCTCTTGCCTTTGATAATTTAATTCTCTCCTGTGAATGAAAAGAGAACAATAAAAATGCCCTAATATATATATTTGCATTGTCAACTCCATATTTAAGTTTGCATAGAAAATTCATATGTTACACTGACTCCTAAAGAGACATCTTCATGAAATGTAGTAAGTATATAAAAGATAAACCATTTGTAGAATAATTTTTACTATATTGGCAGGAAATGGTTACTGGCACTTTTCTAGTCCTTTATAGTTGCTTTGTTTAATTGTAAGTCAGAGCTGGTATAAAATATAGCAAGATAGTGCAGTGAAGCTATAGCATGTTGGTTTTTAATTAATATTCTTATAAAATATGGATTAGCATGGTTAGAAACTTACTTGAAATCTAATTAACTTGCCATAGCTATCTTGTTAGGTGCCTGCAATACTAAAATATTTTTACAAGGTTAACATATTAATAATATTGTGATTATGCATTTCTGCTCAGTTAATTATATTGCAAAACTTATTTTGTCCTTAGATGAGCATTAAGCATCAATTCAAAGAGCTGTCCTTTAGCAAATCATCCGATTACTGACATTCAAAATCTGATTTAATTACAAATTCATTATTAAATACTTTTATACTTAATGTTAATTTCATATTTCACTGTCACGGTACATAGAGACACTTAAATACCTCTTAGATGTTTTTAAAGGAGGAGGCAAATGCTTGGTTGAGGAAGAAAGGCCGTTTGGTTAACTTCCTTATCTTGGAGGGAAAACTAAGAAATTTGCTGTTTAAGTTCCACATCTGGTGACAATCAGGTCTGCAGCTACAGGTGGGGTGAATCTCTCATCATTAAAGAGAGGCTTGTACTCCAATAAAGCACAAGCAGTAATAGCGTATCTTGTTCTTGGAAATCTTTTCCTGTAGGCTTTGTATGAATCAATGAGCATAATTGTACTTTACCTATCAGACAGATGAAATGTTTTTTTAAGACATGAAACACGTTCTTATGTGAACATCTGGGGCCTTCATATGAGATACGTGACTCTGAAATAGCCAAGTATCATATGTATGACCTTCATAATGTAATTATCTTAAGAAGTTAAATGAGCAGGAGTTGTGTAATAAGGTAATTGTTACTTCCTCCTCCTCCCACTGTGAGACTGATTACAAGGAGTACTTTGCTGTCTTACTGAAATTTAACAGGGGTTGTATAGCTCCAAGATTAGAAATGGCAGACCTCATAAACCAAAATTTGACCTTTTCTTGGAATTCCAATGGTAGAACTATTCGTAGATTATAAGAAGTGCCTCACAGTAGAGGTGATCCTCATAATTTTGTGATTCATTGTTTCAGGGACATCCTGAGCATTACTGCAAATAAAAGTATGGTCTAGAACTCATATTCCATAGTCATTAACTGTATTAGGAAAAAAGCCTAGAAGAACTTATATTTTGTATGTTAATGAAGCTGTGCTTGTTTTTCCTCAAGAAAAGATGTTCTATTACTTTGTCATAGATGAACATGATCCTCTGACTAACTTTACTTCTTGGATTTCAGTGCAGCTATCCCAATTTGAATCATGGATCATTCATTACTAATTTTTCAGATCTCTATTTCCTATGATATTTCTGCCCCCAATCACACCTCCAAAATTTGCACTTCCAAATGTATTCCCAGCAAGTGTTAATTTACGACTGTGTATATAAACAAGAAAATAAATGAATGAACAGGAATATTGTTCTGTAGTTTTATTTGTTGCATACTTACTTCTAGGTTTTCAGTAGGAAAACATGTTGAGCTTTTTCTAGTTTAATGAAAGACATTATTATGTACATGGTCCCAAAGTAACTGTTAAATAAAAATAATCATCTAAAGCTGAATGAATTTTCCATTAGAAAGGATATATTTTCTGAAATTCCTCATGATGGTTATTTTCTGCTTTCTATAGAAATCTCAAGTATTTCTGTATCTTCCAGGAAAAACATATAAATACATAAACAATAGCATTATTCTCAAATTTTATTTTTAGGGCCTGCAAAATTAAAGTGCACAGAAAATTGTTGCAGCTATGTGCTTTTATATAAGTAACTGTGAGTTGTGGGAAACAAGACAAAATTAAGCTCATAGACTATAAATCTTCAGTATTACTGCACAGCAAAATTGCTATACGTAATTCTTGTGCAGTTTATCTGGAAAACCTGGTTAAGATATACTGCAAAATGAAATGGCTGATGCCTAAAAATTTATGGGATTATATGCGGACGCATGACCTAAATTCCTCTGTATCACTGATTTCCACTCAGAAATAAATGGCTGCTGGTAGACTCTGCCACAGTTCTATGCAGACAAGTCATGTGAGTGAATGTTGTAGTCAATATTTGTGCTCACAGTCATGAGTGACATATGAGTACAGGTGCTAATTTCACTAAGAGAAAGGCTTGACCTTTTGAAAAGTAGGCTCGGCCCTAAACCAACTAAATTTTAATGTAGGCTACGGATGAAGATCTGGACGACAGTCGTAACTGATGACTGGATCCTCCCTATCTTCCAAACACCATGGTCTGGCATTTCAGTACAGCAGTGACATGCTGATCGTATTGATGACTCTAGAGATATTATTTTAGTAGAGACAGATGGATCTTTTCTCCTACACAAAGACTGTCAACTCTAAGGATTTCTCACTCTGCTTTTCAGAATGGAGGAACTGAAAGAAGACATCCCCCAGTAAATAGAACACACGAGTCATGCACAACCAGCATGAGAATTCATGTTTTCCTTCCACAGTGGTAAATAAAATTCATAAAGAAGATGACTGAGTAAATGAAAAGGGGAGATAGAAGCAGCCTAAAATATAGAAAATCTTAGTCCAAGACAATTCAGTCCCAAAAGTGCAGTTTACATCACATGATCCCTTCTTATTTACTGAGATTTCTCCATTTCAACATGTTTTTCATCTGAAAAGGAAAGCATGGAGTGGGGGCCGTTCAGAGTGTGAGAGAACATATGGAGGCTGCAATAGGGAATCAAGTCAGGATATTTAAATTACCCTGTGTACTCAGTGAGCCAAAAGGTGGCTTAGATTTCTGTTCAGATCAGCAAAATACAATTTCCTCTGGCATCATTTAATTTACCAATGTGTTGACAGTTGATCTTTGACTTTTGACCTCAGGAGAGCACAACTAACTCAACATGTTGCAATCTTAGTGTGTGCTCTGAGCTGGATTTGTGTGTTTCATTGCAATTCCTGTAAGATGTTAACAATTAAATAAGTCTCGTAGATGCACAGATATGTCCCAGGTCCATGAGTGAGCTAGGATTCCATTAAGTATAAGCAGTCTGTAAAGATATTTTTCAAATGTGCTCATATCTGTTCCTATTTAGAACTAAACATGCTTCTAACAAAAGAATTTTAAAAAATGCATTTCGTTTTTCTTAGGCAGGCCTAAGAAATTTGGTCCTCATTATACGCAAAGAATGACTGTGTGCATCCTAAAGAATAAATGGTGACTATACCCACTATGAGCATAAATTTTCTAGTGATAATATTAAGGACATTTCATTGTCTCTTCCTTAATTAAGAGGAGCTAACATTCATAAGTGATATGAAATTTACTTTCCCACCTGCCTTTAGTTAGTTTTATGTTTGGCTCATAGTACATGTCATGTTTCTCATTCTTTTATTTCTTCTTTTTCAAGCCTACAAACTAAAATAGACATCTTTATTTTATTTTTTTTCTGGAGACTATCAGGTGATCAGAGAACTTCAGACTCCAGCAAGTGCTTGCATTTACGATAAACAGATTTTCAGCGGTTTTTTTTCAAAAGGGAAAGAAAGAAAATAATAAGAAGATGTGACATCTTTGACAATCAAAATGCCACTGGATTTAAGAAAGCAAAATGCAGTTGTTTTCTGAATGGTCTTCGTATGTTCCCTTTTAATTCAAACTGGCTTTGTGCTGGTTTTGGAGTATGATCTTAAAATGAAATTTTTAAATTAAAAAAAAAAATAGAAAAGTTTCCATATCTCTGGTCCACTTAACTCTAAAAATAAGAGAAGCAGATTATTAATTGTGAGTAAATTGTCCTTCACTTGTTCAAGAAAGTTATTTTTAACCAGCAGCCTAACCTAAGGACAGAGGCACACATCCTGCTTGGTTGGAGTGAAGGGGTAAAATCCTTACCTTAAAGATGTTGTGGGCTCACATATATTTTCAGTGTAAGCTAGAATCTATCCTTCCTGTGCTGATGGGTAGCATTTGTACAAGAAACGCATTTAATTTCATTAAGGCTGATGCTGAAAGTAACTGGCCACAGTTAGGCGTGTGACAGTGTGTACGATGATTCATAAGACAGCCTACCTGTCTCTCTGGAACTTGTCTCCTACTTTTAATTTTTGCACGTTCTCAAAAGAACTACCCTTAACAATTATAACTGTCAAAATTAATGAATAAAAAATACCATGAAAATTATGAGTAGGTATTGGTCCTTTTGGATAAGCAATAATCTTTGTAATTATTTATTAAGTAATTGCTGTGCAGAGCTGCTGATCTGAAAAGCAATTTTAAAAGGAAAAAAATTGTCAAGGAAGGCTTAAAAAGGCATGCTAATCACATAAACACAACATGTCACAGCACAGGAAAAGACTGAGAAAGACAATAGGTGTTCATCTTGTTTCAGCTGCAAATTCTTCACTGACCTCTGGACAAGATGGGAGCAAACAGTAGAAATCAGATCACATTGTTGAGAGGATTGTAGAGGAATGTTTCGAGCTTGTGGAGACAAAATCAAAAAGGCCAAATTCAGAAATATAGGAATTTAGCAAGCCACATCAGGAATAACAAGGACTGCTTTAGAAGTGCGTTAATAGTATAGGGTAAGAAGTATGAAGCAAGTGTTGGCCTATTACCTCTGTGAAAAAAGGAAGCTAATTGCAGGTGATACTGAAAAGAACAAAATGTCAGTCTTTTTTGAGACAGTCTTCCCTAAAAAGGTCAGTTTATGACTAGAGGATTAGTGCAGCTGGTAGGAGAGGAAAATGAGCAAGATCTTCAATAAGAACAGGGAAGACGAATTTAGAGATTATTGGGGTAGTCAGGAGTTTGTCAAGTCTCTGTGTGCAACCCCTTCCCACTGGGAAAAAGGACTTGGTGCTGCTCCTGGATGCTCCCCAGCCAGTCCTGCTCCCCATTCTAGAATCACTGGAATATGAGAACTGCTGGAGGAAGAATGAACTTCAAACAAACAAACAAACCTAACCAAACAAACGCAAAATCCAAATGCAGTTGCAAACAAAGAAAGGAAATATTTTCCTTTAGCATGGAAAGCAGAGTACCATGAGAATTTCAGATTAGTCGCATTTCAATCGTTTTCCCAGCAAAAACCTGAAGCAGAGAGTGATTATCTGTAAACTTGGAAAATAACAAATAGATAAATAAGAGCTAGGATGGATTTTTCATGAATAATCATATAAAATAATAGAATTTTCTTCTTCATCAGATCCTTCTGATGGGAAACAAGTAGATTTCCTGGGGCTTGTTGCCATCAGTAGAACTTTGATACCACTTTGACAAGCCAGGACAACAGCTTTAACAAAGCCTCTGAAATTTGTGCAACAAAGGTTAGACAAACATGCAAGAAGTAATCCATCAATTCTCTAGGAAAATAAAAGAAAGTGTTCAGATAGGGCTCTGCAGAATCAAACTGCGTCCACTTCTATCCAATACTTTCACTAATGAAGTGCATGACGTAGCAGAAAACGGTCTTGTTAAATTTTTAAATTTCAAAGCAACATCAGGCCAGGACAATAAGCCTATTGGAGGACAAGATTAGAATGACAAAGGACAATTCTTGATACACTGAAGATATAGTCTGAAAATCAATCAGGAACTGTGACATTAAAATCAGTTGCACAATAAAGGACAGGGGAACAACCAGTTAGAGATGATTTTTGAAAATCATCTAGATTTAGAAGAGAGCACAAGCTGAACAAAGAAGGTATTGATCCTATAAAAAAGAAGTTTATCTACAAAAAACCCCAAATCTTAGGTTTTAATTTTGCTTTGGGAAGGCTTCAGTTAGAGGATCATGCAATTTTGGGGAATTCACTCCCAAGAAAGATGTTCACTGGTTAGGACAAGACCCCCAGAGACCAATAAAAATGATCTGATATAAAAAAGATGATACCTAGAGAAAGTACTCCGTTAATTTATTTGAAAGATATCAAGAATGAAGAATAGAAGGATGATTTGGTTTTTTTAAGTGTATAAAGGGCTACTGCAAAGGAGAAGGCAACATCTGTTTTCAGCAACACTTGTGAACAAGAACAAGAAATAATGGATTTAAAGTGAAACACAAAGCTAGACAGTAGAAAACATCACTACAACAAGGACAGTGAGGAACTGGTATGGATCAATGGAGGACTTGAGGAGTTTCGTTGTTGAAGATCTTATGAGAACTAGTTAGACAGTAAGGAATGACCCAGATACCGGCTGTCCTAACAGCAGATGAACTGGTGGTTGCCTTGAGCTTGATTTGTATTTCTCTGTGATTTCACCATAAGAACATTCCATATTTCACATTCACCTCTGCTGGTACAAGGTACAAGGAAAACTAAAGCTTCAAAAGCTTTTTGTCTGGACTCAAAGCAGTGCTAGATATAAACCAAAGACTTATCCCTAGATGTTCTCCTAAAAATGTCCATCTTAGTTAAAGTTTGTCTCAGTGAGAACAACAAAATTACCTGGGACTTGTAACATCGGGTGACCAGTTTATTAAATCTCCACGCTACATACAGGTAGGAATTATCCAAACCCATATGTGTATATATACATACGTGTGTATATACACATAGGTGTGTATATACATACAATATAGATACATATTGATACCTACGTACTTATATGTGTGTGTATACACATCCTATATGTACAATAATATATTTTGTGTGTGCATAGTTATATCATAAATGTATTGTGTACATACCAAGGCAGACATACATAAAAGTACAGTCAGGTTGTCCAAAATAACAATTCGGAGCACTTAAATTGTCTTTGTCTCCAGTGATTATAAAGGGTACATAAAGAGCATAATTTTTAACTTAGGCAACTGTATTTTACGTGTAAAAAACCTGCTTCCCTTACCCCACTTAGCAGCAAAATTATCTGCAAGCAGGGAAAACATGAATAGTTTATAATCCAAATTGTCATTTGAACATTTTTTATTAATAGTACAATAAACTTGTTCAGCACACATTAATGGGTTTGAGACAGATATGGTAGGTCTTTATAATAAGCAAAGCTGATGGGAAATCACAAGTTCCTCTGCCACATGTGAATTATCGTACAAAAATTCGAAGATAAATTCACTCTGAGGCCTGTCAAAATTGCTAATGACAGTAGTTCTTTTGCTTCTGCAAAAGATGAATCCTACTTTCCCAATAAAATTATTTTTTATCACTCATGACATATTTTAGTATATTCATTATTGTTATAGCAATTGTAAAGTGTCTTTTTTTTCATGCTCAATGCAAAATACTCATATTTAGTGAGACTAGTGCATCTGTCTTTGTAATCAGTACCTACATGTCTGTCAAGCTCAACTTTCCAATGACTTAAAATTTTCTGAGCTTCCTTTTCTGATCATGCATATTCATGACAGTTGACTCACTGACCTACTTGTCATCGAAGAATTCAGACTTAATGTGTACACAGAAAACTTAAGTTGTTTGTTTTATTATACAACCGCATTGTCCGAAAAAATCGTCACTTCTCGCAGTCAAATGTACTAGACAGGGACCCTGTTATGTTATTTAAGCATTTTAAACCAACAAGGAAATAATGGTTAGCCTGGGAAACAAGGAGGAATGCACATTCCTTTTGTGTAGCTCAGGAGAATTGTGTCGGTGTGGTTTATGTGGAATTGCACACAAAATGAAATCAAAAGTTGCAATTTACAATTTTTGCCAAAAGAAATAAGGAGTGATAAAACATTTATTTTCCACATTACTGAATGTTTTCTCAGACACAAAGATCTGAAAGAGAAGTATTTGGAAAAATGTGGGAAAGTTTCATTTTAAGTCAGCTAAAGATCATTCGTGTCACTGTGTTTCCTATGTAATTTAGTGTTACAGATTCAGCCATACCCTCTAACCACCAGAAACAAATTCTTAAACCAGAAGAGAAACCACATCTTTGCACGGAACATGTAGTCAAGGAAAAGCTGGCTGTAGAAGGGAAAGAAGGCTCGATGCAACACAGAAGGGAATGTTTATGTTGATAAATATTAAATTCGGACTAAAACAAAATTAAATTCAGTTTGTCAAATAAAAATTTAAAGTATTAAAATGTCATTGAAGTCTGCGTGCTTTTAGAAAATTGCCATACATAAATTTATTAGCAAGATTCCTGTGAAAAATTTTAATTTCATAGTAATTGAATTATATTTTAGGAAAAAAAACTCCAATCAATTGTTCAATATTTTTAAAGTAAAAATCATGATAACAGGATCTGCCTAAGTTTAACCTAAAATGGTCACAATAACAAAAATAAGATGATGAATTAAGTGAACTCTGAAATCCAAAATCTATGGTTAAAGATAATTAAAATTCAACCCTGAGAACTGGTCAAAGTGAAGGCTACTTAAAATAATCAGAGAACTGGATCCAAATTGGACAATTTACCAACAATGGAAAATAGTAAACCAGCTGTACTGAGCAGCAGAGTCACTGATCGCAACAGAGTCAATCCTGACTCTGCTACAAACAAGAGGGAGAGGAAAGGCTTCTTTCCAAACAAATCATGCTGCTGCAGAGGAATTGTGGAGAGCATTACTCCACAATTTTTACTAAATACAGAACTGAAGGATCTCCTGAGGTTAATTTGGAAAGATCCCAGTTATGCCAGCTACACCATAGCTGGTCACCTGCTTGGCAGTTATCAACATCTGCATGCCCAGATAGATGATCAGCGAGGAAGTAAAGCTGACCTAGGAATTTTACAAATAAAAAGACAATCTGAGGCATGCCGACATTCTTCAGTTTCAGTAGCTCGTGATGTGATAAGGAAAGCAGTCACATCCCTCTGCAAACTAGGCCACTGTTTTGAGTCAGCATTCTTTGGGCAACTTTTATATCTGCTTCTAGCTAGAAATAAAGTTTCAAATGACAATTTTACAAGTGAAGTTTTTTAAGTGAAGTGATAAAACCTATAGGTTTTCAGTGAAATAATCAGAATAGTTAACATAAAAATGAGAGAGAAAATTTCCTCCTTTGAAGAAAATTGGTTGTGAGAGGAAAATGCAGTAAAAATTATTAAATTTTGTTTATTAAAATTAGAAGAGAACCCTGTTGCCTTCATTTTCATGTTCTGCTTTGAAATATGAGTAGACTATCTTCACTGAACAAGCCATAAACCTACATCTTGACCATTTCTTAGAAGGTAAATGATTTCCCTCCACAAACTATGAAGGGGAAATAAAAGAGCTCTTTTGTGTTTATTTTTCACAGTGAGTCATCAGAGAAATTCAATTTTGAAAATATAAACTGTAAAAAAATCAGAAGGGAAAATACAGAGTGAGGTTTCAGTCAGCCTTAAAGGGAGAAACAGCATTTGTACGTGTGTGTACACTCGTCTGTGTGTCTGTTCTGGTAAACGTGAAAGGGGAACTTTAAAAGCTTAAGGATAGACAAACTGTCTGAAAAGGTGTGTCTGCCTTTTGTGCATGGAGACCTGTGCAACCCCTTGTGGAAAACCAATTGAAACTCACAAGTGTGGAGTATGCTTTGGCCCCAGAGCAATTCTAAGCTGATGCATTTACTGCACAGAATGGCTATTCATTTCCACCCCTGAAGTTCAATCCTCCTGTGTTAAAACCAAACAACTGTGATAAGATTATGTAGTAATGTTTTTACATCATAATGAAGATTGGAAAGTGGAAAATAAATTTACCAGTAGAAGTGAGAGCATTAGAGGCAGAAATGAATTATCTAAGTTGGAATTTGACTAGGACATGAGGATCTAAATGGTATAAATTCATTAACTACACTAAACAGTTAAAATGCACTTCTCATATAAAGGCTTCCATTTCTAGAAAAGCCAAGGTTTCAAAAGCTTGATAGACAATTTATTTCTTATTTTACCAGAGAGAAAAGAGCCATATGCTGAATCAGCAAAGTAATCCTGAAAGTAAATCCTGAAAGATAGCTGTGTCACCAGGCTGAACTTGCCTCAAGGCAGCTTGCCTTTTGAATCCAATGGAAAGGTTTAATTCCACAGCAGGACATATTCCTCTCTCTTATTTTATTTTTGGATCCTTTATTTTGTCACTACATATGGGGTCATTCAGTTCCTCATGTAAGCAGGAAGTTCCTCATCTGGGTCAGAAGCTGACATTCTTAACTTTTGTAATGAAGGAAAATAGCTCCAGCCTTTTGAAAATGGGCCTTTCCAACTTTTGAAGACTTCAGTACAGTGTGAGATAAACAGAGAATATTAACTTTATCCTCTCTACTGTGAAACTCCTTTTTATACAAGACCTGTGTTGTGCTGACCACGTTACCCTTAAAAATTTTAAGATCTAGTAAGGCAAATGTCTTCATATCTTGTGATAAGTGTCAGGCAAGCTGAAAGAACTAGGCTTAAAGGGTGTGAGACATGGAGAACATGAGATCTAGCAAAATAAATCAATATATACTGACAAACTTTCAACAATTAGATATTTGTAGGTTCCGCATTACTTATTTTTAAGCTTTTCTCCAAATACTGGAGACTGAAATTTTCTTGCCTTTCACAGAACCACAGAACCACAGTACAGTTGAGGCTGACAGGGAGTGCTGGGTATTATCTAGTCCAAGACCTCCTCCACTGAGGGTAAGTCTCTTCCTGGCTCCAGACTTTCCCCTGGTGCCAGGGGCCTGGGATTCCTGAGGGCCAGTCTTTGTGGCAAAGTTTCAGGCAAAGAAGACATTAAGTACCTCAGCCTTTCCCCTGTCCTATGTGACCAGGGCCCCAAACCCATTCAGCAGCTGGTGCACTTTTCCCCTTGCTTTCTGTCTGCTGTTGGTGTAAAAGCCCCTCTGGTAGCCCTACATGTTCCTCACCACACTCAGCTGGATTTTGGGTTTGCTGAACCCACCACTGAGAGCATGAAAGCCAATTTCCTTGTCCAGCTGATTTCAGGATCTGAGACCTTGTGACATCAGCTAAATTGGTATCATCCAGCTTTCAGACCCAGCTAGCTACAGACAACCTTGAACTTTGTTATACAAACACAGTCTTGAACAGAGGCTGTTAAAGGAAAACAAGTGAAAAGAGAACTCGTGGAAAATACCAAAACCCCAAAAATACTAGTCAGGCTGCTGTTACCAGAGGAACAGGAGGGTTGCATGTCAGCTGCTCTTGATGGAGCCGGGCCCTGGCCTCCTATGGTAATGATGGTCTGTTCAGTTCCTCCATCTGTGCTAGGGATGGAGCAGTCGCCACTGAGACTACTCAAGGTTTTGACATAGGCAAACAAAGTTATTTTGCTGTTTCTGACAGTCTACTACTATGGGTAACTCTAATTTATAGGCAATCAAAGCTAGCTAAAAACAGGGGCAAGCAACTAACTGTTGAGATGAAATATGTGTGTGTGGATTTAAATGGTTATAACACAGAAAGCAGAAACTTGGCTATCATCAGTGTCTTTTGATATCTACAAACAACCTAAGTATGCTCCCGTCATCTGCTGCAGTGGGGAATCTCACACTGAGCAAAGGACTGCGAAAGGGAGAAGGCAAAAACTCAGGATTCACATGGCCTTTCAAGGGAGTGAATCTTTTGCCCACATGGATGGGGAGGGTCTCCTTCCAGCAGAGTGGAACACTGAGTCTTGCGCATGGCACAAGTTCATCGCCCCAGCCTTTCCTGCAAAGCAAATCAATAAGTATGAATTTAATTGTGCTCTGACCTACTTCATGCATGTACTGGCATATGGGTGTAATAAATAACACATACATAACCTGTGGAACAAGTTGCCATAAGACTTTGAGCCTGAATTTATTTTGAAGGTTTTCACATTACAAACTAAAACCAAAGATATTAAGGGTTTTTTTCATTTATCTGAAACTGTAAAGTGCATGCTTTCAGGGCTAAAAAAGTTCAATCACACCTCAAACGAGCTAATTTAATTTCTGGCTTTATTTCCCAAGCTGGTAGTTTTCTGCAGAAATTCAGTTCTTGATTAATATGCATCATTAATCATTTAAATAAAAGTGGACCCCATAAATTCAAAGAACAAATAATGCCACTTGACTGCTAATTCAGCAAGGTAATTAGAAGACTTCAGACATGCCAGTTGACAGAATATGATTAATAAAAATGAATAAACCTTGCTTGTAGGGTTACTCAGTAATAAATTCTACTATGTTCTTCCTCCTTTGGTCTTGTGTGTGTATATATATATATATATATACTTAAATTCAAATAAAGGTAATCTTAGTATAAGAGAAGAAGGGGTCTTGCAATTAGCGTTTGAAGAAGGTGAGACATTTAAAAAACAATAAGACAACATCAGTGCATTTTTGGCTTATCTACTCATCAATGAACACCTCTGCACTGGATCTTTCACTCCGAGGTACCTTAATCAAAAAGCGTGCCTGTAAGTTCTGCTCAGTCCTATGCAGATATGCTATTGGGCTGTGTCACCAGGTCAGCACAATGCAAAATGAAAAGTATAGAAATATGAAGATTTTGAGACAGTTGAACAGGTTATTGGATGTCACATGTCCTAACCTGAAGTTACACATTTGCTGAAGGAGCACATTTCTCCATGCTCAAGTCACTCATGTTTAATTTCATCCTTTGATCATAATTGTCATAGGTATTGTGCACCACAAGAGCTCAGCTATGATGTTATTCCTAAATTCAGAGGGCTAGATCAATGAATTGATTGTACATCCCTTAGTATGTACAGGTTACTCAAAGGTGAATATCAACTGCTGAAAACATTAAGGAAAGTTCGGACAGGACTTCCAGACTTAATGAAGGTTATTACTTTCAGATTGTTTTTTGAATGTCTTTAAATTAAATGGATTACTCATCAAGCTCAATCCACTGTAATTAGAAAGTACCAAAAGTCCCTGACCGCATACAAAAACAATACATATTAGTGGAACAGCTTTTAATAATATATTAAGAACCAAAGTTAACATGGAGGTCACTAGTAGCTATGTCTGTACCTTCGTACGCTTTTGTCAATCACTCCCTGAGCTGGACATAAAATGCTTCTATGTTCTCATTTCCAGCTCTGGTAATTGAGACATAAACCTGGAGAGTAGCAAGAGTATAGTGCGTTCACTTGTTGGACTGTATCTTGGCACTGTGTTTTCCTGCTGTCTGCTGACAGATGTGTTGTGTTCTCAGGCAAGATCAAAAACAGCCAGTGCAATAAAGTCAGGTTTTAAAAGAGTTTTTGTACTAGATTTGTGATATTCAAGTAATTTTATTTTTTTTTCAAAAATGTGGTTTGAATATAATGATATGTTTCATTAAGATTCCTTTCTTTTTGTCAATAAGGAAAACTTGCAGTGCCAAAACAGATACTGTAAGAGACAAAAAAATGAGTTTTTTTATAAGTGATGCTTAAACTTAATCTCTTAGTCTCTAATTAGAATTTACCAGAGATGTTAGACTGGGGGGAGGGGGAGTGTTCTAACGGAGGATTTTAATAAATTTAGCAGGAGATGTAGAAATACTCGTGGTTCTTTTCCTGGCCTTGGTTTTTACCCAGTGCATCGTGCCTGGCAGCTCATTAACTGTCTTTGCCTGTTTCCTTGTGAGGAAAATGGAACTGAGCATATTTTGCCTGGGATCAATGAAACATACACCCAAGAAAAAAGATGGAGTGCTTTATTCTCTTGCTAATAGACATTAATATGAAAAGCAGTAGCAAGTCCACTGGCCATGAAGGTGTGAGGTTTCTTGCTGCTAAAAAGCAACTTGCTAGTCCATCCCTTCTGCAGAAGTACTGGCCAGTGGTTCTAAACAAGACTGTCAGCTTCCAAAACCTTGAAATATGTTCACTTGCTATGAACCAGGAAGCTATGACAAATCTACAATCCAAATTAAGATTCATGTAGTGTGGGGCAGGGAGGGTACTTGTTCTCAGATTACTCAGTACGACATAATTACGGCTATTATTGCTCTATTCACAGGACGTAAAACTGCTCAAGTTTGGCTCCAGTTCTGTGGAGAGATCTAAGCACAATATTAGCACAGGAAAAAATAATTGATTTCTTGTAGCTCCAAAGACTGGACTTAAGACAATTGTACACTTTGCCTATGGGCACAAACTGCTGAAAATTCAACTTCTCTAGTTCTGTCAGCAAAAAACACACTTTGTTTTTCTCTTCTGCAAAGTGCTATATGCCCCAGGCTACCGAACACTGTAACAATGTTTTTCTTAAACCGTTCTAAAAACGGTATTCTTTGGAAGACTGGAGCATTAAACTAGTGAGCAATGTAAGTTTGGATTGAAGAGAGATGGGCCAGGA
Organism: Edolisoma coerulescens; assembly: GCA_013397115.1. Classification (NCBI taxonomy): domain Eukaryota; kingdom Metazoa; phylum Chordata; class Aves; order Passeriformes; family Campephagidae; genus Edolisoma; species Edolisoma coerulescens. The sequence goes on along the minus strand of VWZW01013750.1, from coordinate 2,173,477 downwards.
AAGGAACAAAAATAATACCCCTAAAACTAAAGAAAGTCAGTGAAATGAACATAGCCAGTAGTGACCATTCCTGAAATCCTTACTCTAGCTTTATGTCCTTTGAAAATAAAAATTCCTTCCAGGATGAAAATTGAAAAGGATTTCAGGATTGGCCCTGAGATGAGAAAGTGAAGTTACACATGTATGTGACTGAATGCTTTCTTTAAGAAAAAAGTAGGCCAGAAGTGAGTTGCTTGAATAAATACCATCATTTTGAAAAGGACTCAGCAGCCAAGATTTCCCTTTGAATCTGAAGTGTGTATTTCAGTGATGTGCCTGAACAGCTGTTGTGAAACTCAGGTTCATATTGTCTAATAGTTCCATCATCAGAGATGCATGAAACTGACAAAAATGAAATCACATAAATTCAAATATCTCCATCACTTACAGGAAATTTTTGAAACACAGCAGAGAAAAAACTGAACAAGGTTCCATTTTGTCATCCTGTGAAATTTCATCATGGTTTTTCCGAGATCTAATGGGCTGACGATTGCCATTTCCATCCCTTAGTGCTTGCCAGAAACACAAGGAAGTCACTTGTGCATGGCCTTTTGTATGGCATTTCTCAAACTTGGAATATGTCCCTTGAAATTTCAATAAAGCTTTTTTTTGTTAGGTCTTGGTAAGATTCACAGTTTTGATCCAAATAGTGAGTGGAAAAATGAACAGGTATCAATACAATTAATTTGCATTTCACTGAATTTGGCCTCTTGGATAAAAAAAGCATGTGTTTTTGCCAAAAAAGCCCTACTGAAACACAGATGTGCAGATATATCAGGAAAGGCAAACTGTGGGAACACTCGCCGTTTTCTTAGAAAAAGCAATAGAGACCACATGCAATGTCTGGTGCTTCAGACACAAAAACGTGCTGGTAAGCCCAAGAATCTGGTTGTGGGATGTTTCTTCTTTTTTTCCCAACAGATCTTCTGCTTTTATGCAACTTATTACCTTTCCCTATGAGCTTTGCTTTTTTTTTCTTCTTTTTCTACATTTAAGAGTATATGACTTCCACTAAACATCACTAATACGGGGATTTTCCCCAGCATGCATCAGTCTTTTGAATACTCCATTACTTGCTCATCTAGCTGAAATGGACTCAGCTTCACAGTATCTCAGGACTCAACAACTGGACAACTGTTTACATATTAAAACTCTGAAACAATGAAGAAAAGACCAACTGAAGTTCAAACTTCTTTTCAGGAAGATGCTTGAGGCTAATTCAAAGGAAATACTCTCCCAGATTCCTTTTCCTAGGTGATAAATGTTTGAGTTTAGTCATTTGGTTTTTCAAGTGGGGTGTTTTATTTTGTGTAATCTGTTAGTCTGTTTTTTAATGTTGAATACCATGTACAGATGTATTTGATCTGAAGTAATAAGTACCTTTATTTCAGATCTCAATTAAATTAAATGTTAGGACATGCAGGAGTGGTGTCTAGTTGACTGCAACAGGATCTTCAGCCAGAATAGTCACATCATCTGGGCTGAGTCACCTCTTCTGAGAAGTCCATGGTTTGTTATTTAGTTATAGATTTTCTTTTCTTATAAGCACATCTTTAGTAGGGAGAAGACAGATTTGATGGTACTGTTAAACTATTCTGCATCACTCTTTCAAAGTAAAGGAATTGGAACTGAATGATCCTTTGCAGCTGTCTACCAAATCAGTCTTTCCCATCAATTTTCTTTTATTTGATCCTTAGGTTTGAAAATCTGATTCAAAATATTTTGTAAAAAAAAAACTCCTTTTTCCTCAGAAAGCATTTTTTTCTCTTGAAGTGCTTTTCCTCACACTAGCCTTCCTGATGCAGATTTGATCTCTCTCCCTCTCTAGGACCTTCATCTCTCTGAAGGCTGCCTTTTAATTAAAGAGTTACTTTAGTTTGGATCATTTATTATTATTTGTTTAAATGTTATTGTTTGTGCTTTGAATTGATTGCTCCTGTACAATCTGATCATTTGCTGTGGCACTGAGTGAATTTCTTCTGCTATTGCCTCAGGACATTGCTGCAAACATAGTGTTGCATTTGACAAAGATTCTCATGATAAAAGAATTTACAACAAAGGAAAAATTAATTTTTCCTAAAGCTCAATGGCATCAAGATCAGATAATGCCTCCCTTTTTCCCAGTTCCAATTCCCATTTGCTTAGAAAATAGGTTTCTATTTATTTGGACTAATATGAAAAGCACATTGTCATACAGACAACTGCAACACTCAACATAACAAATGCGCCTTTGTCACAGGCATTTCTTTGTAGCTACCCTTCTAGCCATTAACAACAGGCTTAAACCGAGTGGTACTATTTTAGTCCCAGTGCAATTTTCTTGTTCCTGCAAAGAAACACCTTTTACTGTTCAGTTTAAAGTAAATTGACACTTCCAGCCATTCTCTGTTGTAAATTATTTTCCTTTCATCGTTTTTTAGGAAGTTTTTTTCATTGAGTTTTCAAAGCAAGAAATTTCTTTGTTTCTTTTCTATTACATCCAGTTTTGCTGATGCTATTGTTTCAGCTCTATAGAACAGTAAAAGAAGATAGAAATATTCCATTCTCAGCAGAAAGAAGATGAGCAGTAATGTCCAGGAACAGAAATACTTGAGAATCAGTAGAGAACTTTGTTGTACTCAGACCAAAATAGTCAGTGACAATAACTTCTTATACCTCTAATGATTGTGCATGGCTCTTATTTCTGCTGAGTGCTCTTTTGAACCATGGTGTGCATTGAAGCCCCCTCCCTGTGGGCTTTTAGCACATCGTGACGAGCTGTGGGTTACTTGGAACTTCCTCGGCTCATGAAACGATTTTGGATGAAAATCTGCTCCCTTCTGCCAAAAGCCTCCCATTCTGATATCAAATAGGACAAAACTTCCCTATCCATTTTCTACATAGTCATTGGTGTTCCATTACCTAATGGATATTATCAAAAGAGCTGTAAAGCTGCTTGTTACCACAACAATATCACAGAAATATAGATTTTCAGAGAGAAAAAAAATAGCAAGTGAGTCACTTCTTGGCCATACTATATTGTGGTGTTGTGCACAACAGTGTATTTCCTGTTGCTTTATCTAGTCTGGTTTTAGGCATCAAGCATTGCTATTTCCCTGGGGAGATCATTCCACAGTCTATTACATTTCATTGTTGGCAAGCTTTTGCTTTGTGTGCAGTTCGAATGTCCTTATACTGGATCATCCCAGATCACTCCCTGCACCGAGTAAGTTTTAAAGTCAAGGAATTCCAGGTCCTTTAGGGGATTTTTAATAACCTTTGGGGCTTGGGGGCTGGGAGGTTTTTTTGTTTGCTTGTTTGTGGAGGGGGGGCATGTTTGTTTGTTTGTTTGTTTTAAGAAAATGGAAGAAAGCAAAAATTACATTAATTTCTAAACTTACATGTGCAAATTGTTTTGAATAGTCACTGAAGTGCTACGTCAAAATTCAGATATGGAAGAAATAATTGTTACAATCTTTAGCAAATTCTTTACTTTTAGTTAGCACATTAGTTAGAGAGTCAGGTTTTAGTTTTGCTTTCTCAAATGTTGTTTAAATGTTTTCTTTTCTGAAACACTGGCCTTGGATTTTGCCCGAAGTTACTAATGCTCACTTAATGCAAACAAGCAATACAGTTTAGATACCTTCTTGATGTGGAATCACTTATTCATTAAGTCTGAATCTTCGTCACAGTGATTGTTTAGGTTGTTCTAAGTATTAATTTTCTCCACTGAAATCAGACCATTTTGCCACCAGATCTGCCAGAGCCGTGCACACACACCATGCTCAGCATTTCCCAGAGCTTCTACATAGTGCAGTAGTTCGGTGAGTCTTCACAGACCTTCCTCAGTTCCTTTGTACCACTTGGGGCTGCAATTCACATTTCTTTTGCCACCTTGTCTTACAATTCCTTGTGCAGTCCCTTCTAAGTAATTTATATTCCTTTTATTCTAAAACTGAACAATTTTCATATCTTGGCTCTGAAAAGACTCTGTTTATTGCTGAAACCTTCACGTGACCTTGATGTTTGCTGTCTGACATATTATGGTAAGTAACATACAACGTGAGACTGTGGCATCTACGGACCATTTTAAAAGAGAACATGAAGGTCTGGAAAGGAGTGAGCAAGGAATGATTTCCTCTGACTGTCTATAGATCTCTCTTAACCTGCCTGCTTGGATGAGGGGAGACAAGATTTTAGAATATCTGGATATCCAAAGTTATGTTTGGCTCTTGTTAGCCAAAGGGGTCTCTATAATTGTGAGGAGAGGCAGTGACAACCGCCTTCAGCTGGGATCTTCCCCGTGGGACTTTCTCTCACATAAAAACTACCCAGATTTTTCCATGTTTGTGTTGCAAACTAGGCATGAGTTTTGCGGTATTTTGGTATCCTCTGTGGACACTCTGAGAAAACATTAAATGTGACTGAACGTAGCTGATGTTACTTACATCAAAGTATTTCTAAAACTGGATGCAGTAGATGTTTATTTTAAGGCACAGTTCAGACTAAAAGCTATTATCAACAAGGAATGAAAGAATCGATATTTGAATCCCACCTGTATATTACCTTCGAATGTTATATCCATGCCTATAGATGAGGACAAAGTAGAGTAATTCTCTTCCTCTCTTGCTCATTAGAGCACTACCTAGCAGCAAAGTGTAATGCTGCCTTATTTCTCCAGGGAGCATAAAGATGATTGATGAATGACTCCTTCAGCAGCCTTGCCCACGCTAAAACAAATGCAGAAGAAGCAAGCCCTGATTCCTGCTGCCTCCATGGCCTCTGGGGAGTTGTTGGGACTGGGGAGAAAGCGCTGCTGGGTCGTGGGTCAGGGGCAGCCCTGACTGGGTGTACTGGACCATCTAGTGCTGTTTCCTCTTGTATGCAAAATATTTCCAGGACTAGGCTGTATTTTTTGGGTACAGATAATTGCCTGAACCTTAGCTTATAGCCAGCAGCAGCCAAAATCACACTGCTATCTGGCAATTACCTCTACATGTGTTAAGTGTATGAAGTCCAGCAGACTTTTGACCTTTTGTACCACTGCGTTCTGCAGTAGTTTCTTTGGGAAGGCTGAAGAATACAAACCACTAAAAGGTAATACCTTTCAGATGCCCTGAAGTTGCAATGAAAAGAAAGTGAAACCATTTTAAAAGTCATTTATGAAGTGATACAGTAATTAAATTCTAATTAACCAAAGAGACAGTTGTTTCTCACTTTTGTATGCAGATGTATAACTTTTGCTGTCGCTCCTGGTTCAGTTATAAATGTTCCAGTAATGCCTCTTCCATATCAATCCACATTTTAGAAAATCTTTTTACTGGCAAAAATTTGGGGGGGGTCCTGGGGGAAAACAGCAATTAGTGTCTGAGACAGTGACACTAAAAAGGTTCAGAGGCAATCTGATAGTACAGAGCTAATTTTAGCATATAATAATATTCAAAATTTTTGCCTATTAAATCATGCTCTCACTTTCCAACTGTGATACAACTGAGTTTCTGGATGGTGAGAGAGTTTGACAGTCCTGTGTGAGCTCTTGTACCTGGCATTGGGAGTGAGACCTCCACATTGTAGTCTGGGATTGCAGTAGAGATGTCCCTTTTCTAGTCATGATTATTTGCATCACGGGGAAATTCCGGTGAAGTTTACAACAGTCCTTTGACATGGCAAAAGATAGGAGTGAGAGATTGTTTTTAAGCTTGTTTTTAAGCTGGAGTGTCTCACAAGAAACTCCCTAGGACACAACTTCTGAAGAGGAAAACAAGGCAAAGAAGCAAACAAGATGAATTTATTCTTTTATTCCTTCCAGAGCCTGTCAATTTAGTAAGACTTATTCCTTGTGCAGTTATAAAGATAACAAGATTAATATGAAGAACTGACATTCTGACTTCTAATACTGTGTAACAAATGAGAGATTCTAGGTTTTTTAGGCAATCTGCCTAACTTTGCTGAAAATTGGGATTGGCCAAGCTATGATAAAATATACCGTATCAAAATTTGCATCTCCAGAAGAGTTTATTGCAAAAAGAATGGAAAGTAATGATTTAATATTAGTTTATTTTCAAAACCCCTCACATAATACTTTGTGCTTAATCTTTTCTTTAATTACACATTACACATTTAAGATTTAGGGCGAGTTATTGAAAATCAATAAGGTTATAAATGTAGAATTGGTAATTACTGCATGACTTGTGCAATATCTTATTTGCATAATTCATTTACTGGCAACTTGCATTTTAATTAACCTAGAATGAGTGCTTCAGTGAAATTGTAATTTACTGTACTAAATTGAAAAAGTTGTCAAATCTTGCACTTAGTCATGCAACTATGAATTTCATCGTCTATTCAGAAAGATTAAGAATTGTGCAATTAAGAAGATGAATTTAATTCATGATTCCCAATGTATTATATAAAACTTTGTTTTTTCCTGGTAAATTGCATTTAAAACACGGTAATGATCAGAAACACTGACAAATTAATAAGTTTTGCTGACCAGGTTTTCCTCTACAGTAGTCTAGATAAAGATGTCATAAAATAAAATTACAAGGAAAAAGCTGACGAAGAGGTAGCCACTTCAACACCTCCCCAGATGCTCCAAGCTGACGCCGAAAATACAAACAGAGGTAATCTTGTCCTTCTACTGGTTAAACTCTGAATATGAAATGTTTTCTTCTTTTTATTAGGTAAGCAAAAAGTTTAATGCCACCCTAGGAAGATAGCTCTGGTAAACTCAATATCAAGATTTTCCAAAACTCTGGAATGATTACATGGATTTACTCAACAAAAGTGCACTTAGTTCTTAAAGTAAGAAGAAATTGCAGCTACATTTTTACTGACCTGTTCGTGCTGTAGCAGTTTATATGTAAAATCAAATACACAAAATTCCCTTTCTCAGCTATCTCCTACTGACAGTCATCCGTATATTAATGAATTTTCTCTAAACTTTGATTTGACACCAATGTCCATATTCTTGGAAAGAAATTAATGGCTTTTCCCCCAAATTTGCATTATATTGTTGTTCCAAATACATTTTTGGTGTTCATCTGGAAAACACCAAAAGGGCTATGTTATTGCATTCTGGTTATCTCTGCTCTGATACAATCAGTTCTTTCTGAAAACCCGTAACAGCACAATGGCTTTTAAAAGGGCAATCACGGTGAAGTGTGGCATCTCATTTACAGCATTCCAGAGCTTGTGAATATATTGATGTAAATATATAGCTGAAGTTAATTTAAAGAAAGCAGTAGCTTTGTAACCCATAAGATAGGAGGTTTTTGTCACTGGCACAAAAAGGACACACAAATACCATCTTATGTCATTGCCAGGGAGTGGGGAAAGGGACTCTTTTCTCTCTCTTCTGGGAAGAAAGGTGTTTCTTTTTCCAATCAGTGAAAAGGTGGCTGTGGTTGGCTCAGTCAGGCTCTGTAATGAGAATTTCTGCATGTGAATAATTCTCTATTTTTGTGTACTTCTTTTATCAATATTGTTGCCACTACTGTTCATTTTCTTATCTCGTTGCTGTTTCCAGAAAATTGTTCTCATCTCAAGCTGTAATTTTCACCCTTTTGTACCTCCAGTAGTGAACTCCATCCCCGGAAGAGGCAGGGGAAGTAGGGGGGAAAAAGTCAGCGTTATCTGGATTGGGAGAGCCTTGGGGGAGAGGGGAAGGGAACATTTGGGATTGCCACACCTAAACCGTGACACTATCCATTTCAACTTGCTTCCGGTGTGGTGGCTGAGATTTAGACAGAAGATAAAATTTAGTTTCTCCAAGGCACTTCTATGTCAGTAGATATGCCACAATATGTAATGCAATTTGTCTGCTACACTCTTTATGCAGCCTGCTGTCTGGCACCACAGGCCCTCTAGACAGAAGGTGCTGACAAATTAAAGAAGAAAGCAACAAGCATTTGATCTTCTGTTTATATTGCTTTTCTCACAAAAACAGGAGAGCCAATTCAACAGAGATTTGGTTGCCACTGTGCAAACATAGCTCCTGACCTAAGGGGTAAACTGGAATTTCATAACTTTAGCATCTCGATAAATTTAAATCCAGCACAGTCTTTAAAAAGAAAAATTTTCAAGAATATATCTTCTCACATTTTCTGCTCAGGTGCATGTCAATGACATTGTTTTATAAGCAGACGTGGTGCATGTCATTTTAACCTAGCAAATTTGAGCTAGAACTTTCCAGAAAGGAAAAAAAAGTAGGCGTTTCCTTATTGGTTTTCCTTCCTATCATCAAGAAAATGTTGCTTGAAGCATCAGAGCTAAAAGAGCTCTTAATGCCAAGCTGGCTTACTACAGGACTGTATATTTGACTGGCACAGATTGTGCTGAGGGTGAGAGAGAATATTAAGTTTTTATGCAGTAAGCATCATAAAGTTCTATTTCTTCTACCATACCAGATTTTAACAAAATGCTATAGTGCGTGAAAGTGTCATTAACCTTCTGTCTGCAGACTTAAATCCTTACGCTGCGAATGGAAGTTCTAACTAAATTTATTTTCTCAATGAGATACAGTGACTATAATGCACTTGATATATTTTACTGTCTTTAATATTGGCATTGATTATCTGAGGTGAAAAATAGGAACAATAGAGATAAATAAAAATAAAAACTTTGTTAGGTACTATTTTTGCTTTGGAAAAAGCCCTCATTTCTGTTCCAAGATTCAGGCTTCTGCAGTGAAGTGTTCACCAGTACCTGAACAAGTTAATTGAAAACTGCCTTTGATATCACTGTGATTGCTGCTGCAGGTGGAAGGGTGGCATGCACTTGGCAAATCTACATAACTTGCAAATTAAAAAAGGGGTTAATGTAGATCAAAACTGGGGCTCAGATACATAGCCACAATTAGTATCAATCAACAATTTAGACCCTCCATGCTGAGGCACAGTAACTGTGCGTGAACTGCTCCCAGATTCCAAAATGTTAAAGACCATGTGGCTTAAATTCCTGCCCAGTGAAAAGGTTAAGCTGTGGTATTACCTATATGTGTAGACAAAGCCCTCTGGATTAATGAACAAAAGACTATAGCTCAAGGTATCATAGTGTGATTGCATGGGAGCCTCCCATGTTGCAGACTTTCGCAGTCCACAGTAAAAGAGCTTAAACATTTAGCCTTTTTTTCCCAGCAACAGCTACAAAAGAAAACTGTGCTGTATAAGCACATAATCTGTTTTCCTAATGTGCCTTGCGACATCTCTTGTAATGGAGATAGTAAATTCTCAGTACCAGTTCAGCCCCTTGCACCTCAGAGAATCATAAAGGAATATATATTCATGTCAGAAGGCCATCCATTTCTCTCAGATCTGCAGAAGTCCTTCAGACGACAATGTCTTCTGATGATATAGGCTGGATACGCATCACTGTAGTGATGAAGGGGATGTCTGTAGTGGACTCTCTAACAATGTAGTTTCTCTTAACATATGATTTCATATTTGTATTTTAATTTAAGTGAAATTAGATTTCTTATTTCTTTTTATGTTTTCTACAGCAAGAACCACTTCCATTATCTGGGTAACATCTCTTTCTTAACTTTTCCCTACTTATTTCTTAAAGGCTCAATATATTTATTATATTTCTGTTCCTCACTTTCCTGTTACTGTACACTGATCAGTCTGTAAAATGGAATTTCAGAAAGAGATGAACTCATTGTTCTTCTTTTTTAACACAGCATTCTGTTTGTAGAATTACTTTAATATCTATCTATATACAGCTATTACCTTTTGGCTACACTCAGTGATTATAGTGGAATCGTGCTGTATTGAAGCAATGGAAATTTCCATCTTCACTGACCATGCTTATAGTAAAAGAAACTTAAATATATGAACATAAAGTATTTTAGAGTTTTAGTAGATATTTATAGGTTTACTTAGGAAATATGAAAAATTATTGAGAATAAAAAATATTCACATGAGAATAAAAAGTATTCAGATGTCTGCTGTATCAGAAGAAAAAAGTCCAAATAAACATGAGGGAAACAAACACTGAAAGAAGAATTATCTCCCCTACGTAGTATGACTGGGACCCCACAGTGTGCACAACTCCCCTAGCAGAACCTTTCCAAATTAATTGACTTTTTGGCTCAATAGTGTCACTAGCACTGGTTATTACAGCTGTGATAAACAGATCCATTTGAACTAATAGCTCAAGAACCATTTTCAGATGGGAAGTTTTTGTGCTTTTCAGATATTCGCCTAAGTGCACATATTGCATAAGCAAAAAGTGAAACCGAAAAGCGAAATCTATTGAACCATCACCTTACTTCTGAGTGAAATCTATTTATTTCACCTGTGAAAGCACAATTAATTACTGTGTGAAAGCTCTAAGCACATGTTTGCAAAATGTAGTAAAGAGCTCATATAAATAATGCTTCTTTTCTGAGTGACACTCTTTTTCTCCTTGGTATGTTGAATACTAAAGCTAGTGCTCAGGCACAATTGCAAACTTAGAGTAGCAATTAAAACTGGAAAAGGTTCATAGTAAGTAAATTAATCGGTCCTTGTTCAGCAGTAAAACTGCTTGTCAGCAGTGGAATAAGACAGACCATACCTGGATTTCAGGGGTTTTTCGTATTACTACACCACAGCCAAAAAGCTTCTCATAGGGCTCAGCAAATCAGAAACTTGCATATGATAATATAAGTTGTTTTGGGGATTGGAAAGGAAATCTGAAAAAAACCCCTAAAAGGCCTGAAATATAAAGAACTACTAAACTCCATCATTATCAATGTTTCAAATCTATGTAAAATCTCTTAAAAGTTAAGGAACTGTTCTGTACATTAGAAGTCAAGGCTTTGCTTGCAGCCAAGTCCTGCACATCTGTCAAAAAGTAAAGTCAGTTTGGAACAGCAACATCTGGGATACAGTTTGGCACAAAATTAGCTGGCTTATTGGATGAATTATTAATTTTGATTAAAAATAGATTGCTTGTTTAAATGGCTGCTATCCAGCTTCAATTGCTTCCTTAAATGAGCAGATTAATATCTTCTTGGAAAACGGAAAAGCTTAATATATTTTGGTTTGCAAATACCGCATTTAAGAATTTGGATCATTTTCTACGTTTGCTTTTTTCATGAACTTTTATTTACACGAAGAACAATGAATGACAATGCTCATTGCTATTCAGCTGACTTTTCTGTTTTCAGGATTTCAGTTCTTTCAGCAATGGTAGTGGTAGTCCAAAACCTCAAGATCTCAAAATGGGAGGAATCTTGGACAACTTTGATGCTGCACATGTATGGCTGATCTGTGTGATCTCTCCTTCCCTCCCTGCCTCATCGTGGTCACTGTTAATGTATCCAGTGTATTATCTCCTGTTCCAGAGAGAGGTCAGAAGATGGTTTGGCCTCGAGCATACTTTAGAGAAGTTTCAGGATTTATTCCTGAAATTATTCCACCATTGCAGTAGCTCCTTAAAAGTCCACAGTAAAACACAAAACATCACTGAATATTCCAGAAATTGATGTCAAAAGAAGAAGGCCCCTGATTTGTACATATGCTGTATTTGATGTTTTTGTTTTAATTATAGCAATTTAGGGAAGGTTTAGCTTGAATAAGGAAGCATTTAGTAAGATTTATTATTTTAAAAATATTGCAAGACTCCAAAGAATAGTATCTTATAGGCAAGGTGATTTTTTTTTCTCTTAATAATTACCTTGCAGATACCTTTCATTAACTTCTGCTACTTTGAATCATGCTCAAGATAAACAGCAAGAAGTTAAATCAGGCTAAACATTATAAATAGTATATTCTTCAGCTATAATCCTTGATACACAGGAATCCGTGGCATTCAGTAATTTTAAAATGCACTATTTTAGGATATTTTCTTAGGAATAAAAAGTTGTGGATTTATGAGCAACCGAATCATCTGAACACCACCAGAGGAATTAACTTAGTTAATCCACAGCTGCCTCTTTGTAAAATATCTACTGCTGTGAACAAAGAGTAAATAATAAGGGCTTTCTATTTCAGATGTCTATGCAGTGTGTGAGAATGGAATATTTATAGAGTTTTAAGATGCATTAAATAAAAAGTCATTAGGAAGAAATTTGTTTAATATTGGAGAGTATCTTCACCTATGTCCTTCAGCACACAAATACTGTAACAAGTTGAGAAGCAGTTCCTTAGAAATAAGGGAAACATTCTTTGTTTTCTAATAATTTTTAAGAACTCACAGCAGTACAACATTTTCCACTAAACGAAAATCACTACGGTGGGTAGTTTTCATGCACAGTGCATTCAACACAGTAATTTAAAAGGGCGCATTGACAAAATAAGGGCCTCCTGTGGATGTTTGGATGGAAAACATGCAGACCAGTCACCACATAATGCAGACCAGGCTATGTACTCTCATACTCAAGCTTCTTGAATAGCTTGGTCAGTGAGTTTCTGGTAGTGAAGGATCTGGACTCTGCAAGGTGTGCAAACTCAAGGCGTTAGCCACGACCTTCCTCACCCGGAGTAAAGGACTTGTTGTCTCTGGTGCTTTTGCAAGGGTAGATCAGCAGAGTAACTGGGAGAATAAAAAACCTCTTACTTTTGACCCACAACCATTTTTCAAGAAATTAAATTTTAATGATACTGCATAAATGTCCCTCCTAAATATATGTTCTATGTCAGCCAGTCTATTAAAAAATCTCCCTCTGCTCAACTTCCCCCTTGCTACAATTTAGAGAGCTGCTTTACCCATAAAACAGACAGCTGTTCTTATACAATAATTTTGTAAAGTATCAGCTGACAAAACTAAAAAATTATGTTGCAAAGTTCAGAAGTTTAGGGTTAAAAACACACTGTAGCATACATTAAACACCTCAAAGTACCATGGTTTGTTGTTTCTTAGCATGATATTAATGGCTTTTGCTTGAGAGTTACCAGGAGAACAGAGAACTGAGTTCTCTGAGCAACCATTATGAGTAATGCCTCATTTTCTGACCCATCAAAAGGCAAGGGGCAAGGTATAGAACTGAGTTTCTTTGGACAGTTAAAATCTCATTTTAAGGCAGGATATCATTATGCCTGTGAAGAATACACATAATGATAAAGCGACCAAAATGACAATGAGTGGAGGCACCATCTCTCCTTGCCTCAGCTAGGGGAGAACAGACAGAATGTTCAAGACAAGAAAAGTTGCATTTTTAATACCCAGAAAATGTTATGTCAGCCAGGTCACATCTCTGCCTTTAATTAAATGAAATGCCTTTAATTGGAAGCCACCTGCACACAGGTTAGCACATATATTCAGCCTGCTCAGTTCCCAGCAGGTAATCTCTTCTGTGAAAAAGTACATTTCAGTTAGAAAAAAAAGCCCCTACAATGCATCTATTGTGAAGTGTAGCTAATGTGTCATTCATGTACAATCATAAACAGCTTTAAAAGCGCATTGATGCTGTTTATTTTCATTTGAACATACAGTTATTTCTTGAAATAACTGGGAAACAGCAATCAAGAGAAAGCAGTTGATTAGCAATTTAAAGCAAAGGAAAATGGAAACATTTTTCATATAATGTCAAGATTTATTCTAAGTGCCTCCCGTTAAACAGTATTGCTTACAGTAGCAGGCTGCAGTGATTCACTGCCTTATTAATATGCATTGCTGAGCACAAGTAAAATCTATATTCAGTTACATAAGATTTCAGTGTTTTACTGTTGATGGCCTTTTCTTTGAGCATAAGCTTTTTGTTGCACATGACATCATAGCCCATTAAAAAACATGAAACTTCTTGGACCAGTGTCAAAGACACATCCCCAAGGTCAGTAGAATTATTCAAACTTGAAGTCAAAAAGAAGGCAGGGGAATAAAGCACTCAAGAGCTTGAGGTATTTTGAGGACTTGGACCACAGCATCTTCTCTGACTGATTAATTACTTTCCAGATTGCAGCTTCTCATTTGTGACATTAAAATTTTTTATTTTAAACAAATCTCATGTATGGGGGGTGTGTGTGTGCGCGCCTATAAATATTTACAGTCACATGATAGTGGACTAAAAAGGAAATATGTAAAAATGTAGTAATTTATAAGGCTCTCTCATAAGAAATTTCTGGGTGGCCATTGCAGGGTTTGATATCTATTTGTTGAATAAATGGCAGTTTTTGAAAATGATGCTTTTTAAAATCTAGGAATTCTATAATATTTATAGAGGCCCTTATAAGTAGGAAGATACTTGAAAATATATTTATTGTGCAAAAAATTGGTTTTATTTTTGAAATTAATGGTTATTTTTTAGGTGCAACCTCTAGTCAAACTATCTTCAGATGTGTGCCAATCAGCTTTCCTGAGCCAGTTTAAAATCTGGGTTGTCTTTTCCCAGAATCTGGTGTGTACTGCAAAAAGTGACAACAGAGATGATTTAGGAAGCACCATTTTCAAATCATAACAGATAATTGCACTCTGAGGATAGTGTGATATTTTCCATTTCATGAATGATATATGAAACTAAGTCTTTGCTATGTTTCTTGATTAAATAGTTTTCAGAGTAAATTGAAGATGCCTCAGTACATTGTGAGATAAATATCTTTTTACTATCCATATTTTATGTTGATAAATGCCTTTAAAACTATTTCTTGGAAAGCACTTCATTTCTATACTAATTGTAGCCATCTTTCTCTTTTGGAAAGGATTACCATAGTTGGTCAAAGGATCTTCACATACAAATGTTATATCAGCTAGAATCTGGATCCTTCTTATGCTCATAAATATGTGTAATTCATAAAACATAAAAACAATTCCACTGTGCTTTCATGCTTGGAGCTAGCAGCATAGTTAAAGCTTCTCTGTGTGGGACCGTATGATCCTAATGTGCTTTCTGTCATCTGAGATGATAGGGTAAAATTATCTGTCCAGCATCATGGTAGATGATCAAAAAATTAGCGCCAGAAACATTAGGCATCAAAGAGATAAATATTATACTGGTGCATAACACCAGCTGTATCAAAGAAGAAGTACAAAAAACAAACAACCCAAAACCATGCCTCTCAATCAAACAATCCCCTCAAAGCCATCAGTGAAATTATAAGTACTTATTCTGTGCATTTATGTAGGTATGATTTACGACATAAGTGAAGGGCACCAAATCAAGTTGTGTCAAATACAAAAGCTCACATTGCTCAGGGTTGTTAGGTGAGGTTAGAAACACACACCTCCCTTTCTAAAATTAAATAAATACTGAAAAAAACAATGACGGAATTTACTAGAACTAATCAATGTGTTTAGAGTCTGGCTTGCGACAGATCTTGGCGTCCCCAGTTTTCTGAGGAGGCATATAAATAGCTGTTCATATTCTCTCTGAACAAAATGAAGTCATGACAAACCTGATAGTGTCTGAAACTGGCACTGAGATGTGATCCTGAGCGACCAACTGTAAAACTGTCTGTTTCTCTGTCAGACTTTGTGTATTGTAGACTATGAAGCAACTAGAGGAAGGTCATCCTGTCAGATAGGTAGCATTAAGGTTTCATGATACAAAAGTGAATGAGATATTGCTCCAGAAAGGTTTAAAGTAGAAAGTGACAAAAATATGATTCCACTGAAGTTGTTTATGTGCTTATAGCAGCAAAGAGATATCAAAACTTACTCACCCTTCCTCCATGCTAGAGGAGGGATCATAATTCTTGCTGACACATGCTGTTAGTGGGATACCTACTTGTATTGATGCAAAGGTCATTTTTTGGAGAAGATATATTTATGCTCAAGAAAAAGAAGAAACCTTAGAAAAGGGTATGCAGACGGTTTCACTCAGTGGAATCTAATGTGGGCTCAAAGCATCTGTTCTGAGAAAACAACTGCTGAAGAGAATGGGATTATATGGGATTTGGCCTGTTGCCATAGGTGGCACACTGATTTGGGCTGCTGCAAAACATAAATGTGATATCTTTGGCACACTGAGGATGCCTCTGGAAACTACAATCAGTGCAATCTTCTGGAGATATTTTGGAAGAAGCTCTTGAAAAATCTGGAATTTAGGGAGCTAAAGCCTCCTCCAATATAAACAAGTTGATTTATTTTTCCATTTTATAATTTTGTCCAATAAAGTTTTCAGCCTGGATTTAGTCCTTATTTTAAAGGCACTGAGTAGTGTGACTACTTGTGACTTTTAGCTTGTGACTTTTTCTGCCCGTAGGGCTGATTACAGGCAACACTCAGTTCAGTAATTTGGCCTGTCACCATCAGACACATAAGGGCCCAGGATTAGGGAGTCAATGTCCTTTCAAGAAATTGGGCAACCTAGCTTGAAATGGGGATTTCAGGTCATATCTACATTTATGGGATGAGCAAGAGCAGTAGAAGATCTAGACAGTGAAAAGGATTGGACTGGATGCCTTTGCTTACACAGCAGCGGTGTGAGATGAGGTGGAAGGAAGTGTTCCCCTGACCATTCTGGCCATGCATATTCAGTGCCCACTGGGTGACATCAGGTGGGCTCCTGGAGTGTAGTTCTGGCTTACTTCATTCTGAGAATACAATTTGCGTGCTCTGCAATGTAAACCAAAATATGGTAAGTGGGGGCACGTGGGAGATCTGCTTCAAAAATTAATTCCTAATCTGAGCTAACCGTGATGTAGATACATGCTCAGACTCAGAGCACAGAACTGTCATTCAGTGTTGGAGAGGTGGTATATCTTAAAGCAACCAGGACTACTTTCTTCTTATCCCCATATCTATTGACTTCTCTGTCACAGTGGACAGGGTATCTGGAGCAGAGTAAAAAGAGCTGCAACCTATTTCCCCTACTTCTGTTGATGCCCCGTTCATGCACAACTGAACACAGTTCAACCAGCCTGGTTTAAAGTTTTCACGTGTTTAAAGAAATTAAATGCTTTACTTTCTCAGTGCTCCATCAGAAGTAGTTTCAACTACTGTGGGTATTTGATGACTGCAAGTCAAAATATCTAAAATTTAGGACCCTTTCAGTAAATGTAAATATGCAAGAGCTTCCAGGAGTAACTCAGGTGTCTTAAATTGAATGCCTAATGACTAATCTTTGGGGTTTTTTTTAATGAATGTTAGTACATGAATCCTAAGTTGTAAAATTAATGTAAATGTAAAGAATGGGTTTTTAACCCTCTTTTTCAAACAGACAAGCTTCTGACTGCTAACATTGTGGCCAACAGGTCAAAGGAAAAAAATCAAAATTGAGAATGAGAAATAATAAATGTTGAAAAAAGTAAGTGGGAACATCAAATTTTAATGGGCCTTATGATTTTAAATAGAACAAGAGGTATAAAGCCAAGTTTGGTTCATTGGTTGGTTCGTAGGTTTTTTTCCATTGTGCCTGTTCATCCTGTTCCTTCCCTCAGCTGTATGGACACCTTATTATCTTCTTTTACGTCAGTACCAAGTTTATATATGGATCTCCCATTAAATTTTACGACATCCTCCTTTTTCGGCCCCACCAAATTATTAATTTCTGCTTTTTGTTCAGTCCTAAGGGAAACTTACAAAGAACCTGGAGGACAAATGCTTTACTGGACTGCACCACTTTTAGAGAATGTGGAATTTTGTTTCTAAACACCTTGGCAGTGTGCTTATTTTCCACCTCAGTGATCTTCTTTAATCACTTCTCCCATTTGTGCATCTAGTTTTTGAGGGTTCTTTCCTCCTTCATTCTTTTTTTCTCCTTCAGCTTGTGACAATGGTACAGAATGCTGATGAGCAAGACTAGTCCGCAGCCAGGTAATCATTTTGGCCACCAAACACTGACTGCACTTCTAAAGGAAATTTGCAGGCAGAACAAACCTTTAAAGCACAGCAAAAGCATTTGATATGCCCTTGTTGCAGGTGCACCCACTGAAAACTGTTCAGACAAGGACTTGCTACAGCACTGATTGCACCAAAATGATATCCTATAAGCTTTCTCCTTTTTAGCTAGTACTTTTGCCATATCAGCTGCACATTACAGTAATAAAACTGGCTTTAATGGACGTGTGGAATAGTACATTGATGATATGCAATGCTGAACAAAGAGGGCTATTATTACCACATAATGTAAATCTTTGCATAACTAGTCACTGGGAAAAAATTTTCAGCTGGAGTACATGCATACAACTCCCATGGATCTCATGAGAGTGGGAGTTCAAACTTAGCAGGACTTATGAAGAAGAATGACCCTTAGTTGGCATTTGCTTTTATTAAAAAACACGTGCAAGGGTAAACGTTTGAAGAGGGTCTTGTAATCCTTTTTACATTTGAAGTATGATTTAGGTGAACAGCTGATTATTCAAATCTCTAACTACCAGCTTCTTTCTTGCAATCAAGTATTCAGAATTGCTATCCTGGATTCATATTTTCAGCTCATATGTGGGTGTGAACTGAACACACAATGGACAAGCTCCTGTACAGAAACATATCTCTAAGGGTGAGTGTGCCTCTCCCTGTTCAAGGGACAGGGACTATTATTTTATTCTGATTTGAAATTTTAAGTGTGCAAGACTCACACTGACAAAAATTTGGATGCCTTGTCAGTCCTAAGGTAGTCGATTTTCCTTATGATAGGAGCATTTGACTGGGTTTGTTGGAAATTAGAAAAAAGAAGGAATTTTACTTATGACTTTGCAGAAACTCATGAAGTCTTTCATCACTGGTGATTTTCCATTTTCTTAAATATTATTATTTTGCTTTGTTTGTGGTCACTACCAGAACATGAGTTATTTTATATTAATCATTTCACTTTTTGTTTCGCAAGTAAAAACATCATTTTGTTTTAATAGTGAGTGACAATGGAAAATCAATAGTAAGAAAGAAGATTGCCAATATGATAAAGTGGGTGCAGAGACAGGTTTGACAGAGGTGATCTATTTTTTGCTTTCAAACTCCTTGCACTAAGAATGAGGCACCCAATGATTTGGAATTGGAATGTGCACCCAAGAGAGGCTTCTAGCCTTCAGATCTTGCTGCCTGTTGGTTAGATTATCACTTGAAGCAAATAAATCAATATTATTCTTTCTTTTTCACCATCTTTCTAAATAGTTCAGGAGAACGCATTTCAATTATGGGTCCCTTCGAACTTGAGATAACCTATGGTTCCGAGAACAGGTAGTCTCCTTCTGAACCTTAATGTTTCTCTTACTGTTTGCAGTTAATTATTCTCTGACGACAGTCTGATGTATATATATAATGTATATACTCATGCTAATTTTATAGTCAGACCCATATAGTGATGGGGACTCTGGAAGTATATTTCAAGACTTAGAGATGGTGCCAGTTCAGACTATTGGTTTGGACACAAACATGGAATACAGGTATAATATATTTATCACTTTTCATCCTAATGAAATGAAATTATGTTTTTGTTTAAGGAGGATCTGAAAGAAAAGAAATACTGCTTATTTAATGTGTTCAGTGCCACAACTGATTTTCCCAGATTGGCAGCCTGTAGTAGCACTACTCTTGGAAGGGAGGTTCTTGTTGGATAATGTTAATAGTGGGCATGGGAAAAAATGCCAGCCTTAGAATCATGGGGAAATGTAGATCCATATATGCTACTTCGTACTCCTCTTAGTCACAGACAACTAACCAGGCAGAGGGATGAGCTGGGGAGCACAGGATTCTCTGAGTAAGAGGAAAGAAATGTCCAAAGTGTGCTAAAGACACGAACAGGGAAGCTTAGCCTGGAAGTCTGCTTGCTGAAGGAATTGTACTTAGTCAAGTGAGATACACAGAGAATGAGCTGAATTTAAATTTAGATAAAAATGCTGTGTGGAAGTTTGTTCTATATTTGGGGTTCTGAAATCCAAGAAGTGCTGAAAATAACATCTTGCTGACACAGGAAAAAACCATTCATTAGAAGATCATACCAAAACAGTGTTCATCATTCATAATGTAATGNCCTCCCTCCCATGACTTTATGTTCTAATACTCTCCATCAGTAAATAAATCTCAAAACTACATTGACACTGTGTCTGAAACTTCCAACAAACTTAAAAGTATCATGAAAATGTCTCTTTCAGTCCAGTGATGAGTGTGAAAGGACACTCACACCCAGAATGTGCAGCAAATCCTCACAAGCAGGTGTGATGTTTCCAGCTTCCGTGGGGAGATGGAATACCTGCCTTGAACTACAGAAATTGCAAGAGCTCCATATAATTGCATGATGTTATCTACTGCACTTGATTATTATGAAATAAGTCAAATCTAGTAGGTGTGCAATTCTAACTTAAACATCTGATTCTTCCATTTAGTCTCACTTTATGGGTAGAAATTGTTTTCCTTTTTTTCTTATTCTGCAGCTCCTATGTATCAGAAACCTGCAGTGTGACCTGATAGAGAAAGCTGGAGCAGACCTGTCTCCCAGATGCCATGAGAAGTGGCTATTGTCTTGTATCAGATAAAACCTCACAGAACCTGGCACTGCCACTGAGAAATGACTGACCTATGAGCAAGTGGGATCCAAGTGCTGGAGTGTGTTCATTTGTTGCTGTTCTCCGTCAGGCTTGCCCTCTTTCAACTTGCATGTTCACATTGTTTCAACAATGTTCACATTGCCCCTTGTGTTCTCTCAGGCCACAGAAAATTCTTTTCCCTAGGCATAATTCAGTCAAATAACTCGTGTTCCTGCAGAAGCAGACAAAAGTACCGTTCTTCTCTCACCCCTTTGCCACAGCATGCATTTCTCAGAGTCATCTTATAGTCCTTTTATGGACTGGTAAGAGCCTTTTGGTCTTTTGTTGGCTGTGATTTCAGCTTTTGTCACTTGGCTTCATTTTGTCATTTGCTGGATTCTTCATAGGAATATGGATATGGTGTATTTTAGTACTTCTAACCAGAAATGGAACTTTACTTTTCTTGAACCTGATAGTTTTATATGAGTTCTTGTTATCAGGTTCCTTTCCAAGCTGATGTTTTCATCACATTACAAGCTGCTATCCCAACAATCTTTCCAAAATCTCTAGTGTTCTTTTGTTGAAGCATTTTACTAGCTGGCATAATTCCAAAATGGGAAGTTTAGGAATGTTTTTTTGCATAGTGAATTGTATGCTCTCCCAATGCCTTCCTTTTGTCTGATTTACTGAGATTTTCTTCTCTTCTAAACCAGCCAAGGTGTTTTCATCAGCTAGTCACTTTTAAATACTCCTTAGTCATCTAAATATATCCACTAAATATGGATGAGGCTAAGTCTGTCACTTATCTATTCACATTTGAACAGAATAACCACACAAGCAGTAGAAAACCTCCAGCATGTGTAAGCTTATTTCCAGTTCTGGCAGTTATGTTGTGGTAGCCAAGTGTGACAGATGACTGATGTGTAGTGCTTTATTTGGGATTTTTTTGTCTCTGGAGGTGCTTTCAAGTGTTGTGCTGTTAGTGCTGGTTTGGTACAATGTGCTTTAGCATGTACTATCCCTCTTTTGCTTTTCTTGTTTCATAACTGATACGTTGAAATATTTTCTTTCACATTGAAGTTTTGATGGCATAGAGACTGTGAAGTCTCTGAGGAGTGTGGTAGATAATTTCTGTTATCCTTCACTCCCAAATTCACAGCCCAAATCACTCATGTTAGTTCAACAAGGAATTTGTGACTTTTTATTTTTGTTGTTGGATAGGCTTGGTCACTGGTGATTTTGTACATAGAATAAGTGTTTTGTTTTCTGGACCTTCAGCACTACTTTCAAAGCTGACAGGTCCTAGGTGAGGATGTACTATCACAGAACAGGTACAGACAGACTTTCTGGTTAAGCTATTGTCAGACTTCTTTTTCTCAGACCTTCTGAAAATGTTTAGTCTATGGCATGCATATTATCTCTGCTTGAGAAGGAAATGTGTTTTGCTTTCCTGAAAGCCCAAATTAATATGCCTCATTTACTTTTGTATCATCAACATTAAACGTAGCTTGCCTCGCAGTACTCCTCAGTATTGCAAGAAATGCTGGATGTAACTTTTTTGCCTCAGATCTGTAATATGCTTATTTTATGTCTAGATAAAAATGACAGCAGAATATAGCATTCAGACTCAGTGGTTTGTTATAACATTACATTATTTCCTTAGCATTGTAAAGACTCAATCCATTTTCAGTTTGTTATATTATAAATGTTTCAGGATCTCCTGTCCCGCAGTGTGTAAATAGCTATTTTTGAGCCTTTTCTTTTTGATCCTCTCCTAAGACTCTTGTATAACTGTGAAAGTGTTCCTTCCACTATCAGTTCTCAGCAGTATTGCAAAGATAAAATGGGGGTGGGTTGCAGCCCTCCATGTGTAAGAAAAATTGTTCTCTTGCTTGGTTGCTTTTATATCGGCCTCATTCTCTTGTGCTTCATGTACTCATATCTCATAAAAAAACCCACTCCTTGCTTCACACAGACAGTGGATACAGCCAATATTATGTTGTATTTTCTACCTTGTTCTGCTTTTGGTTTTCTGGGAAATGAGAACAAGACCAATCATGAAAAGGTTGAAACGGAGGTCAATATCACACGCAAGACAACACTGACTTTTATGTAAAGTTTTACGTGCAGGCTTCAAACAAGTATTTCGACCGAGTTGGAGACATCTTCCAAAAAGCATACAATGGATTTGAAGAAAATGACACATTGGGAATTTTGCTTTGCCCACCTTTAGGTCAAATGATATCTCAGTTACTGTGCAAAAAAGTATGTACCTGCTGACAATAATCCTCTTTTTCTCTACTGTCTTCAGGATACTGCTTGTATTCTACAGACCACAGCTTGATCACCAAAGCAAAAACTTCTTTTTCGCTCATGAGCCGATCTTCCAGACCTTCTGGACCCATAGGAAGACATCCGTACCACAGTGATCTTGTAAAAGTTACTAACATAAAGGGCAAAATACTGTACAGAGAGAGAAGCCTCCTCTCTGCACTCCAGAAATGTCCACA
This sequence comes from Edolisoma coerulescens, assembly GCA_013397115.1. NCBI lineage: Eukaryota > Metazoa > Chordata > Aves > Passeriformes > Campephagidae > Edolisoma > Edolisoma coerulescens. Next base: position 2,150,628 of record VWZW01013750.1, on the reverse strand, counting down.
GCACAAATACCCGAGTGATTCATTTAACCTGTTAGTGGAGCAAGGCAATCCAGCTGCAGGCACCTCACAATACAGCTGCTGACAGCAGGGCTGCATGATTACACCTCAACTTGAAGGCAAAGGAGTATTTTCAAATTCCTAGATGCAGGTGCATTCCTAGTTACCCCTCAACTGTCTTTTGGCATGCACACGTGGGAACCTGCCCCTTGAAGAAAGATATTCTATGTCCAGACAATGTGCAGCTTGTGGTGTTCTTTAAGATGTCCTTGGTTTTGTGGAGACATGATCTACCCCATGACCTACAAGGTATGTCATTTACTGGGCCTCACAGAGCAGCTTAAACACCGTCTTAAGGTTCTGGGATACAATCTGCCCAAAGTATAGGACAAAACCCCTGAAACATGGGCTGATTGGGCCAAACCCTGGTATCTAGGACATTTACAGATGACAGCAAACAAAAAATAACATTTCAAAACTATACTCACAATTTATACTCTTCCCTGATGTACTCACAAGGGAATGAAAAACGATATCTCACTGAGGCAGACAAAGCAAATATAATCACATGAGTTTCTTTGCCTGAAAAAAGTACAATTTTTCTCTATAGCAATTGGAGTTATTCAATTTTTGTAACAAAGGATTGGCTATAATAGATGACTACAACCCATATTATTGGTTATGAGGGAATATTTCACTGAATATCTTTCAAGGTGAAAGTTCCTATGAAGATTTTTTTCTGAAAAGAAGCAGTGAGAATACCTCCCTTTTGTTATTCTTCTGGGGTTTTCATACTTTACAATATATTTAACCCATCTTTTTCTGCTGGAGAAGAGAAAAAATGCCTTCAGGAGTTTAATATAAATTGCTAGATGAATGCCCAGTTGGGCTACAAACTTAATGAGTCTTTGAAATTTCTAGTTGGTTTTATAGTACAGAAATTTCTTTAAGTTTCCCTCATGATTTTTTTCAGATGGTATGATAAACTTTGGTGTGCAATGGTTCTTTCTGTTTTGTTGAGTTTTTCCCTCACTTGAGCAGTCATCCAGAAATAAAAGCCTTCTACATAAATAATCAAAATGTTCAGTTGATCGTGTTCAGAAAGAGCCTCATTCTTCTATGCAGTTATGCAATTATGGAGCATCTTGAATGATTGTCACTTAAAAGGGTTGTAACTTTTCCTGGTTTATTAGAAACAGCTGGCAGATACATCAGAGGCATCAATGGAATTATTACTCTGAAGCAGATGTTAAACAGAATGGGGCAATAACAGCTGTTGCAATTAGAGGCATTGTGGGCACATTTCTGCACATCTCCGTCTCAACATGACAATGATCCAACCAAAGACCACTTAGTAAAATGATATTTTCTTTTGTATATTCAAAAAAATTAATTTAACATTATCAGTTCAAGGAATGTGCTTTTTCTTACAGCTTGAGTCAGTTCTGAGGTAACTCAGACAACAGAAAGACTTGAATGAGATATCAAGTGCCAGCTGTTTTTTTTTCACTTTAGGTTCTCATAAATTGTCACCCACAAAATTAGTTCCTAAGTATATATACTACGTATTGTTGAGTGCTTTGGAGTGAGGACAGAAGTGTCTTGCTTAGAGGCTCTCTCAGCTCCTTGGAGGAGGAAGGTTGATAGGAGGTAGGGTCACACAATTCCCAGCTGCATAGGAAAACTTCCTCATAGTTAAATTGCTTCCCAAAGTGGATATGCCATTACATGACATCCTCCAATAAATTCATACAAATTCGTTAATCCTTCCTGCAGCATCAAGGCAAATGTTTTCTCATTATTCAGCAATGTGTCAAATTCATGGAGTCTTTTTTCTGAGTCACAGTGAGAAAATGAAGGTAGGTGACAAGTTTTGTCCTCCAGAAGCTCTGCACTCTCTTGTATAAAGGAGAAGCTGAAAACCAGCTTGACTCAGATTGGCCAACATAAGCTCAAAAAATGACAACATACTAACCAAACGCTTTATTGAAGTTCCCCGGACTGACAAGAAGACCACAAAGTGGACATGAAAGAGGCAGAAATTAGGAAAATCTGATTCATTATTTCATAGCTGTGTGCCCTTTCCCCTAATGACTTAGAAGACCTTCACTAGCTGTGACTGAGATTTCAATGCACTTGTGCCGCAAGTTCTCCTCAGTTGCGTGTATTTCAGAGAGTTGCAGTTTGCAGATATCTCATTTAACCACATCAATGGCTGTGTCAGTCTATGTCAGGTGAAAAAAGAGTTTAGATGCTGAGGGAGGGGTTCAGACCACTTGACTTCGGCCAGAGGCATTCTCCTTGAACTGAACACCCTCACAGAGACTGGCTCTACGAAAGAAACAACAGCATGTAAGAGATGGTTGGTTGCCAAGACAAATTACATGTATCCCTCACTGGGTGTGAAGCCCAGTCAAACTTTGAGAGTGATGGATTTTTGGTTTTTTGGTTGGTTTTTTGGGGGTTTTTTTGTTTTTTGTGGGGGTTTTTATTGTTGTTTTGGGGGGAGTTAATATTTTTTTAATATATTTTTGTTTGGCCTCTGAATAAAGTTGCTGGGAGAAAGCGGGATATGGAAAAGAAGGGAAAGAAAGATGGGGGTCAAAATACAAATCACTCTTTTAAATTTAGTTTTTCTTTTTCATAGACCAGGGTGATAGAGAAATGATTGAAGCACTCAACCTTTCTTGCCTCCATCTCTAGAAACAAAGTTTGATCTCAAATCTCTCAGGCACCAACATGCTGTGGAAAGAAAGGCGTCCAGAAACTGGAAAGAAACAGGTTTGGGAATATTTAGAGAAGCTGGATATAATCTAATTCATAGAGAGAAAAGAAGTCAGCAGAAGTTGCTCTAAGTGGTGCAGTGACAGCAACAAAGCAACATTTAAAGTGACTGTGGAAAAACAATTGTGTGACTGGGGAAGGTCACCGACAGCCTGGAAACAGGCAAAGTTTTCACCTATCTTTAAGAAAGAAAAGAGGGAAGACCAAGGTAACCAAACATGGGTTGGTCAGCATTTTATCAGCCCCTAGAAAGAACATCAGAAAGATCCCTTTCTCTGAGAATCTATTCACAGGCCCATGAGGAAAAGAAGGTTACTGGGAACGGCTAGTACACCTCTAGAGAGGGCAACTCATGGCTGGCCAAGCTGATGAGTTCAGTGGGCTTTCTACATATTTACTCTGTAACATACTTCAAAGAGCTGCAAAAGGTAGGCTTTGGTGAAAAATAGGAAGCTAATGTCACTGTTGTGCAGCTGCATAGCTCTTTGCCCAACTCCCAGCAACCCTCACTGTGGAAACTCTTTGGCTGATGTCTCCATTCAGACCAAGTGCTCTCTGCCCTTGTGCCTGAGGGCTGATGTGACTGTTTCAGACAGATATTCTTTGGAGATATTAGGGTTAGCCACTTAAATGACTGTATTAGTCTATCCAATGCCAAGCAAGGAGTAAACAGTGAAGGAGGACTGGTGTGCAACTCTGGTAGCCTAAAGGCATTCTGTCTTTGTTGGACTGGGGCACAGACGATGTCTCTACGAGAAGAGGAAATCGTATATACAGAGCATAAGAGATCAGCAGTTGGTTAGAAACTTCCTCTGTCCTTGACCTTGATACTAAATCTCACTGACCCATGATTTTCCAGATGCGTGGTCAGTCCCCCAGCTTCATGAGACAATGTAAAAAGTCATTCCTTGTAAAAAAGTTAAAACACATTTAAAATACATATATTCTGTGTATCCTTAATCTTCCAGAAGTATTAGAGTGGATTCCCATCATTCAGAGGTCAGGCAAAGACATTGTGTAGGTTTTGTGGGGATTGCGGAGAAGTTTGTAACAAACCATTTTGACTAGAAAACCATCACTTTCAGTGGTCTATTTATATTGAAAGAAGGGAACTGACTGAAATACTAAATAATAAATGGGTTTCTGATCTATTGTGCAGGACTGGCTGTCACTTTTATTTATTTATTTATTGTTACTGTTAAGGGAATGGATAATGAGATGAAGATGATGAGATGAAAAGAGATAATGGGACAAAAAAAGGTCAACTTTCATTTTCTTCTTTTCTTTTTCCTCAGCTAATTTTGTGCTCAGCACTAGTGCATTATATTTAGTGAAGATATGCTATTGTTACTGACACATATTTATTGGTTTCCTTCATTACTTGGATATGAGAGAGGAAAAAAATTATCTTATGTTTAATCTATAATTCATCCTGTGATCATCCCTGTAAACTTCGAGGAAAAATTAGGGTTTGGTTTTGGTTTGCTTTTTTTTTAACGGGATAAGTTCTTACTTTAATCAATTATTTAAACAACACCTTTCACTCTATGAGTAACACTCCTGACTTTGCTGTCACTATATGTACATATTACCCCATGGGCTCTGAATAAAGTATTTAATATTTTTTTTCTCTGCCTTGGCTGGTTTTCCCCTGCCCTGCACCTCACCAAGTGCCAGCTATCAGGGAGTCACCTTTTGGTTACTGTGTGAGGACTGTCACATGCTGGTCCCTGACAGTGCTCTGGGACAAACAGCCTCAGGCACCAGGCTGCACTGTAAAGGCAGCTGGGACACATCCTGTGCCTCATGCTCCATGGTTGACCTGATGGTATCTGTTTCCATGAATCATGTATAAAAAAAAAACCCAGAGTGTGCAAGTTTTAAGACTTTGGCATTAGGAAAGACCTTCTCCTGAGTGAAAGCTGGCAGTCCCACTTCTTTCTGATAACCTTCCAGTGTTACCTGACAGAGTGACAACCCTGTAATATAGTCCTGTATCAGCACATCCCCTCAAGCTGGCACATGCTGGACAGCATTACCCAAGGACTGCATCTTCTGTTATCTGCTGGTCATGTCAGCAGTTATTAATTATGTTATGCAATCTTCCTAAGTACTTATAAATTGCTGCCATTCAACAAACTTTTTACTGTTTTTCCCAGCCATAAATTGTTTCCGTAGTTTGCATAATTTGTTACTTGCAGGCCACATCTGACCAGTAAAAAGGTACATCTGGGTCATGTCTATCATAGATCATAATATATTAGAGAATACAGATATTTTTAGGAAAAGGAGTGCCCAGTTCAACTGTCATTTACTCTGAAAATCAGCTTTTTCATCCATCACCAGTAACATGTGCTCAAGCTCTGCCTTGAAACACTTCTCTGTGGGCAATGAACTGCACAGCAGGATAGGTACCATCTAAAGGAAAAATAAGTCTGTAAATCTACAGTCTCATACACATATCCAGAGCATGAATAAGAAATAGTATTTCCCCAAAAGCTGCTTTCTGCTCTTGCTTTTCCATATAAGATACATCTGAAAACATAGAGTTTCCACCTGCATTTCAAGTGAACTGTATGTCCACGAACTATTTCTAACCTAAAAGGAAGAAGTCCCATCTTTATCACCAGAACAGTCAAATCTAATTCAAGTTTCACACATTACCCTTTCAGCATCCTGCAGTTCCTGGCAAAGCAGCCTTCGTGTACAAGAATGTACCTTTTCTTTTATACAGTTTTCTTCCCTCCAGATTGTAGTCTTTTTAGTGGGAATACAGGGGAAGGCCAATTACTGACAATTGCAGTACTGTCTTTGGCTATGCTAGCCAATCCTTGCAGTAGTAAATCTCTCCAGAGAATAGATGCACTTTGGTTTTATGCCTACTATCCTCATTGCAAGTCTGTCTTACAAAACACATTTATTCTTGCAGACGTCTTTTCTTTCATTGCAACCTTTGTTATTGGACCCTGGAAAGGAGATACTCCTTGTTGTTGCTGTTCCAGCACATTACCTTGTTATTTAGAAAGTATCAAATATAAAGAAATGCTGGTGATACCAGAAACACATTCTTTAGGACAAAAAATGTAAAATAAGTTGTAAAATGAGGCAAATTGTGTTTCTTGTCAAGACAACACAAATAACAGGGATGGGAAATAATATGCAGCCAGCTTCACTGATGTCACAAGATTTTCTAGGGGTTTTGTATGTTCTTCAAAGTTATTATCAACTGATGATGTAGTTACAAAAATAAATTTAGCAGCCCAGCTGCAGTTTTATCAAACATCATAGCTATCCATATGTGTTGATCAGTAACTACTCTAGAAATAATTAAATGTTCCAATGATATATATTCATATATTTAAAAAATAATCTTACAGAGGTCTGTCTAGAAAAATTTCAATTTTATAATTCAAACTCTGACTTAAATATCACCAAAACATAGATTTGTGTGCCTGCTCCAAAGGGCAACCTTATGTTGTCCTTTTTCCTACCTCTATTTCTGAGCCTTATGATGGGCCACAAACCTGCTTCTGCTCCTACTCCCACACAAGGCGGTGGCATCGTGCACATCCCATGACAAATTGTCCTAAAGGCAGAAGAAAGAGAAGGTCAGTGTAAACCTCAGACATTGGAGACACCTCTTTGGCATAAATCCCTGTAGTTATGTAATGAAGAAGACATATCTAAAAGTAAACTACTTGCTCTCAAGATTCTTCCAAGGATCATGCAGCTGCTTAATTATTAAGCACTATGAGTACTCCCACTGATGTCAGTATGGCTATTTATAATGAAGAAATTCAAGAGTGTTCATAATTCTTCAGGATAAGGGTTATTATGTTAAAATGATCGTGGGAAAAGTAATTTTGGGTCCAATTATATTTATTTAGGTGTCTATCTTAAAATATTGTTATAGTTCCACAGGTTAATATATCCTTAAAATGTGATTTTAACTCTAAATTTCCTCATTTATAACATTTGGGTTTTGGGGTTAGAGGCTCTTTGTAATGCATTTTGTCTTAAATAATTGATGTCCTCTGTCAACCTCGGTTCCATCATCTACTGTGGTATCTTGTCTGCATAATTATGCAAGTTAATGAAACTCATGAGAAGGTATTAAGAACAATTTAATTTATATGTGTTTTATATGCAGAGGAACATATTGTATGGAGAATTAAAAAGTAATAGCAAATCCTATAGAAGTTCAAATATCTTATTTATAAGAAGGATATTGAAGCAGCAGAATGAGATTAATGTAAAATTCACAACACTTTTTTACAATTTTTAAGATACTGGTTAGAGTATTCAAAAGAACTGATTTTTTTTTGTCCAATTCTATATATTACATAGATATTTAAGTTTGAAAGATGGACTTAGTAGCCTATCAGGGTTAATTAAAGAGCATTATTAAAAATACATGTATTTCAGTTCCTTTTCTGTAAACACATTTTCTTTGTTATGGTTTCATGGGTGCTTTCTTGAGCAAAGATTCTCCTTGTTTCCTTTCTGGTTTGGTTTTTTTCCCCAGTTAATAGGAAAAAGAACATTGTCAGCAATTTGAACAATTCCAGCCAGTTCCAAAAAAGCATACATTTTTTTGAACAAACGTCTTTCAACCTGATTTGTACTACAGCAATTATAATTAACAAATTTCTCCAGAAAGAATTCCTACAGAGTGCCAGTTGACTTCCACCTGCTCTGTAGCTTGTTGGTAGTTTGATACAGTAATAGACTGAGCCGAAAGACTTCATGGAGTACCTAAAGGACATTCCCATCGTGGGCATGGAATAGCTCCAACACACAATCCGCTGCAGGGGATGGGGCAGCCAGTACAAACAGATCTAAGCAGGACTGGCAATGGGAGGACTATACCTGTTGCAGACTTTCCCTTGGAAAAATGCCAAACACGAGGCAAAAATACCTAATTGCTAAAGGCTATAAGCCACAGCCAGTACTACAATAGCAGAAAATCCCTATTAGACAGCTAGCTGCTAACATCTCACAGCCTTTAAAAAGTTGTCTGCTGGTAGTTGGGAGGTTTTTTTGAAGAACAGAAATTAAAAAGGATTTCTAAGTGCATTCTACAGATTTGTGCTTTCAAGTTAGTAACTCACAGAAACAGAGATGGGTGAAGTCTCCCAAACAAGATGCTGATTTTAAAACCTGCCACCGCTTGCACTTGGTAATTCACATGCTGTTATTTAGTATCAAGTGTTTCTCTGTAGACATGCTGGTTCAAGGATGATTTTAAACTATTGTACGAGTATTGGATGATTTATATTTGGAGCATACCTTTCTTTTCATAGTCTGAACTCCGAACAAATAAAGTACTTGATGTCTGGGACACATGAGAATGAGGGAACATTTTTTTCCATTAGATGATCTCAGAAAATGTGTAAATTTTTTGAGGAGGCAGTTAAACCTTCCATTGCAGACTGAATTATTGAAAGGTTTTTTTAGCAATATTTCCCAGGTTAATACCTACAAAGAAGCTCTGCTTAAAGAGTGATCAAATCCAAAATCTTCAACCAGAACATCTAATGAAGAAACTGAATCTAACCCATCTCCAACTTACATTTGGATAACCAAATCTGGTGGGAAATCCAAAAAGGAAACTTGGGGTGTGCTCTACATATATGTCAGGTCTTTTCCTCCACATGTGTACAAGATAATTAACAGAGACCGATCCACCTAATGAGCAAATAAAGCTTCACATTCCATTTTCATTGTAATTTGCAGTTGAAGATTTTACCTTAAATGTATGACTTTTTTGCTAGGTTTTCCTGAGCCGTGAAATCAACTTGAACTCTTTTTCACAGAGAAGAACTATCTGACCAAGCTGATATCACACCAGATAAATTACAGAATCATAAGAGGCATGAAATTTACCCATTTGCTCTTGCAAGGATCTAAATTTAAAAGTCTTCCTGTGACACTTTGAACACTGACACCTCTATACTTGCAGTCAGAGCAATAAGTAGAATATATCCCATTAAGATCAATACTGTGAAATCTGACCATGGATGTAAAACCCACCAAACCAAACCAAACCAAACCAAACCAAACCAAACCAAACCCAAAACCAAGCAACTTTGTAAGTTTTAAATTGATTAAACAAGATGAGAATAAGTCCCCAAAGATCTAGCTTAAAATCCCAAGTGGTACTTAGGTTTCTCACTTTTACCAAGGTGTCAGTTCCCATAAGAGTTTAAAGTCCAGATACGTTAGAGGAATTCAGGCCTTGATGTGAGCTGGAGGCTTGCATTTAAAAAGCATGCAGACTTGTAGGGGCAACTCTCCATACAACAGGAAAAATCTAGAGAGGAGACTGGACTGAAGAGTGCTTGTAGTTGGGTTATTTTTATGTATAAGACTGTCTGCTTCTAAAACTTTCTCTGTTGACATTACAGCAAGGCTGATATAAGCCAGTACTGAAGTGAAAATGGTGCAGTTGCTCTGAGGAGGCCCAGGGCAAAATAACTCGGTTCAGTATCTTATAATTGTGGCTCCATCTTTTCTTTATAGGGTTGAATCACACCTGGAATAAAATCAAGTTTACCTGTAATTCACAACTCACAGTGGGTGTGCTGCATCTTCTGCACAACTATGTGTTACTGCAGCTTTGTTAACCACAATGGCATCTTATTTTGCAGACTGTTGTCATACTTTAAATGACTCCTTTCAGAGAAAGGACTCATTGTTTTGCATTTGTATGCTGTGCTTCATAATGGCACTCCTGTATTATCTATCTGTAAGACACTACACAAATAAAAATACAAAAACCCCCCAAAAACAAGTATTCAACAGAGAGTATCAAACCCCAAGATATTTATCTCTATCATAGGACATGAGTGGGATGGCAGCAAAATAGACATTTCTGAGAAGACTGGTGAAATGTTTCTCCAATTCTCTTCATAAATGAGTCATAAGAAGGAGCAGAAATACAATTGAGAAACCAAATCAGTTTGAAAAAAAACATCTCTTTTAGAGCTCTACAGGAAATAATACTGTATAATGTAATGGGCCCAAATGTAGCTTTAATCTAAACACACAATAATTAAATAAAAGATCAAAAGGTCTCATTTTTTGCTGAGAAAGGACACTACAATTATAGAGGTAGCAGTAATAATATACAGAAATTATTGGATAAATTTTTGCTTTGAAATACAAAATAAAAATACATAAGGAGTCACTTGAACGAATGTGAGTCCAGTTGATTTCCATGAGATCGATATTATTTTAAGATGTTTGTGTGTGAAATGAAAATTGAGATAAAATTACATGATAAGCAAAGAAGGGAATGTGGAAAGAGTTTGTGTACTAAAACATCTTCCCCATCAATACAGAGGTTGGAATGATGGTCTGGAAGGTAGCAGGACAACCCTGAGAAGAGGTTTTCCTGAATGCCTAAGATGTGACACTATTAAAGAGAAATAGAGTAGAAAAATAATAGAGAAATCACAAAGGGTGTTAGGAGAAGCCCATCAATAATGCATAGGTCTTTAGAGTATACTTTTTTTAGCCATAACTCAGAAATAATAGAAGAAAATTATGTGTTACATTTATGAGTATTGCTTTGTAATTCCACTTTTGGGATACCTTAATCAGTGCACAGAAGCATGGATTATTCTCAACTGAATAAAGACTTTATACTGATTAACAGCACATTTCTACAGGTATAGAAAGGGAAAAAAATAGAAACAAATAGAGGAGTTACAGAGAAAAATACTGAGACAGATTTCTGTTGATTTTACTGTGTTCATCTCAACTGAAGTAAAATTTTCCAAGTGTGCCTGACATGCATAACCTCAGTTTTGTTAAATGTTAAAAGCCAAGATTCAAAGTTGTGCGACAAATTCTGTTTGGTTTAATGTTTTTATTCAAGCAGCTCCAAACATTGATAAATCTGCATTTAGGCACTTGCTTTTCATTAGGCATTTTCTAGACTGAAGTTGAAGCAAAATACTAAACCAAAAATTTTTATCATGTATTTAATCGTACTGATTTCCATTTTTGTTGAGACACTCCATTTGACTACAAATGGAAGGTTAGGATAAAAACACACGGGGAACTTGCTGATGCTATTACTGTTGATTTTCTATGAATGGTGTAAGCAAAAAAAAAAAAGGTTTAATATTAGGTTATCACTGTAACGGGTAAGTGGCAGTGCTGCAAAAGTTTCCTTCCCGACACCTGAGAGAAGTAACTGTGGAAATACACTTAAAGCAGGTTGATGCACTAACAAATAGATATCAGCCAGGGCCTGTCCACAAGAAAGCAAAGCTCTCTGCTCATCTTGGGCTGTTGCCTTCGGAGCAATTTGGAGTTTTTCCTCCTCAGACAGCAGTGGGAGGGGTACCTACATCTCCATGGATATTTACCCAAACTCACTGTGTTGAGGCAGAGACCCCGTGCCTGTCGTCACTCAGCCTTCAGGGGGATGATGTGGCAAGAGATGATACATTGAAGCCCAGTTTTGTTTTGAGTTACTTCCACCTATGAACAACATCTGCTTATACGAGTACAGAGGCTTGTAGCTATACGTGATCATCCCCCTGTGCTCAGCACTGGTGAGGCTGCACCTCAAATCCTGTGTTCAGTTTTGGGGCCCTCACTACAAATAAGACATTGAGGTGCTGGAGTGTGTCCAGAAAAGAGAATGAAGTTGGTGAAGGGCATGGAGCACAAGTCCTTTGAGGAGTGGCTGAGGAAGCTGAGGCTGTTTAGCCTGGAGAAAAGGATGCTCGGGAGACCTTATCGCTCTTTACAACTACCTGAAAGGAGGCTGTGGCAATGTGGGGAATTGGTTTCCTCTTGCAGGCAACAAGTAATGAGTGGAAATGTCGTCAAATTGTGCCAGGGGAGGTTTAGATTTGGTGTTAGGAAAAATTTCTTCACTGAAAGGCTGATCAAGCATTGGAACAGGCTGCCCAGGGAAGTGGCTGAGTCACCATGCCTGGAGGTACTTACGAGGTGTGGATGTGGCACTTAGGGACACAGTTTAACGGTGGACTTGGCAGAGCAGGGTTAGCAGTTGGACTCGATGATCTTAGAAGTTTTTTCCAAACTAAATATTTCTATGATTCTATGATTTTACAGAACTGAGTAATAAAAAAATAAAATAAAAAGTAGTATTTTATTTTACACAAAAATAAAGCTGAACTTCACATTTAATAATGTGGTGCTAGGAGTCAGGCCTAGGCTTTTGCTACCAAAGTCTTCTTTGGAGGTCTCTGAAGGACCACCCTGCCTCATTTCATAGACCCTGGAACACCTTAACACCTGGCTAAAATTTACTCTCAGCTGTTCTATTTGTTCAGGCCTCAATCCACATTAACTGTTCATCCACAGTTTTACTGTCTTTTTTAAGATCCGGAATACCTATCAGCTTAAATAATATACTTAGGTCACACAGTGAAGAAAAGAGCCTCATTTTGTTACTGGAGTCCAATTTGTGAAGTTCTGCAGTATCCAACTGGACTTACAGTAACAATAAATAATTCCTTGCGCAGTGCCTTTGCATCTATCTCAAGAGGAGTGCCATTGCATCTATCCCAAGAGCAGAGCACACTTACAGCTAGTGAGGGCATCAAATCTACATCATACTGGAAAAAGGAACACCCACGTTTGTTCAAAGTTAAATTCCAGGATGCCTAAATGTATTTTGATTTAAACGTCATTGAAAAGTCATCCTCATCTAGCAGACAGCCTCCATAGGTCGCACTATTATTTATTGAAGGTAGAAACGATGGTGAGTGCATGGCAATATAATGATGACAATGTCATAAAACGATATAACATTTTATATCCATGAATATCAAGATGCTTTTGGATATTAGTTATTCATGCCTCTTGACACGAAAATAGACCTTGCTGAATTATTATTTCAGTTCCTAGACACAAGTGTGTGTTTTCTGCCTTCCCATGTCATTTAGACTGGTAGTGAGTTTTGAAATAAGACTTTGTGTTCACCTCTTTTTCCTCTGTTGTTGCTCACATTGCACAGCAGCTCTGGTGTATCCAAGCTGGATTGCACTGAGATGTCACTAAACCAGAGGAGATGTTCCAGGAACACACTGAATCTGCTCCCGTAACAGAAAGACTTGGATCTAGTATACTAAAGCAACTCCTCAACACAAAACAACACATGAACGAAGTATTTGTGCTGGGTCCTGAGTACTTTTAACCCACTAAGCACAGCTCTGCATACCCCTCCCAGCACACTGCACCAATTGCTCATCCATACTTAGCTCACAGCTGATCTGCCTCACTGGTCCCAACCCATTGCTGTGAAACTCCTTTGCCTCAGGAAGGACACTGCTTCCCTACATTTGATGCCAAAAAGAGGCAAGCTGTTACTCATTACTTTTCTTTTTCTTTTTTCCTGCCATATTTTTCCATGAACATACCACCAAAAAGACAAACAATGAAGGAGAGGGAAACAGCTCATCTTTTTACTGTTTAAAATGCCATTTCCTCTATGTCACTTTAATTTTAAAACATGAGGTGTAAGGTTATAGAGAACATTGGTATTTGTCTTGAATCTCTGCCTTTGTTTTGGATCAAAAATACAACACCCAGGCCAAACACAATACTAAACATTTACCACTGAGGTCACTGATCTGCAATTTGTTGCAGTGACAGATCCAATATTGTGCTTGGGGAACAGACTGGATGGCTGTAAATGCACTATTATAGGCACAGTTGGGAAATTGGCTGAGCACCAGGTAACTGGAAGAACTGGAGCTTATTGCACAAGTCCAAGAGTGTTTTAACTTGTGACTTGATTGCTAACATGGGGAGAGCTTTTAAAATGTTAATTGATTTTTTTTTTATATAATAACATAAACCATCTGTAGCTTTGAACTTAAATTTAACTTCTCTAATTAATTCTAATCCTTCTGCTATAAGAACTGTCACACATCAGTCTCTTCGTTCTATTTTTGGTTCAGTTTGTCACATCACTTAAAGCCTTGACCCCACTATAGCCAGGTTTTAATTAACAGTAAAATAGTTCTAGAGGAAACTGTATGGAGCATTAGGAATTGAGGTCAGACCTGTCCAGACAACATAGGAAGATCTGACATACTATCTTTTGTCTTACCAATGTGTTTTTGGAAAACAAGTTATTCCATTTATCTGGATTTTCTGTGATAAATTTTTAAGCCATGGCTAAAAATCCTGTTTTACTGTGGAAAGTTCTCCTCCTGGCCACACACTGTTACTGTGTATCAGATTCTGAGAACTGTCAAGACATTGACAAACAATGCAAAAAACAGATAAAAATTACTGGGAGGCATAGGGTGGGACAAATATATACAAAGTGTAGAAGAAATCCACTGACAAGATGATAACTCATTTAGCTCTGAAACAGAAACAGACTAGCCAGAGGAGGAGGAATGTCAAGGGCAAGAAATCAAAGATACGTTGTGAACAAAGCTGTTACTGTGTTCATTATCATATTACTACGTGTAGGCAAAGAATGTCTGTAGGGTTAATGGTTCCTATGTGGAAAAGAGAACAAGCAAAACTTCAAGGGATACTTTCGGCTGAACCCTTAACTACTTTATTAGGGCCATAGTAATTGTTAGGCAGATATAATGCTGCATGTTTAACATTAATGGTAATTTGTGAAATAAATCTCACTGCATAGTATAGAAAAAAATAATAGTGTCTCTTCCAGAAAAGGCATACAGCGAGTGTATATCTCTCAGATGAGTTATTACATGTGATATTATAATACTTATTATTAAATAAAATTGTTGAATTTATACTCAGTTAAATGAGGATGTTAGATTAGTCAAGACCTGATGGAATATAATTTTTGGAAAGACATGTACTGGAGATATTCCCACTTCATGTAACACGCAATGCAGTTTACAAAAAAGCTCACACCATGTATCAGCCCTCCACACTTTTGGAGACGCTGACAAAGGTCTGTTCTGACCGTGCAAAAAGCAGTGGTATGTCAAAGCTGCCACAGACTTCAAGGTGACATCTGCAGTTCCAAGCACAGTTTGAAGATCTGAGTCTTCATATTGAAAATTATATTGAGATGTAAGAACAACGTAAAGCAGACTGCAGAGTGAAAGAGCTGGATTGTACACTTTTAAGGAGTGGAGACTTCTCCAAATCCAAGAGGATCAAGAAGTGCGTCAAGCCCTGTTACAGGGGCTTTTTAACCTCATCTGATTTTTCAGCAATTGTAATTTTAATTAAGTGATCCTAAAATTCACAGGGACAGAGAGTCCTCTAGAAATTATGTAAAGTGGGCAAGCAAACTGTAGACACCCAGAAATTGTGAAGGTACTGCTACAGGCAAACAAATGTGGTTGATAAGAGACTTTAATGGAATTGCACTAAAATGTGCTGTGGCAGCTCCATTCCTGAATGGTACTTCATTAACGTAGCATAACTCAATCTAATCCTTTATGTGCCCAAAAGTCTAAAATCTGAAGCATCCAACACTGAACAACAGACCAGCAGATTTGAATCTTGGTCAGAAAAGCGCAAGATTTTGAAAGATTCCAGTTCCACATCAAGATGATGAGGTTACCTCTCCTTGTCTTCCTCCTTTTTTCCTTCTCTCATGACAAATGAAAGAAGGATTGATGTCTTTCCTCACAGAATAATCAGTAACTTGTTTGGCAAGCATGAAGCTGGAATGTGGAGCTGCTGGTTGAACGTGCTGGTCTGAATTAGGCAGAACAGAGACTTGAGCCTGCGTTTTCCATACAAATGCATTATACACCAAAGTAATTGGTGCTTCTGGGACCACAGTCATTACCTCTTTTTCTGAACAAAAATTCCTTTCCAGTCCCAAGAAACTTTTCTCAGATACAGTTTCATGCATTTGGTTTATTGAATTGATATTTCTGACAAAACAAAGGGAAAAAAACTCCAATTTCTAGCCAGTTCTGCTGTTAGAATGTTGCCTCTTAAAAAAGAGGAATGATTCAGACAAAAAGAAGTGTTCGATGTTCTATGGAAGACAGTCTTGAAGAGAGAGAGACTGAAACACTACATAAAAATAAATAATTTCAGTGATGATTAGAAGGTACTAGTTTTACAAGGTGTGATGGGAGTTGGAAATATATTCAGATGTGAAGCCTATCATTGTCCTGCAAACTAACCAACAAGATGTTTGCTCAGATTTTACATTTCCATAAAGTCATCCACATCAACACCCTTGGGTGATCGTGGGGCATTTTAATTGTACAGGTAGAACTGAAAACCAAATGAAATCACCCCTCAATATGCAGCTGGGTTAATGAAATCAAAGGGGACCTTCCAGTTTTACAAAGGCTTTAAGAGCTACATTAAGGATCTGGCCCACGTGCCAAATGTAAAATAAACTATTTGTGAATGGTTATTGTCTAAGCCACAGCTGATCCCAAGCGATTCTCATGAATAGCTTTTTCAACAGAAACAGATATTAAACATGATGGGAAACTGTAACAGAATCATGAAAACTTTACAATAAGTAAAATGAGACCAAGAAGAGAGCGTTACATTCATAAACCATATATGACAGCATGGAATACGCTGAGAATGATCTAGCGTCTTTACGGCTGTTTAATTTAGAGGATAATAAACAAAGGAGTTTAGGGATCCTTTAAAAGGTGTCTGGGGAAATAGTTGGAGAGCAGCATGAAAGCAGAGACTCCTGTTTCTGTGATTTCATAATAGTGTCATCCCAGACTGCAAAAAGTGTAGACCTACAGAAAGAATTAGTGTTCCAAAAGCATACATGGGAAAATTTTTGCTCCCTTGTGTACTAAAGCATTGTAAAAGAGAGCAAAATTAAATAACATGTACTAAATCTTTATGTCATGAAATTACTTGTATTTTCTCCTAGAGAACAGCCAAGAGAGATTTGGTTGATCAGTCCAAGCATATGTCTAATTTTGAACTCCACATTGCCCCCACCCCCAGCAATTTTGCAAAAGGATGATATTACCATCTTACTATGTGAAAATAATAATGTGTCAGAGGATAGGACAAGGCCACGCTTTTTACAAACCTTGTCAGCATGTTCTGTGGCTGTCAGAAACTGAGGAAGAGTTCAGCATGGTGAGGACTCAGGAATTTTAACCATGGTTATGTGTAATGAATGAGATAGCTTTCCTGCCAGCATTTTAATGACGCCGCCCATATTTCTGGTGATTTTAAAATTAACACAGGCTTGGATTCTGGTCACCATTTCTTTTAATATCTCAGCATATATATGTACTTTACTAGCAAATGTAGAACATGGGCTTTACCGTACTCAGCCTAGAAATGAAGTCTGAAGAACGTGGGAGAGAACACACAGAAAAGGATTTTCAATAGATTAAGATGCCAGTATTTCAAATATCATCTGTAGGTGCTGTTTGGCAAACTGCATGGGCTGGATTATGTAAAGTATTTTGGGTAGCTTTATAGTCATACATATATATATACATAAATATATCTCAATAATGTGTTTTCTACCAAAGTCTATAGATGAATAATGACTTGAGCATTTGAGAATTCTAAAAGAGTCATATTAAAACTAATCAGAAAAATACATGCTTGTTCCTGAAGATATAAATATGCATTCTGATCATTGATAAATATGGAAAACATTTTATAGAATCATAGAATGGTAAGGGTTGCAAGCAACCTTAAAGACCCTATAGTTCCAAACACCGTGCCATGGGCAAGGATGTAACTCACTAAATCAGGTTGCTCAGGGCCCCATCCAATCTGTCCTTGACTGCTTCCAGGGATGGGGCATACTCAACATTTCCATTGGGCAGCCTGTTCCATTGCTTCTTCATTACACAGACTATAGTTTGAGAATTTAGAACATCAGCCCAAACCCATGGTTTCCAGATTATGGTGCTTTCTCCTACTCTTTGAATTTAAGAACAGAACAACAACTGAGATAAAAAAGACATATCTCCTGTCAGAACTGCTGATAGAAATATTAGGAATACAAAAGCAAGTAGGTGACAACTAATTGCATCATAAAAACAAATTTAATTCAACAAAGCTAGAGAGAAACCAGAAATGGATAGATATGGGTATGCCAACATCTGTTTTGATCTTTGCATAAAAATAGCCACAGGCATCATCATGTCTGGCACTGGAATGATTCTTCCTATGTCATGCAGGATACACATCGTCTGAAAAATACACAAAGGCTAGTATGAAACTGTAAAAATTCAAATTCTCTCCCAGCACATCAATTTTCTTTTTTTTTTTTTGTGCGGCAAAAGTATTGTTACACCAACAGAGGACATGAAAGCCACGTCAGTCAACACAATGCATCCCTGATATGCTCTGTTTGATTACTTTTAAGCATTCAACAGCCCAATAAAAACCTGTGTGACATACACTAAGTCTCATGGGGTGCATGATTATGGTGGATGCTAAAACACCTAATAAGGTATTTTAATACCTTAATAAGTACACCTAACAGGCTCTAACAATTATGGGGACTTTCTTCTGCTCACATGGTGAATCCAATATGGCTTGCTTTTAAGGATGGGAGACTCTGGACAAACTGTGCAAAGGAGGAAGCTCCATCCAACTTACACCTCAGCCATTTGCCAGAAGGAAAAAAATTCAAACCTGTCATATTCCCTCCTTTCTATTCTTCTAAAAGGGATTAGTGGGGAGATTTATTTGGCCTTTCAAAGAAGTGGCCTGTGCTATGGCTCCAGCAAAGGACAACTAAAACGCTAGATTGCAAATTTTGTATTGGTCTGTACGGTGGCCATGAGTTGCCATAAGTCATACTGGGGATGTTGTGCATTCATAAAAAGAAAAGTTGTGCACAAGGTATTCACAAATAGAGTGGAAGCAAGAAACTATGGAGATAATTCACAGAATTCATTGCAAGCTGAAATGAATACATGGAGATAATATTAGCCAGAAATAGCCATTCATAGAAAAGTTATTTAAACAGCTTCTGTGCACGTATTCAACTTGATGCAGTAGACCAAGAACACATATTGAATGTAATTAGCAGTCAGACATTCAGCCTGAGCAAAATGACTTGTGAAAACCCACCATTTCTGCTACAAGTATCCTGAAATTACAGGGCAGAAAATGTTGCTAACAAAATTACCCTGGAAAGCTTATGCCTTGCTTCAAACACTGTTGACTATAAGCCATCTCTGTAAGAATGATGTCATTAGCATGTCTCATCTTTAGTAAATAAATTATTTTTTAGTTATTTTGCACATTAATTATTATATATTTTTCTGTAAAGCTCTTATGTCCTGTTTGTTCTTTCATGCTAAATGTGGGGAGCAAGTAGTTCCTAGGAGCTGACCGTCACTCTGATTATTTAGAACTTCTTCAGTGGGGCTCCCTGCCCTCTGCAGTCACTAGAACAATGGCAGCATGCATAAATCCTGACATGCCCGGAGAGGGTGGGGAGCTGCAGGTTATGGAAACCTTCAGCCAGCCTCTCAGTGGCAGTAGCCTTCTCTGAATTTTTCCTGGTAATTGCCTGCCAGCCCTTCTCCCCCATCCTGCCAAAAAGTAGGGAAACAGCAGATTTTCCCCTAAGGGCCCCAGTCAGTCCTTACAAGGGAGGAACAAGAGCTACTCATTTGGGTCCACTCCCTTGATTTTCCCCTGGATCTAAGAGCAGAGGAGGGGAAAATGAGGGAGAGAAATTTAAATGATTCTGTTGATGCTACTTGTCTCTAAGATGGAGTAAGGCAGGTGGTGATCTCATGAGTATCCCACAGTGGATAGGGTGATAGGCAGTTGTTTTGAGGCAAAACTTTATGACTGGGTGAGACCCTTTCTCTCTTAGGAGGTTCAGAGCAACACTATAGACACATCTACCTGCTCATGAACAAGACGACTTCAGAAATCAGATGGCAGACCCAAATCTATGCTGTAAACCTATTTAAAAAATAAATTTAAACAGCGAAACAAACAAACAAAACCCAAAAATCAATCAATGAAAACCAAACCTATCAGGTCTTGGCAATGTTTCAGATGGTGCTGTAGTTTCTGGAAGAGTATGCTTGGCATAGTTAGTACTTCCCTCACCTGTAGGCTCATTTGTCTGGAAACCATCTGTTCAAGTATGCATCTGCCATGGTTTTAGCACATTACAGAAAACCGAGACATAACAAGCTGATGAGACCAACGAAAAGGTGGAATTGAAGGCAATGACAGAGGTCTGATGGAGAGAGATAAGGAGAGAACATCAAAGAAAATAACCAAAAGGTACAGGAAACCCAAGCCAAATAGTAAAATCAGGTATTGTTGGTCATCTAAGTTCTATTATTTAACTTTGCTGTTCCAACTCCCTGCAATGTTTATCTCAAACAATTTTGAGAGCTTAAAAATTATGGTGAAAGAACATTTGCCAGGTTCTCTAGTCTTTTTCTCTTTTTCTGCCTCTTTGGCTGTGACGTGACTCATGTGCCTTTCAAAAGTATCTTAAAGGGCTTAAAAAGGCCCTAGTAAATGCTTAGCAGTTTTTTTGAAATCATTTGTGGACACTGTGTACCTCCCTACTGCATGACTCCACATTTAATCACATAGATTTTTTGCTTGCTATTTCATTTTAGTAATTTATGGAGTTTTGCTCTTTGTTCTCCAACACTCACAGATCTAAGGAGCAAATGCTGCCTTTAGAGGAGAGGGGGATGTAACCATACAATTCTGAGCATAAGTCACTGTGTTTTCTTCCACGTCTATAATTTAAATTCTCAATTTTTTAAAAAAAATTCTTATGGAGATAAGCATCCTAAAAACAATGCCTACATGTTAAATTAAACTCCATTAGGCACACAATCATATGAGATTTTGTAAATATTTAGTTATGAATATTAACTTTCCTCAAGAACATATTCCAACTGCCATGTTTCCCAAAACATCTTAAGCAGTTGGGTGGAGCCTTTCTTTGAAACTATTTTGTTTTCCAAACATATACTGACAGAACATTGTAAAGTTAGTACTCATAATTTTTATAAAAGCTTATCCATTAAACCGCTAAAAGTTTTATTTTCCTCACATACTTATTGAATTCCCTCAGCCTGAACAGATGACTGAAACAGAGCAAGAATTTCATGAGGAAAAATGGAAACAAATGCTTAAATTTAAGATTTTATCTGTGCTACTGTGATTATATTTCTGCAGGGACCAAAAGAAGTTACAGCTGTATATAAGCCTTCTTCTAAGAAAAGTCTTCCAAAAAAAAACTTCCCACCCTTGCTATTACCGATGTTGCTGAGTTGGCAGTGGTAACAGTGAGAAAAGGCTTCAACAGCTTGCTTTATTTAAACTCCTGCATCAGTAAAACTTCCTCAGCATGTGATTGATAATTGTTCCCCAGCAATGTTGTGGAGCAGGACTGATTACCAATGGGATTAAAATTCCAGAAACTCTCTGAAGAGTGTCTCTGAGATCTTCTCTTCAGTCTCGCTGCTGCAAAGCTGATTTTAAGTGATGGGATTTAAATTTAGCTTTTTTTAGACAATATTTCCTGGCATGATCAGCATCTAAGGCCTTACTGGAACCCCTTCAGAAAAGTGTCTGACTTCTATCCAAGGCATAATACAGCTGCAATTTAGGAACGTACCTCAGTATAGCAGAGTTTGCTGGCTGCAGTTGGAAGGAAAATAGTCACAGAGCAATAGATCACTCTTGTGGACTGAGCATGGGCCTGATTCAACCTTCCCAAATTGCTCCCACAGCTCTGCATTCTGCCTCCAGTTTTTTGGGCCAAGTCATATTACCACTTTGTAACTAAGTCATTTCCCTAATGATAACGAGGGTCTGTATGAGGAAGGGAGTGAAACTTAGTGATGAGTCAAACCAGATAGATCACTGAACTTCTTGAAATTTGACTATGTCAAAGAAAAATATATAAAGAGCAAATGTTATTCTTAACTGGTTATGAATCATGTACCCTGTAGGACTGTCTGTTGATAGTCTGCTTAGACAGCCATGCTGGTAAATTAATCAGGCTGGACACCATTTTTATTACTGCTTAATTTATGAGTGTAGGGTAGGCAACTGCTTGGAAAAAAATTAACAAATTACTTGGTCAAGTGGTGACTCAGTGCTTTTCTGACGCTTGAAGCGAAGAGGAGAAAATAGTGAGAAATTATTACATTTTCTCATGATAATTAGATATGCAGCAGAAACACTTCAGCTGTAGGCTTTCCTCAAGGTATTTGACCAGAACTGAGAAATGATTCACCACCACTGGTGCATGATGGGTATATTCAGGTGAAACCCTCTGTAGTCAGGTGAAAATCATTTTGTTGCTAACTGCACTTGGTTGCATGTGTTCAACCTACCTACACCACAAAGATACTTAAAGAAATTTAAGCTCTACTATATACTGCAAAAATGGCATAATGCTCATCAGTTAAGCCCACTCTCAACTTCAGTATGGTAAAGCAGATCAGCTAATTATTTGACTCACTATTTGGCATGTATAAAGTGAAATCATCCAAGTGCACCCAGAAAAATTGTGCCCAAGGGTCATGACAAAAAATTTTACTCATCTGGTCTCTAGGTGAGCAGGATCTGAAAGTCTCTTAATGTGACAGAGCATCAGACAAAAAAATTATATGTGTCATTAGGATTTTGTTGCAGTTAGCTCTGCCAAATGCAAGATATAAAAAGACAATTTGGTAGTGCATTTGCACACGTTTTTACTGCATTACAGCAGCAATTGAATTTCAGACAGGTAAAAGAAAGAGAAAAGGTAACAGATAATCTATGGTTTTACATCAATTCATCTGAAGTCATAGAGTGTGATGCTTTTGCAAACATCTGGCTAAAGAAGAGTATGAAGGTTTGAAATTATGGAGACGAACAGAAACAAAACATTCATCACAAATGCATAAATTGTTTCCTTTTTTTTTTCCCCCAAAGGAAACTTGGAGACTTAGAAGAGGAGTTATGAACAGGACACTATTACTGGCAATGTCAAATACATTTCCTCTTGGGCATTTTGCTTGACACTTCTGAAAGTCAAATGCCAAGATGAGACAGAAACCTCTGTCCCTCTCGCACAGTAGACATGTCTGAAGAAGTGATGAAGCCTGGAGCATTAAGCGAATAGAAACTGTGTCAGTTCTAACTAATACTCTTTTGCACGGCATTATTAAAGTAGCTGAAAAGTATTGAGCGCTACAGATCTTACATCTCTAGACTAGAAATTTAAGTTGCTAAATTAAAAAGCACACCTTGAATTTCATAAATGCAGGAATTTCTATGCCTGTCTCAAAGCCATGTTTAGAAGAAATCATTGAGGAAATGTAATGAGAGTATCTGTTACATTTTAGGAGGCAGGGAAAGATTTTTCTCTTCTGCTAGACTGAGGTGCTGTGGTCAACAACATCCCAGACACAGGGTCTTAAAATAAAAAGGAAGAGCAAATGAAACTGATGGTTAGTGACTTTGCATATGTTTTATGTACTACTTGCTTTTTGTGCATGTGAGTGATCCCATTGCCAGCAGAAGTCCTTGCAAGAATGGGACACAGACAGACTGTTTGACAGTCAACACCACAAGAAACTTTAATTCAACTTTAAAATAAGACACGCTATTTTTTTCTCTCTTGTATTTTAACTCTACTTTCAAAGATCTTTTGACTGTATTTTGGAAGTTCTCTGAAAGGAATCTGACCCTTTCTTGCTCACTAGAAGTTTGTGTACCTCAAGTAATTTCCTTTAAATTAATCTGGAAACAGTGCAGCTGCACACACATTAAGAGCTGTGTTTAGTTTACCTCCATCTTTTATTTTTCAGTGCATCTTTACTTAGAAAATAATGATGTGTTTAATGAGGTTTCATACCATCTTGATTAATCAAAAATGTGTTTCCTCCCTTGGAATCTGCACGTGCTTTCTTGATCCCAATGTGAAGTCTGGGCATAACTGCTGTATCAAAATCATTTTCATAGCAAGAATCTCTAGTGCCCAACAGAACAGAGGCTTTTTTTCTTCAGAAGGATGAGATGATACAGAAGAGGCAGAAAAGTCTACAAGAGGAAATGTTGAAATCAGTGGGGAAATGTAAGCTTCCACATTGCCATTTAAAGTCAATATTTGTGGGATGGCGTGCCACTGATTCATATATCTTTCTTTTAAATAATCTGTCTTCTAAGTCAAAAGAAAGCAAGTAGAATATTTTAATCACAGACTCCCAGAATAATTAAAGTTCCTTTAACCTTTCCTTCTATGTCAAATTCTACAATCCCCTAATCATCTCAGTAGCTTTCCATTGAACGCTCTCCTGTTTTCAATATCTTTCCTGAACCGGAGGGAGCAGAACTGGAAACCATAGTCCTGGTGTAGCCTAACAAGTGTTGAGGAGGTTGAAATAAACACATCCCTTGATCCACCATCTGTTCTCTTGCTAATGCAGTCCAGAACATATCTAGCTCAGACTGATGTCCTCCAGGACCCCCAGGGCCACTCCAGCAGAGCTGCCCCAAGCACCCAGACTCCAGCCTGGGAGCTGCTAGGAATGAATCTGTTCCACACTTATCTTTGCTACACACAATGCAGTCCTTTTTGACTCGATATTCCAGCTACTGATTTTTGGTTGAATGGTGTTTATTCCTTCAAAAGTATCTGCCTTTCAGTTTAGTTTTCATCCACCAACTTGGTGGGGGTTATTGCATCCCATCATCTAGGTCTTTTATGAAAGGGGACAAAACATCGTCCCCTGAGGAACTCTGCTTGTGTACAGCTGTCAATTCAGCTTTGGGACATTAATCAAACCACTGAAGTTCTGAAGTTTAGCAGCATTCCACTCACTGGGCAGGTCCATCTCTCCAGTTCATATCTTACCATCTTGTCAAAAAGGATATTGTGGGAGAACATGTCAAATACTGAGCTAAAATCAAGGCTATGTCAAGGTTGTTAGTGTTGCCTCCCTGTTTGAGAGGAGCCAGAAAATCTTTTACCCATATTGAGGCTGTCTTGTCTGCCAAACCAGCAGCAGTGCTGTCCTTGGATTAGTGTGCCCACACGCTGTGCATTGTCTTACCTGTTTTACTGCAATTATAAAGCAAACAAAGCAAAGAGAGAATCCTCACAAATATTTTTTCTTCCCTTCAAAAATGTGGCTCTCTAAGATATCCTGTTTTCCCATTGTTTCATTTTTCAGTAAGTAGCCTCAGAGGCCTCTGGGGGTCAAGGCCTTGTCTTGGAAGAAAGCTGGAATGAGAGCTGTGAGAAAATTCTCACTTGCAAAGTGAAGTGGAGGATTTGGGCCTTTTGCCAGTTCCGTGTGGGTATGGTGATTTCAAGGCAGTTTGCCATGTCTTTCTGTATAATTTTCTAGCAACAAAAATAGGTTTTGCATTAAAAAATGAAAAAGTGATGAAAAATAGCTTCTCCAAGTCAAGAAGAGAACAAATAAGGCAACACTCCGAAAAGTAAATTTATCCTCACATAGATTAAACCCCTAAACGGCCATCTATTTCATTTGGCTGAGTTTCCTAAGCTGTGTTTTTCACTGCTGAGTTAAGTACTCTTCAGATTTTGCTGTTAACATGCTTTATGCTCACAGACCTTCAAACAAAAAAGTAACTATTAGGTCTTGCAGCATAAAGGCAGATCCTGAGTTAGTCCATCTTGCAAATTGCTAATATCTGCAGCTAGAACAGGCAGTCACAGCCAATATCAAGAATCAGTGCAGAAAATTTTTGGTTTTCTGTCCCTCCTTTTTTCGAGAACCCCTTCCTATTCTCATGTTTTACAACTACTGCCCCATCTCAAAGACATGCTCCACTTCAGCTCGACTTTTATGTAGGAAAATGCACAATAAAAAGAACATGCACAATACTGTGTCACATTATGTTTCTAAGGTGCAGAGCAGAATCTTTCAGTCTGTCTTCTGTTTACATAAAACTTATCAAAATTGCTACGATTTCTCTCCATCTGTCTTGTTTAATAGCCCATGGAATCGACTACAATACTCCACAAGCTCAGAAATAGCCTGGTATGATGATCCCACATGGCATAGCTGAAGTAGGATCTGCATGGTACCATCCTTTCTTATTTCATATGTCAACTTGCTTGAAAAATTTGCAGAGAACAGTCAGTGGTACATGACAGGTCACTCCCACTGCACCAGCACATCTTGGCAAATCCATATCTGAAGGCAAAATTTATCCTGATGTGAAGAATCAAGTCTGCACACACAGCTTCATCTTAAAATCTAGAGTGAAGTTTTTAGGGGTGGGTTCACATCTACATTTAAAAATAGCTTTTTGGAATTTAAGATCTATTAAAACTTGTTAATTCATTTTCCTTTCACTGACAACACTTACACCAGGTTGTCTATATTTGTAAGTGAGGGAGGATCAGATCCTTTGTAAGTGAGGGAGAATCAGATCCCTTTGAGTCAGTCATATGCCCAGGAAATGGTCAGAGCAAAACCAATTGTGGTCATATTCTGCAATAATTCTAGTCATCCACCTCTGCAGCATCTTCAGTTAAATGATTTTTTAATTACTCTGTCATTTTTCATGTTCAGACAAAAACCTGAGCTATGAAATTTGCTCTTGAGTATTTCCCTAATTTCAGCACAGGCCTACATGTGCCAAGGATACAGAATGAGGGGCAAAATATTCACAGAAAAAATCCAATGGTTTCCTATACCCTTTAAAGTACTGTTTATTGTGAGGCACATCAGGTTTCCCATCGGTGCAGTTTATGAGGTGTGTTGTGATGGAAATGGCATCCTGAGCTTGGCACTCTACTTCTACTGTAAATAGCACAAGCCACAACATATTGCTACTTTGAATACTGTTTATTGCATTTGTTTTCACCGAGTGAAGAATGGGCATTGTCTTTGCAGGTTGCTAAACTCTGATTTTAATATGATGCAAGAAAGCGAAATATCCTTGCTCATTACACAAAGACTACACAGGCAGAGGAGCAAAATAATATCTGCAGGCTCAAATTAAAAATCCGTGGCTAAAGATATGGAAAAATTTTAAGGATGAAAATCGGAATATTTCTGCCAATTCTATCTTGCTTCATAAGGTAGACTCAAGATCCTTGAGTTACAGAATAGCTAAAGACAGTTCACGTAAAATTCCGGGTCATCTCTTGCAGGTTCGTTCTTCACAGCAAGGTTAATTTGGGAATTAAAAGTAGTGCTCAGATTCTTACCTGGTATAATCCACACTAAGAAAATCCCTTAATTGTGTGCACTGCTGCTTTTCAGAAAGGGAGCTCCTCTAGGTAATGCAAATACAGCCCTGCTTCATGAAAGTGCTGTTGCTGCTGTTTACCAGAGTCTCCCCACAGACCTCTGTCCTTACCAGTGTGTGCTGGGAAATGGCACACATATTCTCTTACACAGGACTTCAGGTCAACTCCATTTATACTAACAACCACAGAATGTGTCCACAAAATCTCAGCACCCGGCACTATGCAGTGTCCTTTGTGAGGCAGCTCTGTCCCCTGAGACCCAGGCTAAGCTGGGAGAAGGAGCTGAAGATTTTTGTGTCATATTTGGTGATACAGAGTGTGCCTGTGCCCAGATCCACACTGTCTATGCTCTTGAAAGCAGTGGCTACTGCAGACGATTCCTGTTCTTGTGAGGAGAAATTAATTCAATATTTGTTTTTTTTCAAACACCATTTTCTTTCCTAAACTCTGCTTGTTGAAGTGTTTTCTTCCAAGTTCTAGCTGCATTGTGTTATTGTATATCCTTCCCTTGGGAAAGCCTGACATCCACCTGTATGTGTGGTCATTATTAAGCCTTGTCGCAGTGTTTATTCTTCTGACACGAGGTTAAAAAAAAAGCTGTCTTATGTATCTGTCAAGTGTATGTTCCACATTTAAGGTGTTGTAGTATTTTATTATTATTTACTACTCAAATGCTTGTGATCAGTAACAGCAACGTATCCAGTAATTTCCATTTCTTTAAATGCAGCAGGGTGCAAATGAGGGTGGAGTCTGTGTCCTTGAGCTGCACCTGAGTATACCTGAGGCAGTCTTATACAGACTGACTGCAAGTCTATTTTATAAATAGAAAAAGACTATTTAAAATGTCTTTTTAGTTCTGAGTAAGTATTTCCAGCACATTTTTGTGCACCCAAGGGTCTGCTTCTGTTTATGCTTCCCAGAATAGCAGAAAAAATTAAGCCAAGATTTCTTCTTATTGCCTTTTACAAAACCACTAATGCTTGGTCTAAATTCTTACCTTGGTGTCTATTTAAATTATAGTTCTGAGCACACTGTAACAGTGTGAGTTTTTTTCAACATATTTATATCCATTTTGTTACAAATTGCCCAGTGTTCAATGAATCTGTCTGACCAGACAGTTAAAGACAGATAAAGCAGACCATGAGGAAGGTTCCAACTTTTAAAATATTGGCTTAAGACTGTCTCTTCATTATGAACAAGATTTTGATGACATGTAGGAAATGGACACATCAATAGTCATCTCAATTTAGATTGCTTAGATATGTGTCAAATACTAACAGGCCCAACACAGTTCCTGGTGATTTCTGCCTTTCTGACTCAAGTTCCCACCTCCCCTGACTTTTCAAAGATTTTATTCAAGTACCCTGAAGTCAGTGGGTGGCTGGGTGCTACAGGGTTTTTATTATTTTTCCAAATTAAGAAAAGGAAAAGTGCTGGTAGAGAAAAAAGACAAAACAGTTTCTGTCAAGTATACAGAACCAGGGTCTTTTACTTCTATTCCTTATATTAAAAGAAAATTAAAAGACCTTATTATAGGATGAGGAGACTGAGAAAAACTAGAAAAAAAAAAAAAGGAGACTGTGAGCAAGTAGCAGAATGGATAAATATTTGATAATAAAAATCAGGCTGCTTTCCTCCAGAAGCTGTTTTTTGCATGCTGTCTTTGACTCAATAAAGTTATTAGTCCTTTCTTTTCTTTCTTAAAGAATGTACTTTTACTGTTTAAGAAAAAAAAAGCTAAATGTATGAAGGCAGGAACTAATTATCTTTCTGTAAGCCAAAAATTTTCTTAAAAACAACAACAAGAAAAACATTTTCTTTGAGAGGACTTTAAAAGAAATCATCAGTGACCTTTAGAAAATGCATGGCTAGATTAGAGTAGGATTCCATAGGGAAAATGTAATGGCTGGTGATTAAGGTACTTACCACCAAATACGCATCATTTTTGCAAAAGGAAAATACATTCCTTGTGCCCTCTGATACAGAACATTTCTGCAAGCCAAGTGTGAAAACAAAGCTGCCAAAATAAATGCAACATTGTGTTCCAGGTGCACGTCTCTGAATTTACAGCTCAAGCAGTGCATCCACACTCTGAACATCTTGGACTTTTCAGCTCTCTAAAGAATGATATCAGAGTGCCCTCGACACAAAAGCTTACCAGTTGCCCTTGGGAAATGCTCTCTCTGCAGTTGCTTCAAGCTCAGTGCAAATAAAGCAGCTGGCAACCAAAAGATACCAGCAAGAGGTCTGGGAAGGATCGGGGGACCCAAGTATTGTGGCCATCCCCAGAGTTGCAGGTTTGGGCAAGGTAATACTTCCCTACGTTTATATTGTAATTTTTTTCTCTGTTTTTGTTTGTTTATTTATTTTAATTTCTTTACCCCAGGCTTGAGCATGCAGGGCTGTAGAGAAAATACATTCATCAGCTGGTTCCTATGGATTTGGTGCAAATTTCCGTGTGAAACAACAGGTTCACAGGCAGACCACATCCTCCCCCTTTACAGGGAGAATGACTTCCTAAAAAAAAGAGGAGCAGGTGACCTTCAATATCTCTCCTAATTTTACTTCTCTCTGTTTGCTGGATGGGTGTTTCTATGGTACAGAATAACCTAGTCTAGTTTATTAAGTCCTGCTATCATTCACAATGTTCAAGTTCACATCCTGTTACAAAGCAGAATTGATTGTATTGTTGTATTGGTGTCTTTTAAGAAGAATGCTATTAAATTTGGTAGGCTTACAGCTCAAAGACACTGCAGTGAACACGAGAATCAGGTCCTCCATATCAGTATTCTGATTTAAATTATTCAGTTTGACAACAATTTAGGCTGCTGCTGTGCTGAGTCCTCTGATCAATACTGTCTCGCTGCTCTCTTTTTCTACTCCCATCTTCTATTTTCATCTTTTGCGCTTAGTGTTCCACTTGGATTGCAAAGTCCTTGAATCACGATCATTGCTTTGTTCTTTGCAAAGTGCCTAGAGCAATTCAGTCCTGGTCTGTAACTAGTGTGCCCAAACGGCGTAATAAATGTGTCGCAATTACTACTGATGCTGCAGTTGTTATTGTAGCCATGACCATACAGGTGATAAATGAATGGCAGTAAAGTTGTAAGCTTTCTTTTCCATCACACAATGCATCCCAGACATCTGCAGAAGGTGTTCCTGTTGCCACAGCCATAACTGCCGGGGAGATCCTGGCTCTGAGCAGAAGGGTAGTCCAAGTCTAACTGAGCCTGTGGAATTCCTACTGAGGCTGTCAGAAAGCTTTCTGGTAATTAGATGGTGATAAGGGAACTCCCTGATTAACTTGAATTTTCAGTAAAGGTATATCACCAAAATAGTCACTCTTCACTCACTGCAATTTTGCACCATCCTAAAGCAAGGAGAATACAGCTCAGGAAGGGTAAAAGTGCAATTAAAAACCAAAGCTCTGTGCCACCAGACGTTTTGCTTCCACCAAAGGAAGATTTCACCCAAATACCTCTATTTATGCAAGTAATCACTAAACTTTATGAAATCTAGTGAACTGTTTTTTTTTTCTGATTCATTATTAGTGGGAGGAATTTAAGATGAGTATATTTGCCGATATACCATGAACCAAAATATTACCACATTGGATTAATGTAAAAATAGTGCACACCATTACACACACTCTTTAACAAGGTCTTTAGAAAAGTTCCTAAGGTCCTTCAGTATCAGAATGACAAATCCCCACATGTCAGCTGAGCTTTCCTATCTGACCCAAACCTAACCAAACTCCATCCTTCCCAGCATCCATCCCCTTGCTTTCCAGACTGGCTTGGTGCTACATGTTTATTTTCTTTGCTTCAACAAAGGAGCAGCAAGAGGTTCTGAAGGGAGGAGCTATGGACTCTTAACAGGAGCTGGACTGTAATGGTGGGTGGAGAGGGTAATGGACTTTCCTGAAAAAGTGAGGGGGAGGAGCAGCATCCTTTGCAGCACCTCAGCCTGAGCTTTCAGCGTTTGGTAGAGCCCTGGCCTCTCCCCACTGCCGAGGTAATGTCTGAGTGTGGGTAGAAAGATTATTTAAGCTGAAATGCCTAAGAGTCCTCAGCCCCTCTTGTGAGCTTGTCAAAAGTTTATTGGTAACTTCGTACTGACAAAGACAATACCTTGATGAGACAAAGTTGTCTTTGGCTCTTGTGGCTCATTGTGGTTCCCTTCAAAAGTAATTTCAAACAGCCATCAAGTCAGTCTCAAGTAATGACATCAGGAAAACTGAGGAGGCTGGAAAAGGGGATTTAGCTGGGAGAGAAAGAAAGAATTCACCAATTATCCACACCTTCCAAAATCCTCTTGTTACTTGTTCTCAAAATTAATAGCCTAGAGACAACTGATGTTATTCTAGTAGTATTTTGGGGGTTTGGTAACTTACAATAAGGATCACTATGGCCAAGGCACGTCCTGGAAGAATAATTGCCTTACTATAGTAGTGGTTTTCACCTCTTCCTGATATATGACTGAAAGCTAAAGTAAATGTTAGTCAACACCTATACTCTTTGAGATGCTACACATTCAAGAGCTGTGCTTCTGTTAGCAAGAGGGGTACACTTCAGTGTTCCTATATTTTAAGTCTTCTAAGGAGAAGCAGAGTGTGGCCTCTACTCCCTAAGGAAATCCAGACCAGGTCCTTTATATAGGAAGCTCTTTTTTCATTATAAAATGTTCAACGGCTACTAAATGTACCAAAATGAGTTCTTCTATCTCTAATATAAAAGCAATTACTTCTTCATGCAGCAGAAGTCCATGGTGTTCCTGCAGATGGTTTTGTCATTGGAGTCGTGTCAAACGCCTATTGCCAAATGGCGAAGCCCACTTGTGAGTTAATGATGCATTTGGGGTTTTAATACTCTAGTGACAGAAAGAACTGTAATGAATCTCACTGAACTTCATTTCAGGGCAGGAACCTGATATTCAGTGGGTTGGAAAAAGTCACCTTCAAGGCTGTCAAACTACCACACCATATTTTGTTTCCGTGCATGGTGTTTTTTCTTACCTTAGCTCCTCAAGATGCATTTTCACTTCAGACTGTATCACTGAAGTGCAGCAGTCTATCAAAAGCTGAACAATGCATAACACTAATTGTTTCCAGATTCTGGCTCAGAATATTAGTCTAAAAATATCCCTATAGCAGAAGAGTCTTTAATGTAGTAAGTATGGATGTGCAATAGATTGCAGAATACCATTTTTATTACCTGTATTACAACTGCAGAAAGATTTAGAGGGAACCAAGGAAAATATCCAGTTTTTTTGATTCAGGCTGGTCAGTCTTATTTGTGGTTTCATGGAAAATGTTTAGAAGCAATTGTTGCTTCATTGTTTTTCTGTACGTCTCCCCCTGCCTTTAAGCTACAAAATGCAATTTCAGGATGTATTGGCACAAATGTGTTTTTATTGGTTCCTGTAATCTATACTGTATTCAAGATATGGCTGCAGAAACCTGAAAAACTATTAGCATCTGTAAAGCAGTCTGTGACCAAGAGATTACTTGACAAAATGAAGATTTAACATGCAACTTCCCCAGAAATTAGTTGTGTTTGGGTCTGGCTCTTCTGTTGCTTTCTTCCTTTATTGACCCCTTCAGGCAGAATGAAACAGTGAGTTATCTGATTAAAATGTGTGCAAAACTGTAGGGGAATCCTGCACAGCTGCTAATGCCACCTGATTTGGTGCTGGAAATACATTCAGCTAGGTGTTGGTCAGAGCTTCTGAGTGATTTTAATAGTTAAATAATTTCAGAAAGGTACAAGGTAGTGCAAAAGCAACCACAGACCGTTCCATCTTTGAAACAAACGGCAAAGTTTAAATGATAAAGCAAGTAAATATTTGTCTAGTTTTTAAAAGTATCATAGCACACATACTAAAGGGAATATGGATTTTTTTTTTCCAAAGGCAGAGTTATTTGTTATTTGTGGAACACTTACCAAGGTTTGATAGATTGTTTAAATATTTCAGTAACAGCAAGTCAAATTGAGCTGGTGATATGCTTACAAAGGTTCTAAAAGCACAGACAAGCACCTCAACACTAATTATGCAGCCTAAAACAAATCTGAAAGCTGTTTCATTTTCCTTCTGTATTTTGATACAGAGGTGACATGGTCTGCAAAAGGCATGTGTAGGCTTGTTTGCATATTTGCCAGTGCATTTGACAAATGTGGTTTTCTAATTTCATTGTTTTGAATTTGAAGACTTGTAACAGGAAAAATAAAAGAGGAGCACAGCTGAAAGCACCCAGCATGTCTTGGTGGGATGAAGGTTCAACTCAGCTTCATTTCGAAACAGTTTTATAAATTGCTATGTATTTCTCTGAAAATTGAGCAAGTTTATAATCTTTTTCACATTCATTTTACAGCGAAACCAACACAGGGTAGGAGGTTATTGTTGTTACAATGTGCACACGGCAGATTGTATTCATAATTCAATCCTGTTGCACATGATGCAAATTTTGCTCAGTTTCTTGTGACAGTGAGAGCAGTCCTGAGATGCATTTTGCCTTGTAGTGGTACTACAACTAGGTACTACAACTACCTAGTACAGAGTAGTTCTATAGGGGACACATATGGGAACAACTCAGCCATTTCTGCGTTCTGAGCAGCAGAATAAATATTTTCCCTCCATTGGAATGAGAGATGGGGCATGGAGGGTTATTAACAGCAATCAAATTATTTCTCTGTCAATGCCAAATGCAAGACATGTGAAAAGAATACCACAATTTAAGACATTTCAGAGTACTCAAAATCCCCCGTCCCTTCCTTTATGTACGCATTATTATTTTGTTGAATGAGTACAAAGAGATTTATGGCTCACATCTTGCTTAATGGCCTCTATAGGATATTCTATTTCAAGGACACATAATGCCTTACAAAAAGTTAGAATTCTTCACATACCTCTTCTGTACTGGGCCTAACTTTGCACTATTTGTCAACAATCGCTCTCCAAAGTCCTCCCACTGTTGATCTAAATGCTCCCAGAGTGTCTGTAAAGCCACAGGCAGATGCTCATTTTCCAAACCGTTTGCCAGCTGAAAACACTACTGCTCCTTTGCTGTTTATATTTGACCTCTGCCAAGGGTTATCCTCCCAGCATTGCCAGGAAAGAAGGGATCACAAGA
The DNA here is from genome assembly GCA_013397115.1 of Edolisoma coerulescens. Taxonomy (NCBI): domain Eukaryota; kingdom Metazoa; phylum Chordata; class Aves; order Passeriformes; family Campephagidae; genus Edolisoma; species Edolisoma coerulescens. The sequence continues at coordinate 2,116,537 of VWZW01013750.1, read as the reverse complement.
GGAATCTCTAATCTATTCCAGGCAAAACCAGTCAGGGTTGACTTACTTAAATGGCATATGAGCCAGAGCAGATGACATCGTCCAAGACATATTTGGAAGCACTCATACCGTGCTGTCCAGCAGCAGGACTGTGAGGGTTGTACCTCCAGCTGCAGGAAAGCTAGGGGCAGTGGGCATTTTAGCCCAGCATCACTGGATATAGATGGTCTATCAGGGTCCTCAGGAAGGCACAGAGGAGTATTGGCTAGAGGCAGGGATAGTCATAAAGTGTTCTGGTATACCCACACCAAAGGCTATACCATTCTTCACATGTAGTGATCTCAGAGTTATCTTGATACTGAAATAATGTCTTAAAAATATGACTGTGCCTTCCCTTTCCAGCTGCCCCGTGCTGTGATAGAAAAGACATGGACGGTTCTGGGTTTTGTTTTTTGCTTTGTTCTCAAACACAGAGGTGGTTTGGACTTTCATGAATCATTACCAGACAAAGATTGTCAGACTTCTATAAGCAGTTTATGAGCTATTCCCTTGGTATTTCTGAATACTTCCACAAAGGGAATAAAAGAAAAGTGAGTGGATAAATTGCTGATTGTGGGTTATCTTTTGGGGTTACTCATGGATGTTATTAAAATGGAGGGGGGAACAGGTTATAAAAAAACTGTACTTGTAAATCAAAATAAACACAAGTCAGTGAGATGAATATTATTAACACATGAAGCAGCTATTTAATTTCTTGAACTTCTGTTTGAAGAAAAAGGGCACACAAGGGAAGGTTACTAGAAAAATATTCCTTTTCAGTATCCTCTAGACACTGGTTTGATGCTGTTTACATTTGCTATTTCAGATTGAGATTGCATAATAGATATTTAGAAATATCTAAATAGATATTTTATTGTTATTTCTAATAACAAATAAAGAAAAAAGTGATAGAATGAGCAACACCTGTGTACATAAATAATTTTTTCCTATGGTTAGCTTTCACAAAGCACTCCCAGTTTCTGTTATTCATCAATTGCACTTTGCAAGCACAACTCTAAAGGTAAAAACATTTTATGCATTCTAGTAGAAGCCAAGTTTTTCACTGTATGGACTTTGTTTGAAAACGTTTGCTTCTCTCTTTTTTAAAAAAATCAAAAAGCTATCTGAAAGAAATTGCTAAAACAGAATAACATTGCTATTACCTTGCTTTAAAATGCTGAGACAGAGAGAAAGGAAAAGTTTCTGTCTTTTCAGAAAGATTCATACACATTCATTTTGAGTTTATTTTTTCCTTTTTTTCCCCTCTTTACTATATTCTATGTAGAGTTAAAATTTGTTCTGTTACAAAGCTTATCTTTTTCATGTCAGCTTATACTGTCTGCCGTATTGCAAAATGAAGTCAGGTTTCAGATAGAAACGGAAGTGAGTTTGGAAAAAAACCAGCCAATTTACCTACTCTTTGAGCTTCTTAATAACATTAGAAACATACATTCATCACAGCAAAGTCTCAGAAGAGTGATTTTGTTAAAAGACAATCATCAAATAATGTATGGATTTTTAACAATCAAAGGATGAAAGTGCACTTAACCTTAGTGGCAGAGTGTGCATGTAATGACAAATTTCATCTCAAAGGGCTTGATCTGGCTGCTGCTGAAATCAATGGCAAAACTTCCACGTACAATGATGAAGAAAGGAACAGGTCAAAAAAGTTACATACTGATTTAAGGGAAACCACTGTTTTCTGCAGATTCAATACAGTCTACTTTTTTCTGTATCTTTAATATCTAATAGATGAGTTGGGACAGGACTAGAAAGCCCATTGCATTCCAGACCTTAATTCCACTGTAATGCATAAACATGTATTGTCCAAATTTTAATTCATTTACACACATCCCATGATAACTGACCCTTTCTTGTTTAGACACAAGTTACAATTACAATATTCTGCCACTTTGAGGGAAAATTTTAACAAAAAACACTGTTAGTGTTTTCTAGTGTTTTCATAAATAGTCTTATGATTGAGTGACAGTAGTATTGATTGATTTTGGGGACCTTGACCCACAGGACATCTGGGGCCAAGGTATGACTGGTCTTTGCACCAGGCTCCAGCTTGGTTCATGAATTGCAGTAGGGATAGAAAGGCAGGATTTGTAGTGGTTCAGAGATGAGCAGGTAGTGTGCCTTTCTGATCTTCCCTACACTGTCTGAAAGCAGTTCTTTTTATTTCATGGGGCTGTTGGCTGGGAAAAGATTTCTGACCAAGATATCACTGCTTTCAGAGTTATAAGCTCCATTTTTCAAGAGGCAGGCTAGCAATGGCTAGAAATTTTCCAGTCTCAGGTTGTACCCAAGGACTTGAAAACCCTGCAGTACACTTGGAGTAATAACCTATGAGATAGAGGATTAAACATTTAATAATAGAAATGGAAATCAGACTTCTGAAAACAGCCATCTGAGCTCACTGCCTGGATGTCAACTTGGGATTTTCTCCTAGGATGTTTACCAAGCAATTGGATGGAGGCAAACTCAAGCACACATTCCCCTGGCAGAAATGAGCACTTGCTTTAGATGTTTTTTACTCTCCTGACTTGTTGGAATAACAATTAAGAGCAAGTGCAGCACATGCTAAATTTCCTCCTTTCATTCTATTCCCTCCCTATTGTGGTCAGTGGAATACAAATGTCACTTTGTCACACTTCTCTGGGATACTAAATTCTTTGTAGTGTAAATTCACCATATCTGATTTGGTTTTCCTGCCCAAAGAGGCTCTGTTTCATTTTGCATCTGTATCTTTGCTTGACTCTGTCCTTGTATTTTGCAGCTCCAAACTTATTTATGCTAATTTGGATGGGTTTAGCATATGTTGGAAATAAATTATGGCTTGCTGCAGTGTTTAGAAAATTTAAAAAAAACCTCTTTACCAACACATTCACCTACTATTTTTCTCATTTCATCCCTGCCATTACACTTAATTAAAAGGGATACAAAAATGTCACAAATGAACCGTAGAACCCCACCATATACATCTTTAAATTCATGGGTCTCCATGAGGGTCTTCAACAGGCATTTCATACATGTGTGTGTCCAGCACTACTTTACATAATAGCTATGTATTTCTGATTGTGTACAGGTGGAAAAGCTGAGATGCAAAGACCCTTTTCAGTTTTGCAGATAATTTTTAAGTTAATCTACCTTTAAAGTTGCAGTTTTGTGAGTGTCAATAATGTGATGGCTTTTGCACTACATCTGGTGAGTGTGCAGAGATGCCTCAAACACCTCATTACATGCTACATGGGTCTCACAAGCAGCACGAACTTCAGAGTAGTTTCATTCATCCTGATTCTAAATAGGCAAATTAACCCACACTGAGCTCCTTGATGTTCAGATACAGATTAACATATCCAGCCTTATCTGCGCCACACTACCTCAAACATCTCAGATTTTGCAGGTTCCAGTGTGAGCACAGATGGTATGACAAGGTGGATATCTAGGCCTACAAATGGCCACTGGGATTTTCAAGTGGCTTTCCCTGCAATAAATAAATAAATGCTCAAAAGACTGTCCTCAAATTACATGTGTTCAACCTCAGCAAACCAAGGTACCAAGTCAGCTTCATATAAAAAACTGTGTCAGAGTCTTTAATAACCAAAATTCAATTTGACAAATGGGGTTCATAATTTTACTGAAGAAGCCTTTACCTAGAATTTGCCCTGTATTTGCCTTATTCCAGTTTTCAAGTTTGTTTCATTTTGGATCTCCAGTAATACAGAGAGAATCATGCAAAAAAAGCCTTTAGAGATCTAAAATACTAGATGTTTCTAATTGCCAGACTGTTAACACTTGTTAAGGCAAAGTAAAACTTTTTCAAAGATGAAAAATTTGGAATTGAGAACGGAAGTCTACTTCTATAAAACAGTCCTCTCCAAAAATATACTCACAACTGACCAGGGTTGATGTGGATTCATCAATAATATGATTCTACCCCTCCATGTCCACACACAAAAATTTGATTCCACCCCTCTCTGTCCACTATCATACACACAAATTTACCTCTGTACATGCCTCATTTTTATCCTGACTGTTCAAATAAGTTCAAAATTACTAGACATGTTATTGTGATTTAATTTTTGTAGGCTGGAGTGCCCATAAGCATTCTGTGTCTGTCGCTGTTGTACTGGGGACGGGGAGAAACGACATGAGTCCGATCCAGGAAGAAAAGGAATTATTTATTAATTTACAGACTCGTTTATATATCTTAGTTTGCTTGAATGGCACAAGGCCATTGGTCCCTGACCATCCACCTCTCAGAATGATTGGTTAAATCCTACAACACCCATTTCAAAATATTTCTCCGGTCAGTATCACAACAATGCTACATAACAATCTTGCACCTGCAAGATAAAGGGATTGGTTTACAGAAACTTCTGTTTTCAGCTAGTGTCTACGTGAAAGCAAGGACTTTCACACAGACACTGGCAGAAAGCTAGAAAATCTCCCCGCGACCAAGCTTTCAGCATCCATAGGTGTCTGTCTTGTGCAATGATCTTTTTTTTTATGTGAGGTAAAAGATGGATGATGTGCACAATGAATCCTATCTGGTCCTGAAAGAGATACTTAATGTTTCATCTTGTCTTATGATTACTGGCTGGGAAAAAAACATTATTGATTTAAAACTCAAAGCCTTTCTATTTCTTAGCTGTTTTCTGGCACACATTAGGCAGACCTGCCATGCTAAGTTTATTTATTGGGAACTAAAGATAAGTATTTATATTTTTGAAGAGCCTTGTAGTTCAGTAAAAATAAAAGCAAAGCTGGTTTATATCCAGATCCAATTTCAACTGAATTCCCCACAGGTAGGAAATGAGGGGAGGTGATAAATTTTCCAGATTATACTTTAAGTCTCCTGGTTGAAAATGACACAGCAGCCTTACAGCATTTCAATTAGAATAGAGGTGAGGATCCAGGGGAAATAGAAAGTTGAGGAAGCCCAAGATAATAGGCTGAGGTTAAATTGGACAGGACAGATAATCAGACTGGACTTGTAGTCCCTGCTGTCCTCCTAGAGGTAAAGTCTGTCCATAAATAAGACCATCAGAGTATGATTCTGTAAAGACAAATGATGATTGAGGTCACAAATCAAAAGTAAGGTGTACAAAGTAATCTTTTTTCAATAAATTTAATACACAAAATAGAATAAATTTTACAGGTGCTGTGTTCACAAATTCAATCCAGAATAGAATTTCAATTATTTCAGGGGAAGATTCATTTTAAAACATCAAAAAACCACAAAAGCACATATTTTTACCCTATATAATAAATTTGCTACTTATTTTTAAGCATTAAGATTTTTGTGGTAGCACATGTATCTTTTTTCACATACTGTTGCTGCTGCAAAATGTTGTTTTTCATTCACTATGGCCAACAGAAACGTGATGTTTATAGATCAGCAGAAAAGACCGTGTTCATAAAAAGGAGTATGAAATCACTCAGCACTTACAGCACTTCATATTTTCAAAGGGTTGCACTCACATGAATAGACAGATTGTAATTGACTCTAACTTTACTGCAGACTGAGTGATGAAGATTTATCCCTTTAACAGATATGAAGAAATTGGTGGGAGGCTGGGGGTGTGGATGTGAAATGAATTGCTTCATCTTTCCTGGTAGAGGGACAACTAGAAGAGACCAGATGCAGACAAGAACCTACGTTCTTTCCATGGTTATAGTATTTCAGTATGTTTATTCTTCTCTGTGAAAAATAAAGAATAAGGGAAAATGTGCCATTTCCAGCCTTAGTAGCCCCACAGAAAGGACAGAATATTCATATCTGAATCCATGAATTCAGAAATATACTGAAATGAACCAAGTGAATTAGCAGACTTTCTGTATTATATACATAGAGGTGAACATGGGCAGGGAAGTCCACTTGCTCCTGCTTTCTTAGTACCCAGTTGGTTCAAAGAGAAAAGAGGGGCCACTGGCAGCTTGTGCTACTTAAGTGTATCTGCTGAATGAAATCCACACTTCTCCAAACCAGGAAAGATGGAGGTAAGGTGGAGAATACTCCAACACATAAGAGGCAGGTAACATAGTGGTAAGGTAACTGCCAGTAACGTCGCTCTGTCCCACAGGAATAAGTGCAAAAAAATGTTTCTGTGCACTTTAGCTCCATTCTGTTAGGAACTGGCATTGTGACCCCTGGTCTGGTTTGCTGGACAAATGCTGAAAGCCACTGTTGTTACACAAGTGTCTTTGGGTGTTTTACACCCCTCTGCAAAGCATCGGATGGAAAGAAGGCACATTCCAACATGTACTGTATGCATCTGAGCTCAGAGAAATCTGGTGTGTATTACCCCAAAACCTCCAGAGTGTCTCTTAGAGGGGCAACAGTGTGTTTCTTCTGTTAGAAGCAGGACACACACATCTGCTTCCTTTGATCTCTGACAGAAAAATATGTTCAGGACTGTCTGGAAAAAGTATAGTGTTAGATGACACCATATTCATACAAGCAAAAAATTTATACTTTCTGATAGGCAATACTCATTCAGTAGAAAGTTTGCCTACAGGTAGCTGTTGTGCAAAGACTGAGCATGCCTGAGTTAGGAGACCATTGGTGTAACTCCCAGCAAAGTTACAGCTCAGTGTGAGGGTTTTTTCTTGACGGCATGTTTCTGATGTTCATGGGAAAGCCATTCTACCTAGGTGACATTAGATGACAAGTTCCCTGGCACTCATACACCTTGCTAAAGTACAGTCAAGGTCACATATTGAAATGTTGCAGTTTTACAGTACCAGCAAGGAAAAAGAAATTATGTCTTTCTCCTCTAATCAAATCTCATCTAATACCTGACAGCATTACAGTGATTATTGCAACTTACTCCATGTTAAAGACTGGCTTGCCTTCCTCCTTTCCTTCTCTACCATCCCCTGAATATGTAGCCCCTCTCTTTTTCATGCAGTTTTCCTATGCCTGAAATTCAAGCCTGTGGCTAATCCTCAACATAGGCTTTCAAGTACAAATCTTGTTTTTTCAAAGGGCTGTAAGAGGCATGTGTCACCTGGGAGAGCATTAAACAGCTGAGTGCTCTGAGGAGCTTCTAGTCTAGGCATCTTCCAAACTCTGCATATTAAGAAATTAAGTATTTTTGCTTTGAGCCACGTTTAGTGTCTTGAGCTTCTTGGGGAATAGGAGGGGAAGGTAAGGTGATGGTGAAATGTGTCTAGTGGAAATTTCACAGAGTTGAATCTTTATGCTCTGTATCATTAAGGTATAACCAATTTCAAGGCATTCAAGTGATTACACAAGGTTTAGAGGAGCTCTTCATACAGTCCTTGAGAACAAGATCTTCAGGTATTCTTAGGCTGGATTTTGATACTTGTCATATCTGATGAACAGATGCTGATTCCCAAAGCTTGTCTTTTTTTTTTTTTCAGAGATACCAGTTGCTTTAGAACCTGATATTACTTCCCCTAATAGCTTTTGTCTCCAGCTGAATGAGAACATACACTGTGTCCTGATGATCTGCAGGGCTTGCCAAGGTAAAAACTGGTCTTTCATCTGCAGGGAACATTCTCATCTCTTCTTTTCTGGGCCATTGAGTGATGGCCTGTGGATGACATCAGGTAAGTCCACACCACAGACTCCTCAGGCTCAGGCTTCCAGCATGGCTATCCATGTTCACCACTTAGCACAGCCAGACTGATCTGTATGGAAAGCCGAATGCTTCTCAATACCCTACAGATAATCCTGGAACATATCGCAAGAAATATATGCCCTTGAAGGATAGGGAAACAAAACTTGTGGTGTAATGTACCAAAAGCAAGGGAGAGGCTGCCTCTTGGGTACAATTTTGACTATACAAAGATTAGGTTCTACCACACTCTAGTTAACCATAACCAAAATATTTTGACAGAAGAAGACTACAGTGATTTTTTTCTGTTCTTTATGTAAAGTCCCTGATCTAAATTGTTTCCTATTCAGTTCCTGGACTGTTGAAAGATTTCATGGTGACCAGATTTGAAATATATTGAGACTGATGAAAAATAATTAAAAAACAAAACAAAAAAACCCTAACAACTAATGAAACAAAAACCCCCCAAACAAACAAACAAACCCAAAAAACGAGCACTTTTTCCCCCCTTTTTGATTGAGTTTGATATTACAGACAGATCTTGGATGTGAATCAGACAGGTAATTTATGTGAACAAAGCTTGCAGTGTTCTGGTTACAAGCGAGTTGCTCACAAGCAATCAAATACTGCCCATACTTCACTATGTATATGTGTAAATCAATGTCATCCCCTATCCCACTCCATTGTAACAGACTTGCTTTCTCCAACACAATACAGTATCTATCACAGTGTGCCAGAACACATAAGAATGTTATATATGGACACTGAAATAAAGCCCAGTGCTTTAGAGAATGTTATCTTACACACAGACCTCAGAAATTGTGTATCTGCACACAGAAAAACTTCTTTATTGTCTTTTTTTTCTGTGCTCCTATCAAAGGCAATTGATAAAACAATTGATATTCTATTGCTAGAAGTCACTATTAACAATAAAGCATTGATAGAAATGCTTATTAAAAACAATCTCCAAAAAAATTTCACCCTCTACCTTTGAAGTTTCCTTTCCTGAGTGCCCCACTGCTGGTGCCTAGTGAACTGTCTTTCTTTGTCCCCGTGCTCACCTGGACACATAAATCCAAGGCACTACCCACCCTAACCCTGCCACTAGAATATTCTCTCTCCAGATTACCAGTGCTGGTTTGCTGAACATCCCCAATATGAGGTGATCAGTAGGGCTTGACAGCCCTCAGCAGAACAGCTTAGAGAAATTAAAATGGCCAAGAGGATCAGTTCAGCTATCGCAACCATCCCGGCTTCTCATTCCTAACCCAGCCTCACCTACACCAACACTTCAGTCTTATCTGATGTTTACATTGCTACAGAAATACTCAGGTAAATATTTCCACTACTAGCTCCATAATGGCAACCCACAGGCAGATTATTGGTTGTTTCAAAATCAACGCCCACTTAAGGATCAAAAAAGCCTTACTAGAGAAATTGAGAGTTCTCTTTTAAGAGGAAGGATTTTTTTCTCTCACTACAGGTGCAAATACTTCCTGAACACTGGATAACAGACCAAAACACCTTAACATTTCCAGCAAAGCACCTCTTTGCCTTTAGAAAAGACGTGCAAAGAAGGGGAATGTGAAAAACCCCAGAGTGCAAACTCTACCTTGGGGAGTTCTGCATGTTGCGGGGAGTGAAACGGGTGAAGCAAAGTAGAATCTGCAAGTCATCTGTGTGAGCTGACAGGAACACCTCCCAGCTGTGGACACAGAGCTTGCTCGCAAATACTTACGTAATAACACAGCTCTTTCCAAAGTCCAGCTTATTTCCAGAAAGTCCCACCACATGTTTGTTGCTTCAAACAGGGTGAACTCTGAATTAGATGCCAAAAAGTCATCTGAGCCTGCCCAGAAGAGAATTGGAATCTGACATGACTCTTTTATCTCCTTTGGCAATAGTACTGCAATAATTATAAAAATCTTTTCTTCTGTAGCTGGCAGATAGGCTTCAATAAATACTCCGTGATATACCCAGATCAGCACATACAGGCCTTCACTCAATATACCTCATCAAATGTGAGTATTTCAGTCTGTAAATCTATCCCTTGGATAGCAGGGCTGACCAAAGAGATCACTGAAAACAGCGTGTCTGCACCCTCAAGAAATTAAAGAACAAATGAAACAATTCACATATTTTTCAAATGATGTCGTTTAATCACAAAGATTCAACATTTTGCTTGCCTAAAAATGCAATGTTGACAGTGATTTCCAAGAGGCAGAAGCTTTTGGGCAGCCCTACGCAGTTCATCTGTCACAGCTGCTTTGAGGCCAGCAAGAGCAAAAGCTGTAGATCTAGAGGACCTCAGAACCTCTGGGCAGGAGGGGTTTTTGTCAAAACCAGAGGTATATAGTTGGTTTGGGGTATTGAGCCAGGGAATTCTATCAGCCTGTTTTGCTCAGTTGCTTCACTGACCAGGAATACAGGGCAGTGGCAGAATCAAAACCAGTGTTTTCACTGTCTCTTCCCTCTCCTCTCAGAGACACTGGGCACACCTGCTCTTTTGAACATACCAGGAACACCTTTTAGCCCTCTAAGCCTCTTCAAAGACCTGATCTCCTACTGAGGGCAGTCTTATGCCATTCCCTTATCTTTGATCATGCTTCTCTTCATTCAGTATCTCCAAATATCTGCATACTACATCAATACTGAGTCAAGGGGCACAGTCAGAAAAGTTCCTCATGGATCAAAGCATTTCTCTTGACAAATACAGTAAGACTGTTCAATACAGGGGACATTGACTCTTTGGGGTCATTTTCATAAGCCAGTGCAACAGGAAGTTTGGTTCCTAATACATAGCATTCAATATTACAGCAGTAATACTTAATTTTTTGACCCCTTTTTGTTAAATTATTTTTACTTTTCAGAAAGAAAATGCTTAAAACATCATTAGGAGCATAAGAAATCTATGAAATCTGGGAAATGAGAGATGGGAGTCAATATTGCACATGTTGTATGGGAAGCAGCTTGCATTCAGGGTTGTTTTGAAGAAGTGCTGAGACTTAAATTATTTTCTACTTCAATAAACTTTATTGAACAGCAATATTGCTCTACCTCAATAAGCTTGTTTAATGTTCAGGCCCATGCACTACCTCTGCCCAGTTCCAATGTGTACCTCGCCTTACGAACACTTTTGCTACAGCTGTTTATATGAGCAGGATGGTTCAGGGGATTATAAATCGCAAAGCAACATGGAGCATAATGCTAATATTTGGTGTCTGCACTGGTTTCTGCAATGCACAAGAAAAACACTCAGGTTCCCTTTGAAATGTGTGTGAGTAATCATTTTCTTTAGTGGACAGAAACTGCAATGGAAAATGGTACCCCTTGTTGAGGACCCAAATGACACTGAACTCCAGAATCTAAGGCATGTGCACTGATTATCTATGAATTATCCAAGATTTTTACCTTCCTCAATCCTTGCAGAACTGTGCTTTGCCGACAACCATCGCAAGCGTCTCTTCAGATTCTATAGGGATATATATACAAACGACACTAAAAACACAGGAGAGAGCACAGCCTTGAGGCAAATAGAGTTCCTTGCACTGAACTGTGGGGTACTTCTGCTGAAGCAAAGTAGTCATTTCCAAATTATTACATTAGTGCAAGATAAATATGAGTTAACAGAAGTATCCAGCTGCCAAGCTCAAAAACAAAAGAAAAAGACAATGTCATGTCATAGAGATTTTCCTGCTGCCTAATTCTCCTGTCTGCTCCTGTGCAAACACTCACCTTTTTTAATGAGGAAATGGTCCGTAAAGCTGCAAAAATGAAAAATGAGATATATATTCAATTAGCTGTAGTACTGTTGGCATGACACTTCAGGTCAGCTGGAAAGCTTTGAAAAGCAAGACGTTTGTAACTTAAAGTAGAAAATCTGAATGCAAACTCAGCTGGCTTAACTGTGAAGCTCTTTTGGCAAACCACTGGAAAACATAATTGAATGTAGCCCTCCTGGGAAGGAACCCTAATAAACTGGAGGACAACTTGTCTGCTAGCATTTTGATTTTGCCTTCACAGTGTTCAAGTCTTTGTGTGACTACAGAAGCAAGTTTCACTTACAGGAATGATTACCCTACGCAGTTACAGGTAAGGGCCTGTTTTATCCTCCCCCTGCAGCTAACATCCATCAAAGAAACGGCTTTCTATACATAGCCTGCTTTCCATGAGTTTATTTTCAAAGGCTGACCATCATTTTACAGGCACAGGCGACACCTGAACAATTTACTCTGGCATATTTTTGTGCTTACAGCCCATACCAGAGTAACAAATGTGATGAGCTGCACACCCAGCTGAATGTCTGCTGTGCAGGCAGAAAACAGAGACACATTTTAGCTGCCAGCCTGTGCTGCACCTGCAGGAACACTAGTTATGCCAGTGACATTATGTATCTACACAGGAATAAAAGGTGAGGGACACCGCTGTAGGGGAATTGTAAGAGAACACATGGTCTCAATTCACTACCCGTGACAATCTACAACCGCAATAATCCCCCTATAGTCAACATCCTTACAGACACCTTATAAATACTAATTTTTTTTCAGCTGCTTGTTTGCCGGATCTTAGGGTATTTGTGCCAGCAACATCTACTCAGAAAAATACTGCCACCTGTGATGTGATTCAATGCAAATCCCATCTTTACACAGATTTTCCCATTTAAGGTAGGTAATCGTAGCAGTGTACCGAGTAAGGCTCCTGATATTCTGTGGCATGTTTTTAATTTGGGTTCTCCCATTCCCCCCAACATAGCTACAATTGTCACCCCTCAAAACAATAGGTACAACATGGGATAATCTCCTTTCTGTGTTTAGTTGTGCTTATAGCTCAGGAGATTATAACATGCAAGAGCGGCTACACCTGGATCAGGCTATAAGAAGCACAAGTATAGGCAAGATCTGAAAGAAGACACAGGTCTTTTACACTGGAATTTGCTTCCATGATCATTTTCAATGAACCATGCATAGCCACTCAGCTAGCAGAAAGCAAACTTCAAATTCAGATTCCAGCTTGCCTGCAGATTCATGGGATGATTTCCTGCCATAAGGGATGGATAGAATCAACTTGGACTTCTGCTGGATAGTGTCTGAGAATCCAGCCCCTGGAAGGTACTTAGTATCATTTCATTCAGGAAAGTCTCCAACATCTTGATTTAAATTAAAAATCATAAGGTTAAACAAATTCCTTGTTGCACAAAGTGGTGGCAGACATTAATTTCTGGTTTAGCCTGTGACATAGCTTATCACACACGTAATGATTACTGTCTGTCAGTATTTTGCTGTATGTCAGAGTGAGAAAGGCACATTTAATTCAGGTTCGGTGACAACCAGGTTTTTAGGTCTGACAAAACCTTTGCTGGCACAGGCCCGGGCTAAGGAAAAAAACATAGCAACTTACTCATCTTTTGTGGCTTCAGGCCAGCTGCAGGTCAGTGTGACCCCAGAAAATTGTGGTCATTCTGGCAAGTTAGGCAAGGTTTAGTAAGAACAGTGCACCTAAAAACCTGAGAAAAAGCATCACTGAGCAGCATGAGATGAGAATCAAGAGTACTTATTTCTTCCCCTTTTCTTACCTTTCAGTATCTCCCAAACCATATCCAAGGCATTAATCTCCTCTGAGCTGCAGCAGCCTTCACTTTTCTTTGTACTATTGAAATCCCTTACAATTACTCTGTTTTGTTCCACATTAGTTCTTACAATTCTTATGCAGAATTAATCTAGTAATTTCAGCAGTTTCCCCTCTTTCATTTGTCCCAATTATGTTAATGACTATGAACATTCCAGAAAAAAAAAAAAAAATATACATCTGAAGTGCTTCAGACAGGCTGGCACAGTAGTCCCTGGAGGTGGTTTTAGATGCTACAGATTGGGTTCACATTTTCCTGCTATGGTGCATCACTAAGAAAAAGCAAGTCCCAGCTGGCACAGACAGTTGTGTTAGAGAACTGAAATTACCCTGTACTTTCTCAGGTAATCCCCAGGCTGCATCTGACAGTGACTGTTATATTCAGACTCACTTTATATGCATTTTCTTTCACAAACAGAGACATTAGGATTGTATTCTATCTTGAGTACAAACAAAAAAGTCACAGCCATCTATACGTCCTTGCTTTGTTTTTCACTCAGTCCTACTCCATACCCGGTTCTAGGAAACCATTTATAGTGCCAGACTTCCTGCACTGACCACATCTACATTGCGTCATCAGGCTTTACTGAGAGTGCAAACAGAACTGCAGAACACTGCCCTCTACATATACCTGTCCTTCTTGAGAAAGGTATTTTAAATGTATTTAATCAGAAAGTTAAAAGATGAAAAAGTTGAAAATTAAAAGATAAAAAAGTTAAAAGAAGTGGTTATTCATAATGCTTCACAAAATTCTTAGTAAACTGCTAAGAATCAGATCTCTGAAGGCACTGTCAAACAGGTTTACTTCTTATTTAATAAGTCACTGTGAAGACTGTAGTGATTGCTACTACTCAGGCCTGGAAGGTGGAATGGCTGGAACAAATCAGTAACATGCAGTAAACCGTCATTTTCCATCTTCAAGAGAATGACAGAAGCCAGGAGAACGGGAGCAGTGGAAGCATCTCAGAAGAAATACTATCATGGAAGAGAATATGCTAAATAGCACTGAGCCAGCAACAAAAATGTGAAGTGACCAAACACAAGGCTGGAATTATAACTCAGAAATTCCCACTCAAAACATGAGATAAACCTCTCACTCACACACTTGATATTTCCAGAGTGAGCAACTGTTCAGGAGCACTCTTGATTTTGAGTATAAGGCAACTGGGAAGCAGACCACAGATGGAATAGGTCAGCTCTAGCCAAGCTGCATTCTGCTGAAAACTCTACAAATTCTTCATAAAAATAAGTGGATCTGTGCCAGTTTGCAGCAGCTGAAGGCCTTTCTCTGTCATTTTATACATCTTGAACATTAAGATCAAACCAGATTTCATCATATGTTAAGGCAAAAGCATTGACAAATAATTGAACAAATTAAGTTCATATTCAAAGGGAAGTAAGGGTATGAAATCAACCTTTCATTTGCCAACTGGTCAGCCAGAGAAAAGCATGAGCAAGCCATTCAATAGAAATGATAACAATTACCACAAATGTTGGCTGCAATGGAACTAAAAAATTGAACCGAACATAAATTAGTTCACTTACTAGCAGTATTCAGTGTGCCATCTGTGTCTGATTCAAATAATCCACTCCAAGGTATACAGCCTAACTTTGTGTTAACCTGAAAATTTGTGTCTCTCTGTTGCAGTCACTATCTATACAGTTGGGGGGGAGCATTGTTTCGCTTTTGGGGATTTTTTTTTTTATTTAAGTTCAAGAAAACAGTAATTATTTTAAGCTTTCCTCGTAAGTATGAAAGTTGAATCACATTCCCCAGAGTTTACTGAAGTCAGTGAACATCTAAGTAAATACAGGTAGATTTATTGCTTTTAATGAAACAATATAAAAGTTGGCTATTTCCTTCAGGTTTAGGTACCTTGAACAGTCATAGGCCAAAACACGAAGATTTTTGTGCTGTTTCCTTTGGATATCAGTTTACCCAAATCCTAAATGTAAAACTTAAGAAACTCCTTCCTCTTTTTTGTTCATTTGTAAAAATATATTCACTTACTCTTGGCATGCTGCAGAGTATTTTACCAAAAAGAAAGTTGTGCTATAGTATGACACAACAAACTGCTAATCCAGTACTGTGTGCATTTCCACCCACTCTTCACAACAAGTAAAATAACTGGTGCATTTTTCAGAGTAGCTTGCCTAAATGGTACTAGAGGGCAGGCAGTATTTTTGAACCAAGGAGAGGAAAGCAAATTCTAAAGCCAAATATCTTCCCCTTAGGATGTTCTAAGTAATGTCCCATTAGGCCTAGGCCAATTACAGTTTCAGACATTATTGCTTAGGAATTATAACTTCATACCACAAAATGTCTGTTCTATTACTCATACAATAATGCATTGCTTTTCTAAAAACAATTCTGGATCATTGTTCAATAAAGACCATCAAAAGGATGCAAAGGTGTATAATCAAGCTTTTATCTTGCTTTAGCAACTTCTAGGCAATTAATATTTCATGGCATATATTAAGAGGGTTGTTTTTTTTCTGAGTTTATGCCTAATGTAGAATTCTCTAAAGTGAAATATTTGCCAGTGGCAATCTCTTTCATACAATATTAGCATATCCAATTCTTCCCTTGTGGGATGTTTCAGCATATAATATTAATTCACAATTAGGTAATGTACTCATTTTAGCAATCTCCTGTGTTCTCATTAATTAAAAACCTGGTACAATCACTTGTAGTCTATTCAATTTTACTTTGTTTGCTTTGCTTTGACTTTTTTCTTCTTCTTTTTTTTCCCCTACTTTGTTTCCAGAATGACACTGCGTTTTAGCAGAAAACTTCTACCAATGCCTGCCTCATATTCAGCACAGCATTCAGCAGTTACTCACACACGTGGATCCAACAGCTTCAGGCAGGATGGTATTTTTTTTTTATTTGGTATGGTGTACTTATCTATATTAATATAAATATAACTCTAAAGTAACAATAATTTGGCTTTGCTGTAGGATTTGTTCTACTGTCATTTTTTTCACAATCCAAGGTTTGAAACCATTTCAATTTCCTTTTTTCTTCTCAGAACCAGTCATGAAATTTCTACAAAATTGCATTCTCACTGGAATGCTCAGGTGAATTGTTCAAATTATGACCTGCTCACCTCCCCGTTATATAGATAATTGTGAGTTGTTACATAAGCCTTCAAACAAATTTTGATTGAATAAATTAAATAATCAAGTATGAGACATGAAATACTGGAGAATCATCCTTCAATAGGTTTCACTACATGTTCAGTTCTCATGAAAAAAGAAAGGAGTCATTGTAAAGAATGTTATATACATAGACTAGTAGGTGAACAAAGATATAAAACCTGTGTCAGCTCTCAGAGATTACAAACTCCTATTTCATAGTTACTGCTGGCTAGGACAGATATTCTGGTACTAAAACTCAAAGTTTGGACAGAATTTTCTTTTTAAAAGGCCAAAGTATTTTGGAGCATTTTACTAAAAGGTTGGGGTTTTTTCTTTTTCTCTAAGTTCGTGCTAATAGCACTATTCCTTTCTATGTTTAATGGCTTGCCTGCAGGATTTCTTTTGCTATACGTCTTCTTGTCTCAAGCTGTTGTGACCAAACTTTGTATCAGCGGTTAAAGGATGGAACATACTATTTCAAAGGTGAACTTCAATAGAATAAAATACAAATCTTTAAAGGAAAGTTATTATCAGAGCAATATCTCACTTACACTCTACCAAGCCAGAAGGCAAACCACTTCAAAGAAAAGTTTATTTGTCAAATTATTTTTGCTTATAGCGACAGCCCCCTTTTTTTTTTTCTTTCAGGATGCTTTTAAAACCAGATTTTTATGAACTAATACCAAACAGGCTGCTCCCATTTATTCCAAAAGGAATCTTGGAGTTTACATATTTATGACATATTGGTGACAGGTTGCCTTGTGTTTCAGAAAAAAAATGTGGTTAGAGCAAAACTTACAATGGGAGACAAAAAAAAAAAAACCAAAACAACACACTGGCAACATTTATTTGTGAGCTGAAAGAAAACAAGGTGAGAGACCAGATAAGAGGCAGATGGAGAATGAAAGAAGACAACAGAACATGGCAATGCATATTGTAAAAATAGTTGAGCCTGGAAACTCTAATACCAAGAGACTGTATGTTTCTGATAAAGCAGATGAGGCTGTAGAAGAGAAGAAAAAAATTAATATGTGACTGGGTTAAAGAGAAAACAGAAATATGCAGACTGAGGGCCCCACCAAAAATCAAGTTCATCTTAAAAAATTGCAAGCCAGCATATCTCAGGAAAATTAATGAGAAACACAGGCATCCAATGATCAGGTCAAAACCAGGGAAGCACTAATAGCAGTATGCACTTTGGAGAAATTGTGGACATCTCACTAGCCACGAATTTGCAATATAACATGACAGAGGGGGAACATAAAATCCAAGTAACAAACTCTGGCAGCTAATCACAAAGTAGAGAGAAAACAGTTCCTTATCTACAATCTACATGGCTCTGCTACAGCTGTCTCTGGAGTATTTCATTAATTAAGGGTAACTTATGGCCAAAATATACATATATATGCTGTGAATGGGGAAATGGGGAAAAGAAAAAAAAAAGAAAAAAAAAAAAAGAAAAAAGAAAAATACCCCATATTACTGGGTCAGTTTGGGTTGGTTTATGGGACTGAGTGGGACAGACTGAGCAGAAAAGATTAAATAGATACAGTAAGGTTTGGGGGAACTAAAGAAAACAGGTACAAACCGGCACAAACACTAGAAGCAAAAATGGTCCTTGTAAGACCACAGGAGCAGATTCCAGATATCTAAATGTCCTTTTAGAAAATTTCCTGAATGCTATGTTACCGTACAGACAGAACACAAATTTTCTGCTCGTAGCCCTCAATCTGGTTCTTCTTTCAGCTCCACTTAAAACACTAAACTCTCCATGATCTCTCTTGGCAAGCAGTTCTTCTCCACCGTCAGTAATTTGGAGATATCAAGAAAACCCCAGCATACTTTTCCAAGGAAAGGAGGAGGTTTAGGGTGGAGGAGGACCATAGGAACAAATAGATATAAACAGCTCAGTATTTATACCCATGAACACCGAATCAGGAAGGTATTTGCTGAGCCTCCTCAGAAAAACTCATAAAAGCAGTGTCCCACAGGAGGTGGCCCCACCTGTCTCTTCAAGAACTGCTCAGCTTTACCCAGACACATCTCTCAGAGTTTGAGTGAGGCTGCAGAGAACCAGCTCACCATCAGCAGTCAAACTGTGCCATCTGCATGCCTCAGCCTCTAGCCCAAAGTCCCAGGTTCCTGTTTGGACTGAAATGCAGCCCTGAAAAGCAGCAAGACCACCCTGGACTGTGATGAACTGAAGGCACTTCAGTTCAGTATTATTTTCCTGGGATTCAGCTTTGCATAAGGAGCTGCTGCGGGTTGTCTGACTCCCTGGGCTGAATGCATCTCCACCATAGTTGGCAGCACTTCGTGGGGAAGAGGAACTGAGACAGTTTGGGCACAGTCACGGCTGCTGCCATGGCAGTGTGGGCATCATCAGCTCTGCATGCAGTAGTCCACTGAACTGGCTTCCTGCAGACTAAACAGGACGTAGAAGTAGGTCATTGGCAAGTTGGTAACAGAAAAGGAAAGCTGTGACTGACTGTGCTGTCTAATGAACACAGCAGAAGAGATAGCTTCAGAAAAAATACCATACCAAAACGAAAACAAAAAAACCCCAAACCCTAACACCAGGTTTTCAATATACAACAGAATCTTCCAAAGCTCATTTGCCATACAGGGTTGGTTTATCTCCACAGTCTCAAACAAGTGGTTTGTACTTAACCCTACAAGTAAAGACAATGGTCTTTACATGCCTCTTAAAACGGTGCTTGAATCTGAGGGCCAGAACTGCTAAATTCCCTCGGCAAATGTGTTGGGGGCTGCAAACAGTCCTTCTCCACCAAAAAAAAAAAAAAAAAAAAAAC